>PVJO010001020.1:0-192872 GCA_004026905.1 Hystrix cristata
GGCCTTGGTGTGAATCCTGGCTGTACCTCTTTCTAGCTGTGTGACCACGGGCAAGTCGCTTCAGCTCTCTGTGCCTCAATTTTCAGTTGCCTCACTTCAAGGCACAGATAATGACAGCTTTGACAGGATTGTTGCGCTATGAGGATGAAGTGAGTTAAAACCTGTTCCACCCTAGAGCAGTCCTGGATGTAGTTTTGCCAGGATGTGTCACCTCATCTGTGTCTTGTGATCTTGCCCTCCCCACTCCATCGCCAGCTGATTGGTCTAAGGAGTTGCTTGACCCAAGCTAGGCCAATGGGACTCTTCCCGGGGACTTTTAGACCTGGGCTGCAGAGAACATAGTCACTTTTGCCCCATTAGCTGAAGTTGCAAGGTACAAAACCCAGCCATGTTTTCTGCACCATGAAGACATTCAATGTGCCGTGAAAGAAAAGGAAGCTAATGTATAGGAGAAAAGCAAATACAAAAGACAGAGGAAGAGAGTGCTGGTTCCAGCTCCTCCATGAGGCCAGCAGCACCCCAGCCCTTCTTATAACTTCTTTGCTTATTAACTTCTGCTGTGTGACCCTGATCTCAAAACTTAGGGCTTAAATTAGGAACCATTTACTAGTCCATGATTCTCCACACTGCAGTTTGGCTGGACTCAGCACAGTGATTCTGCTGGTATCTCTTGGGCTCGTTAACCAAGGTCGGATGGCCCAGGATGGCCTAAAGGTGACCTAGCATTTATTAAGTGCCTACCATGTGCCACGTACTGTGAGAAATACCAGGGTGGAGACAATTAAATTTTACAGAGCTCCTGCCTTTTGTTGGGCCAGTTAGAGATGGGAATTTTAGGTGTATTATCTCACTTAATTCTCCTAATTACCTGGTCAGAGAGTTGGTATTATTATCACTCCCATTTCCAGATGAGGACATTGAGGCTCAAGAAAGAGGAATAACATCCCTGAGAGTCAAGACCCAGAGGCAGAATTCAAGCCCAAGACTCCCAAGTGTCTGTAGAGCCTACACTCTTGCACTGTACCATCTTGGATCTTCACTGTCTCTACCCTCATACTGCTCAAGGTGTTGTCACAAGGACTGAATGGACACAACACCCAACAGTGCATCGTAATTTAATGACATTCAATCAGTAAATATTCTCTATACCTATTTTGTGCCGGGCACCGGGGTAGGTGTGAGGGATAAGGAAATGACTCAGACACAGGATGAAGTAGCAGCAGTGTGGAGGAGGAAATGATTAATCCTGCCTGCTTTGAGCTCAGCATTGGCACATTTATCAGACTGATTCTACAGGGATGGATGATGCTGGTGAGAAAACGCAGTTTACAGCAAACTCCCCTTCCCACCGTTGTGCAAGGTCTCTGAGTCCCAGTTACGTAGTAATCAGAGGTCAAGGTCGCTATCTCAGGGAGAGTCAAAGGCTCTTGAGCCATCCTCTGAGCCTGGTTACAAAGATGTCTCATAGGACATCTGCAGATGCCAGGTTAGGATTAGCAGCTTCCCAGAGGAGGTGACAGGTTTGCAGTCTTCCAAAGAAACTTGGAAATTCCTGGGCCCAGGGCAACAATTTCTGCCAAGTCCAAGGCTAGAATGCTCAGAAACGCAGCATCCACATGCCCAGAGGCCTGTTCCCAGCATGCAGGCTGAGCATTAGGGAGGCAGGGGGCTGCGGAAGGACCCTGATCTTGGGATGAGCTGGTCCCTCTGCAAACTCCAGCTCCACTAGTTTCTGGCTGTTACCGTAAGTTGATGATTTGCTCTTCCCAAGCAGCCTTCTCATCTCCTGCAGAATAGGAATACAACTCTCCACCTTGGCCGACACTTCCTGCGTTTCTCAAGCTAACTACACCACGACTATATCGGAGGACCGCATCAGGGTCTGGATTTCACCTACAAAACCATCAGGAATCCAGACAAGACTCCCTCTCTGCCCCTCCTCTCGTCCCTTTCTTCCAGTTGCTTACTTCATTCTCCTACCTGTGCGGACAGGCGTCTTCCACTTAGCTGCTACAGTGGCTCCCCTCCACAGCGCCCGGCTTTGTGTGTGCCTGTCCCGGCCTCATTCACTCTGGCTGCTGTCTCTCAGTCCTAACTCCAGATTCCTGGGAAGAAGAATCTAGCCCAGCCCGGGCCTGGGATCCATCCTCGGTTTGACCGGCTATAGCCAGGGAGAAAAGGTAGGTCACCTAGCACAGCTGGGGACCCCCAGGAATACAGTAATAAGAGGGCACTTCTGAGAAAGGCCCCCAAAGAGCCTCAGCATCCTTATGTGTATAATCCACATGGACAGCTCCATGGGCACTACTGACTCTCATTTTTCTCTCATTTATGTGCTTGAAAATGTTATTAAGTGGGGCTAAGGATTTCGGTCAGTGGTAGAGCACTTGTCTAGCAAGCACAAGGCCCTCGGTTCCATCCCCAGCACCAAAAAAAAAAGAAAAAAAAGTTATTAAGTTACAGTCAACTCTATCTATGGGCTTTGCATTCATGGATTTAAACAACCACAGATAAGAAATATTTTTTAAAATATTATGTCTGTATTAAACATGTACAGAGATTTTTTTTCTTGTCTACATTTCTTAAACAATATAGGGTATAACTGCTTATGTAGCATTTACATCATATTAGGTATTTTAAGTAACCTAGAGATGATTTAATGTTATAAGTCATAGGCAAATACTACACAATTTTATACGAGAGACTTGAGTACCTGTGAATTTTGGTATCTGAGGAGGATCCTGGAATCACTCTTTCACAGACACTAAAGTTTAGCTATGTGCTTTGAAATGTAGTATATAGTGTACGCTTTTCATATGCTGCATATTACTGTAAGAATTGAATATATAAAACATAAATATAATAAATTCCAAAAAATATAAATGTAATACATTCTAAAATATCAAGTTCTACATTCGCTATTTGCCTTACATGCTGATTTTAGAACTTAATGCCCCTGCTCCTATCGACTCCCACAGTGGCTTCACTAGAGTTAGGCGCCCCCACCCGCACTCCCCCGCCACATTGCCCTCCCAAATCTCCCTCTTCCACAGGTCACAGGGTTCTGGTCATGATGGGACGTCACAGGGGACCACCTGCTCCCCTCCCATCCCCCTTGAAGCTGCACCTGTTCCCCTGATTCAGCTTCTCAGCACTCACCTGGCCTGACTCTACCTTGTTCATCTGCTCACGCACCACCCTCCAGCCCCAGGGCATTCAGTATTTCTTCAGGCCTCAGCCCTTGTGGATGCTGCTTCTCTTCCCAGGACATCTTCTCTCTGTTCTTGGCAGAGTTGGTTCTCTCCATCAGAGTCCAGACTAATGTCACTTGGCAGGGGTGCCCTCTCTGACCCCTCTTTATAACGTAAGTTCAAATCCTCCTGCTGGTTTCCTTCCTAGCTCTCGAAAGTTTGTAATTGTTCTGTTTTGTTCTCTTAGTTCTTGCCTCTCTATCACTGAATTGTGCTCTCTATAATGTTAGGGAGTATCTGGCACCAAGTAGGGGTTTGGCAGGTATTTCTCAATGAGCGAGTGAATGAGTGAATGAATGGGTCTGTTTTCATACCCCAGCATTCACCTCAAATGTCCTTTCCACTGCAAGTGAGAAAACCCAATAGGAAGAGCAACCCTGTCCTGCTTAGAACCCTGCAGTGGTCCCTCCTGAGCCTAGAGTCAGGCCGACAAGTGCTTGCTTACACGGTCAAGTGCAGGCAGTGAAGTTAGAGGGCCCAAGCTCAAGTTCGCCCCTCACCATTGCCATCTCAGCAACTGGAGCCAAATGACACCCCTCTCTGAACCTCAACTCCTTTCTGAAAACTGGGTAAACTCCGTCTGCCATTTTTCCTGCACGAGAAGCCTAGAAAACTCTGCACACATGGTTTCCAATATCCTGAGTGCTGACCGTCTGGGGCCTTCACCTTTCAGGCCCACTCTCTCCCTCTCCAAACACGAATGCCCATTATTCTAACCCCAGCCGGGTACCTGCTACTTCCTGACCCTTGCCCTGTGGGTTTACACCTCAGTGCCTTCACTCAAAACTGTGTTCTTTGTTGAGAAAACCCATGTCCCTGCCTATTGCTGACCATCCATCAAGTTTCTCTCCTCCTCCAAGTCTTCCCTCCCTCTGGGTTCACTTCATCTTTTGAATCTGCTCTGCATCTGGAAACATTTCTCTCTGCACTCTGAGCCCCAACCCTGGGTCCAAACTGCTCATCCCAACACCTCACCAGGTGTGCCATTTGGTACAGGCCAAGCCCTATGCTGGCAGTGGGACTTCAGAGTCCAGAGAGACCCTCGCTCTCTTCCAAAATGTCACCATCTTTTGGGATCAAGGAGATCATAAAGCACTTGATATCCGATTTGCAGGCCAGGAAATCAGTGAGGTCCACATGCCCTAAACTCACACAGCAGGCTTTAATATCAGGATAGATGGAACCAAAACCTAACTAGGGTAGCTTCACTGAATCTTTTTCTCAGTAGCTGAGAAGACCAAGGTAGGAATCCCCAACTGCTACAGAGTTTCCGTGGTTCCTGGAAGTACAGGCTTCAGTGAGATTCCACTCTGCTATCCTTGGCATGGACCATCATTTTTCTTCTCAGAATCAACATTTTCATGTATCAGAAAAACAATGCCTTCCTCGTAGGGTTATTATAAATATGAAAAAAGTTGATATTTTTGAATTTGGTGCTGGTGATGGAACTCTGGCCCAAGTGCTCTACCACTGAGCTAAATCCCCAACCTCCTGATATTTGTAAAGAATGATGTCTGGTACATAATAAGTGTTAACCATCATCATCCTCATCATTGTTCTGTCCTCAGACTGAAAGAAGAGGCTGCTGCCTCTCTAGGCGTAACATCCCCGTCCCTGGCAGGAAAGGATGAAAGCAAAGCACAAAAAGTGAATACTGGCTAAATGTATCTTAGTTTTTGTTTTCCATTGAGATTACATTTACATAACATTAAAAGTAACCACTTTAAAACGAACGAATCAGTGGTATTTAGTACATTGACCGTGTTGTACAAGCACTAATTCTTGTTCCAAAATATTTTTTACTATTCCAAAAGGAACAGAACCCTGAAACCCATTAAGCCATTGCTCCCCATTCCCCCCACCCCTAACCCCTGACAACAGGATTTACCTCTTCTGCATAATTCCATTGCTATTCAAAGAGTTTTCCAAGAAACCTTGCCCGGTCTCCTCAGCTCACATCACATGGTCCGAGAATGTGTCTGATTTTAGCTGAGCACACTGCTGCCCTAAACAAAATCAATATTTCTCATCCTACATTCTAATATTTAGAGCATCTACAGCCACATTTTACTGATAGGAAGATACACAAATTCTTTTTCACATTTTAACTTTTTCAGAATCAGAATCTTAAATTGATAACACCTCATAGTTCGTGAAGTTCAGTAGATGGCAGGCACTGTTCTAGGCACCTAAAAGAAATGGGCCCAGTTCCTTGCTCTTATGGAGTTGACATTCTAATGGTGAGGAGATAAGCAATTAAACATAATAAATAACTGAACTAATGTGTTAGAAGATGATAAATGCTTAGAAAAAAATTAAAAAGTAGAGCAAGGGAAGTCCCATTCCAGGGATGGAACAGAGACAGATTGCTCTATTAGTGAATTAGTTACCTATTGCTGTGCAATAAATTACCCCAACACTTATCAGCTTAAAACACAAACAATTTTGGGGCAGGGGTGTAGCTCAGTGGTAGCACAAATTTTCCTAGCATTCATGATGCCCTAGTTTCAATTCCCAGCATGAAAAAGAAAATAAAACTAAACTAAACAAACATACATTTTTTAACCTCAATTTCTGTGGGTCAAGAATCCAGTAGTAGCCTAGCGAGGCCATTTCGGCTCAGGGTCTCTCACACTGCAAACAGGATGCTGGCTGAGGCTATAGACACCTGAAGACTTGACTGAGGCAAGAGCCTTTGCTTTCAGGATGGTGCTCAGATACAGCTGCGCCCAGGGGCCTAGTTCCTCGCTGGCTGTTAGCAAGGCGCCTCGGTTCCTCGTCATGTGGACCTCTCCGCGGCGTGTCCTTACAACAGATCAGCTACCTTCCCCCAAAGCAGGAGAGAGAGACAGAGAGAGAGAGAATGCAAGGAAGAGACTGTGGTGTCTTTTATGACCTAGTCTCGGAATTGACACCATCACTTCTGCTATATTCCATGTTAGAAGTGAGTCATGATATCTATCCCACAATTAGGAAGAGGGGACATCAGGGGAGGAATATTGAAGAACTTGTGGACATATTTGGAAAATATTAAAATTAAATAAGGTGGTCAAGATAAGACAAAGGTGAGTCTGGAGCAAGAGAATTGGCCAAGCAGACATGGAGGAGGAGAGCACTCCAAGCAGAAGATGTGGCTGGGGCTACAGGGCCTGGAGTTTCCAGCACTGCACACTGGTAACAAGGGGAAGAAGATCAGCCCCTGGAAGGCATCAGGGGGGCTGCACACTTCTCCCCCAGCAACTGTGTGACCCAGGACAGATCACTTCCTGTTCTGAGTCTCTGTTTCCTCTTCTGTGAAATGGGAATGATAGTATAGGTTGAGTATCCTTTATCCAAAATACGTGGGACCAGAAGTACTTCCAATTCTGGAGTTTTTTGGATTTTAGACTATTTGCATAGACTTTACTGGCTCAGCATCCCTAATTCAAAAATCTGAAATCTAAAACGCTCTGATACCCGAAATGTTTTGAGTGTCATGTCAGCCGTGTTTGACTGCTCTTGTCCCAGACACTAAATGGCTAAGGCTCGGACCACTCAGTTCCCGTGAGGCTCGCCCTGACCACCTTATGTAGTTCTAACAGTCCTCTCCTTTCTGCCCTCCTCTCCCAAATTCCTTGCTTCTCTAATTTTCCTCATTCCACCTATCACTTTCTAAAATGTGGATCATTGGTTCAATTTGTTTGTTATTTACCGCATGTCCCTAAGACTCCATGAGCACCCAGGAGTCTATGGATGCCTCCCCCAACCCCAGATGGGTTAATTCACTGAATGCATATGTGACAGTTTGTGGCCAGGATATTTTCATTAGATTTTTAAAGAATTACATGATTTTAAAAGCTTAAAGATCGCAAATAGATCAATGCCTAGCATAGAGTAGGTGCTCAGTAAATGCTTATTCACCAAATTAAAGAACTTTTAAAACATCATTCACACACACAGTTTTTAAAAGGGAAATGGTCTTGTTGTTCGACAATTCCCAAATTCTGTGTACAATTCCCCGATTCTAGGTCAACTATGTCAACATAGCAGAATGATTTTTATTTTTTTTTAGAATGATTTTTAAAAACACAGAATCTTATGATTTAAAAATACCCTCAGATAGTGGGGCATGGTAGAACATACCTATAATCCCAGGACTGAGGTAGGCTGAGGCAGGAGGATCACAAGTTCGAGTCCCACCTGGGCAATTTAATGAAACCCTGTCTCAAAATTTAAAATAATAATAATAAAAAGAAGGGCAGTGATAGAGCACCCCTGGGTTCGATTGCCAATACTGTTATGGCTTGTGTCTAGATGTTCCTCAAAGCCTTGTGCGGTCATAGATGGGGCTTTTCAGAGGAGGCGGGTAGGCTGGATAAGATATAAGGAACAGACAGAGGCTTGTCTAACCTTTGCTTGCCTTGCTGCCTTCTGTCTGCTGTGAGTGGTTTCTCCTCGGCAATGCCCTCTGCCGTGACACCCCGCCTTGGAGCCACCCAACTATAAACTGAAACCCCTACAAACTGTCAGCCAAATACACTTTTCCTCCTTTAGCACTGGGTGTCAGGTATTTTGTCTCGGCAATGAGAACAGTAACTAAGAAGTACCAAGAAGAAAAAAAGAGCACCCTCAGTCCGAGTTGGGTGTTAGGGTGGGACTGAAGATTCTTCTTCACACACACACACCCCACTTCTGAATGAGTCCAAGGTACAGCCAGGTTTAGGGATTTCTGTGTGAAAACTTGATTGGAAAGAGACTCAGGAATCCATTCCAATGTGCAACTTTTACACTTTGCAAAAATGTGATCATACCCGTGGTCCTTTGTTACCTTCCCACAAGCTCTCAGGGTGCCCAGGCAGGGATCCGCACCTCCCCTCCGCTGATCACAAAGCTGTAGCCTCAGGGAGTCAAGCAGTGTGCACCCCCACCCCCAGCCAACGCCCAACAGCCACAGGTCACAGGAATGCCGGGGACAGGGCTCTGATTAGAACACAGGTTCATGAACTCACTCTAGACTTCTCCCTTCTACACCAGCCAGATCAACCCAAGTTCCAGGAAGTCCACGAGGCTGGGGGAAGGGAGTGAGCGGTGGCAGGGAAAGAGTGGCAAACACATGGAGGTTAAGGTGCAGGGAGGCTGTCTCCTGGCTGCAGGGAAAGACTCCAGTTGTCTCAGGACCTGGTGAATACATGGCTTTCACCTGCTAACCTGTTGCATGGGACCCCCGGACAGCCACTTTCTCTTCTGCCTCACCTCTCTCTCTGCAAAATGGGGCTGAAAACCCATGCCTGCTCCCCAAAGATGCTTACAGACTGTAATGCCCTCTAAAATCCCAAGTGACTATCATTGTTGTCCATGGAAAGCCCCCCTGAAAGGTCCTCAGAGGCAGAGTAAGCCAGCCTTTCATTCACGGAAGGAACACTTTGAGCATCCATGTGCCTGGCACCACGATGGGCACTACGCGCACATCCCTGCTTTAAACTTCACCACAATCCAGGAGGGTCCATGCTGCTGATGCCAACATCTTACAGATGCAGAGATGGAAGCTCAGGGGATTGAGCTGCAGCCCATTCCACCACGTGTTCATTCACTCGACTGAATGAACTGGGCCAGAGCTGGGCCAGGCTCCCAGCCAAGTGCTAAGGAGAAGATGAACAAGTCCTTCAGGAGACATGCCCATAAATTACTTTAATAACAACCCAGTACATGCTCCAACAGACAAGGTGCAGTGGGAGCCAGAGAGGGAGCAACCTGCTCTCTGGAAACTGTGGGAACCAGGGGACCATGCACCACTGAGGGGCCCGTGCCCTGTGTAGATGAGCCAATCGTAAGGCCTGGGTTCGAGTCTCACTTCAGGTAAGGCTTTGCTGTGTATTTCTAGGATCTTCCGCTCCTGAGGCTACCTAGTATCTACCTAGAAGATTAAGAGGCTGGGTGGGCCTGAGATCCCTGCCCCAACCCCCATCTCAACTTCTAGTATATTCATGCTCAGGCGTAGAGTCTAAAATCCTGAAAGCCAGACTGGCCACACCTGGTGGCACACACCTGTAATCCCAGCATTCAGGAGGCTGAGGCAGGAGGACTGCCAGGAGTTCGAGGCCAGCCTGGGCTACACAGCGAGATCCTGTCTCAAAACAAAACAAAACACCCCCTCGCTAGATGGAGAATTTTCTCCAGGAGGATTATAATATGTTGGACAATGAAAAAAAACAAAAACAAAAACAAAAACTCACCAGACTGAGCCCCTACAGTGCCAAACTCCCCGCTCCACCACAGCAGTCAGCCTGGGGCGGTGCCTAGGCCCAAGGGGCGGGATTTAGGGTAGATGAGGGCGCGCGCCCCGCCCAGAAGCTGTGCATCCAGCCAATGAGAGCGGGGGGCGGGGCATTCCCGCCTCTAGTATAAGAAAATCGCTGGGTCGTCGGGCGCGGTGTGCAGGTCTTGGAGCCGGACTCCGTAAGGTGCGCTGCGAAGCCGCGGCCGCAGAGTGTGCAGGAGCGAGGAACGTGGCGCGCCCAGCGTCCTGGTCTGGGAAGGGAGAAAGGGTCGGATTCAGTTTTCCTTTGCCTGGCTGAACTGCAGGGACCGCACGGTGCCCGGGTCTCCCGCCTCAGAGGAGCAGCTGCCCCGGGCCCGGGGATCGCCCGCCCCGCTGACCATCCGTCCGCTGCCATGGCCGACCACCTGATGCTCGTCGAGGGCTACCGCCTGGTGCAGAGGCCGCCTCCGGGCGCTCCCACCCACGGCCCGCACGCGCTCCGGACTCTGCAGCCGTACTCCGACCCAGGCCTGGACTGCGGGCTGCGGCCGCAGGGGGCTCCACTGGGACCGCCGCCTCCCCCACCCGGCGCCCTGGCGTACGGGGCTTTCGGGCCGCCGTCCTCCTTTCAGCCCTTTCCCGCGGGGCCACCGCCCACCGCCGGCAGCGCGCACCTGCCTCCGGGGGCGACGCCGTACCCGGGTCGCCAGGCCGCGCCCCTGGGCATCCCCGGAGGCCCCCCGGGCCTGCAGTCTGTGCCCGGCGCCGCGGCCCCCCCGCCGCCCGCGCACGCCCTGGGCAGCATGGACGCCGAACTCATCGACGAGGAGGCGCTGACCTCGCTGGAGCTGGAGCTCGGGCTGCACCGCGTGCGCGAGCTCCCGGAGCTCTTCCTGGGCCAGAGCGAGTTCGACTGCTTCTCGGAGCTGGGGTCGGCGCCGCCCGCGGGCTCTGTGAGCTGCTGAGCACCACCGGCGCCCGAGAGGAGAAGCGGGCCTGAGCGCCCGCCGGACTCCGCAGCCGGCGACCCGGCCCCGCACGCACCCTCCGTGAGGGTGGAGGCTGCGCGGTGTGCGCCAAGCTCCGCGTCGGGCGAGACGCCGGCTGGCCTCGAGGCCCTGCCCGCTGCGGGATGACAGTTTGACGTCACTCCTCTGACCTGAGCCTCAGCGGTAAAGTGAAGGAGACTGTTGTGACTCCACGGGTCCTGTCTCTTTCCTCCCCCCTCCAGCACCCAATCTGAGCCACTACGGACCTCTGCCTGATGTCCCCACTCCTTGAGCGACCCACTACCAGGACTGGGTCCCCACAGCCACAGTCCTTGAGCCCCCACCGTTGCTGGGCCTCCGGCCTGGGCAGGGGAAAGATGCACAGCCCTGACCCCTGTGGAGTGGAGCAGTGCCCCATCTGGCCTCCAAAACCAAAATAAAACTGGGTCACTCTGCAATCTTGAGTTTTCGTTTCCTTATCACCCCGATTTCCAACTATATTTAGCTTCCACTCTTCTGAGGCTGTTGAAGACTCTGGGTGGGATGGGTGCCACAGTCCCCGGCAACACCCAGGACAGGAAACTGACAGTTTCTTTCGAAAACATCTTGCAAGTTGTGCAATTGTGCTGTCACAACCTGGAAGGCAGAGCCTGTGGCTGGGTGGTAGCACGAGCACTGGACTTCCCAGCTCCTAGGGTAGGGAGAGCTGGAAGGACCTGAAGATTCCGAGGGCCTGGCTCTGGCCTTAACCCCCTTGTCCAATCACCATCCTTTCAGACTTTCCTTAGAAGGAGACAGGTGTTTGTAATGCCTTTAGCATTGTGCCAGTGTCCTACACAGCCTCAAAAATGATAGTGGTGATTATTCTGCAAATTGGTACTAGCTTTGTTTCAGGCCCTTCACCAGTATGGTACAAGCCCTTGTGAAATCACAGTCCAGGTGGGATGAGGTGGGTGACAGACCTGGAAATAACTAATCTTGGTATAAGGAAGAGTGCTGAGATCCAGAAAACAGTTGGACTGGCCAAGCCAGCAAGCGCAGAAGAGGGAGCAGTTCAGCTGGCTGGCGCAGGGGTCATTCAGGCTTCGGGGAGGTAGAGGTATTTGGTGTAAAGAGCAGCCTGGGACGATGAGTGTGTTTGTAGGGGTTGGAGAAGAGCTTGTTGAAAGGCGAGGACTTATACTAGCAGAGGGAATATATGGGAAAGGCATGGGTGTCTAGAAAGGACAAGAAAGGTCTAACAGCTTTACAATTTTGTGAGCTTGGCACAGTCCTCATTCCACAGATGAGGGATGAGGAGCTTCCCCAAGCTTGGCAGGTTTTAGCCTGAGTCCTGATCACCAGTATGAGTTCCTGGATGCCCTCTGCTGACTCTTTCTAGAAAGACCTTCAGGTGTGTGGGAGAAAGGCAAGAAGAGAAGACAGAAGGCAGGAGGAGGTCCGACCAGAGTTGCTGCAGTGTTAGAATGGGACAGTGGGGCATTCTCTAGGAGATGATGGATTCCAGAGACTAGAGAGGAACAAAGGGCTGAGGCCTCTGTCCACGGTGGTTGGGCTTTGCCCTAGTGCCAAGATGCTTGTTGACATAACTCTGGCAGCCTGAATTCTTCCAAGGCTTCTGGGGAGGGACTCCCCTGAGCTCTGGGCTCAGAGAAGCCAGTGTCTAGTCCAGTTTTTTCGCAGGACCACAGGCCAGAGACAGAAACCAGGGGGCTGAATTGGAACAGCAAGGTTTGGTCCTGGTCTGATTTGATTCCCTTCTCCCACGGCCTCAGTTTCTCCACCAGGAAAGTGAGGCTAATATCCCTCTCTTGGTACTTTTCAAGGCCTCAATGTAAGGGAGGAACAAACTTAGAGAGGATTTATAAGCAGCTGGTAAACTCTCAAGTGCTCTCCATATGGAGGGAATTACAGTGGAAACACAAACCTGCTATTTTCCAGAGTTAAATCCGGGATGGAGGAAAGAATCCAGCTGCTGAACCCCACCATCCTGCCAAGAGATACTTCTGACAAGCTGGACAGCAGACAGGTGGACAGAAAAGGCTGGCCGAACTACCACCCAGAGCCCAAATCCCTGACACTGCAGGATTCTGACCCTCTGGAGTGGAGGAGGGACCAGAGGAAAGAGCAATGCGTTTGCAGTCTCACAGCCTCAGGATCCTGTTCCGGAAGGGCTCCCAGTAGCTGCCTGATCTTGAGCAACTCCTCTTGTCTTCTGAGTCTTGGTTGTTACACAAACACCAACTCCCTCAGTCCCAGCAGGTGCCTCTCATCTTTCTCCAGGAGTCCTGCCCACCCGATGCAACCAGCTGCCCCTTGGTCCTGTACGTTTCTCTCTCATGCCTGGGCTGGGTCTCTGGGTCAGGACTCAGGCTCCCTAAAGCCTAGGAACTGACCACACAAGACATATTCCCATCTTTAAAAAACAAATTCCTGTATGTATGAAAGTCTCCAGGCTGACATTCTTTATTTTGAATTATGTTTTGGTTGACTGGATTTCATAACTAATTTCTTGGTTTTTTTCTGCAAGATAAGTGGAACTTCTCTCAAACTCATCTGAAAAATGGGCAATGCTAATAATACCTCCCCCATAGAGCTGCTGTGGCAATCAAATAGGTTAAGGCAGGTAAAGTGTCCGGTACGGTGGGGTTTGTAGTTAGTGCTACTATCCCTGAACCCTGGCTTGGGGGATTTTGTCTTACAGTCTTTAAGAAGGTGTGTGTGTGTGTGTGTGTGTGTGTGTGTGTGTGTGTATGTAAATAAAAGAAGACGATTTATTTGAAGGTGAGGAGAGGAGGGAGAGAGAGAGAAATTGAGAGGGAGGGAGAGAGAGACAAAGAGGGACAGGGAGAGAGGGAGAGGAGACATGGCAGACAGCTACTCTGGATGAGTAGGGAGTATTTGAAAGTGAGTTACTCCAAGTAGGCTGCGTTTTAACCAGCTATCATTTCAGTAGTGACGCTGCTACAGGTTGGGTTTCCCAGCAAGCAGACGCTGAGATGGGGCTCAGTTTGCAAGAGGGTTATTAGGGAGCTGCACTGCAGAAGGGAGTGGGGGAGCAGAAGCTACAAAGCAGGCCTAACAAGAGCCCTGGCCAGCCCCACGCGCGCTCTGGAGCTAGGAGGGCCCTTCAGAGTCATTCTGAGCTGGGCTATTATTACACTCCTTTGTATTCCTGCCCTAGTCAGTCATTCAGTGTGGGTCACCCGTGGACCGTGACCATGGGCAGGGCATCGTTGGCAGGTCTGTGGGCAGAGCAGCTCTCCCCAGCTGAGCCCATCCCTGGAGCTGCTGCCAGCAGAAGGCTGTGTGCCCACATCACTCCCAGCAGAGAGGGCAGTGATTTCCTGGAAGGGGGCCTGGGAAGCACATCATGGTGTTCCCACAAACACTGGGGCAGGGACAAGGGTGAGGTGACATAGAGTGCTAACAAATGCCTCTTCAAATTTATGCTCCAGATGTCACACCTGCCTCACCTTAGTCCCGAACTCTCTCCCACTTTCCCTTTTAGAGGATTGGGGTGCAGGGGAGAGTTAAAGATACTTCAACCTTATAGGGCTGATGGTTTCCTGGTAGATCTCAGCAGCTGGGCACCACCATCATTGTTAGCATCCTTCTAGCTCAGCTAAGTGCTCCACAGTCATTTGTTGAATAAATTAATGAACAGTCTGATTGTAGTCTTTTCCCAGGCAGCTTAAGTGGTTTAGCTGCTTACTCAGTAACCCTCTTGAGTTCCTTAATCCACCCTTGCCTAACTCTTCATGCCACTCTGCTGCTAGAAGTGCTGGGTCAGGGTTAGTGTCAACTGGAATACCACGTCAGTATTTGCTGAGTGCCTACTGTGTGCAGGCATGATGGAAACTAACAGGTGGGGCCCAATAGGTGCTCTATCTCTTCCAGCCTCTCCTTCACTCACCACTCATCCTGCACATAGGACTGCTGGATAGTTTATCCCCATTCCAGGGGTCAGGGAACCGGGGCACAGACAGTGAATTACTCCAAGTCCCAACCTATGTATCCACATCCCTTCCTTCCCCCCAGCTGGGTCTGGCCAAGGAACCGAGTCTGAGTGGAACAATAGCAAAGTCGGCTGAGGCTGAAAGACAGCCCAGGACTGAAGTTCACACTGGAGCTAGGAGCTCTGAGTTCTAGTCCCAGCTCAAGCTTGAACTTGTGAACTGCAGGCTCCACACTGACCTCTGCATAACGAGGACCACATTCCCTGCCCCTCCTATAGCACAGGCACTGGGTAGCTGCAAAGATGGACTGTGGAAGGGGAGAGGAATTGTGGTGCTTCCTGACCAGGGGGGTGGGCCAGCGCTGGGGGGCAGTGGGCTTGGTATGCACTTTTTCTTTCAATCTTCACAACTGCAGGACAAGGGCAGAGTTATTGCCATCCTTCTAGGCAGCCGGGGCTCAGAGAGATTAAGTAACCTGTTGAACACATAGCCAGGGGAAGGGACAGACAGACGCGTGGTAAACCACACAAGGCTTTTGGGAAAAGGTCGCTCTTATTTGTAGTGTGTGTGTGTGTGTGTGTGTGTGTGTGTGTGTGTGTGTTTTATAAGCACCAAGTCCTTGGAGCAGAGGTGTGGCCAGGGAGGGAGCAGGGAAGTCATTGTATGTGGTTGCCAGAGGGCTCATTCCTGGGCCTCTCATAGTGAGTGGCTCACATTTGGGACTTTGCTGTAAAATGGCCACATCCAGACAGCAAGACCCTCCCCCGGCCACCTCAGCCTACTTTATTCCAACAGAGATGAGCCATTTGTTATTATCTGGTTTTCTTTTTAATAAACACATCTATTGTTTATAGTAAAATGTAATATAAGCTTAAGGCTAAATAATTTCCAAACAATTTAGGAAGCATAAAGTGAAAAGTCAGAGACTCTCAAGTTTTTCCTTCATGCGTGTATATTTTACACATTATGCTATATATATGTTGCATACATATACATAATATACATTTTTACATGAATGAGATTATGATTTTCTTTAACTAGATTTTCCCTCTTAATATGTTTTGGAAATCTTCCCATGTCAATAAGTATGACTACCTCATTCTTTTTAATGATGACATTATGCATAATCTATTTAACTATCCCCTACTGATGGAAATTCAGCTCGTTTCCTGAATTTCACTGTTACAAAGAATACTACAAGGAGATAGTCGTATATTTACCCTTGACCACTTGTGTGAATCTCTGTTGAATGAATTCCTAGGAGGGGAATTACTGGATCTGAAGATATGAGCAAACAGAATTTTAATAGCCACTGCCAAATATTTCCCAAAGTGACTGATCACATCTACCTTCATGCCAGCTTTGTCCAGGAATGCCTGTAGTTCACACGCCTGCCCACCCTGGACATTAGCAGTAGCTTAAACGTTTGCCTCGCTAAATGCATAAAGAGTTATTTAATTTCCATTTATTTGATTATCAATCAAGCTATTGTATGCTTGTATATTTTTCTCTATGAATTACCTGTTTGCACCCTTGCCTGTGTTTTGTCTTTTTCTTAATAATGGAGGGAGCTCTTTATGTATTATGAAGTGCTAGTTGCTTAACTTTATTATGTGCAATCTTTTGCCCTTTGGAAACTATTTCAAATTTTTATGTCTCTATGAAGAGCTGCTTTAAGGACAAGGACGGGGGCCTGGCTTTCCTCAGAGATCATCTTAGGCACCTGTGGCTTTGTGCTGCTGCCCCCTTTGGTGCTCAGAGAATAACTTGGATATATTAGCAGTCAGAGCTAAGAGGCCAGCCCAGGTCTCCGTACAATACAGATTTGGGTTTAAATTCTGGCTCCATACTACAGGTATGACTTTTGGCAAAGTCACTGCACCACTCTGAGGCTCTGTTTTTGTTTTTCTTTTCCACCTAGATGATATTCACATACATACACACCTAACGGATGGGATTAAATGGGCTGCTGGCTGATGTGCACTCAGCGCAGTGGTACGTTGGCATGTGGTAAGTTACAACTGTTCCAGTTTAGGACAATAGGTGCTGAGTAAGCAGGCTGTTTACGTGGCCAGAGAGAGGCTGGGAGAAAGGAGCTTGCTGTCTCTGCCTTGCAGGACTCTGACCCCTTCTCCTAGAAAAAGACTTCCTTAAACTTCCTTTGGAAAACCATCTCTTCCTCATTTACAGCCCATGTGGTTTGGGCAACTGTGCTGTTCCCCTACATGTGATTCAAAATAAAATAATATACTTAGTGGAAGAAAGCCCTAAAATTCTTCATTTTTTTCTATGACTTTTAAAATAGCAGTGCTTTACCTTCTTTTCCTCTTCCTTTTCTTTTTCATGTCAAAGTCTTTCACATTTGCAGCTTGTACCCTAAACAAACCATCTGCTTATTAGGTTATCCAGTACTAACTCAGTATCTCATAAGACCCTCAATAACCTGACTTAGTCACATTATTATTCCAGGTTTTATAGACCTGAAGTGACTTGTCTACTCCACATAGCTAATAATTTATCGAGTTAAAACGTTTCATGTGCTTAAAATACTACCTACATTGCACATAAGTAAAGAAATGCCAAGTGTCAGCTCAGCAGCTATAACAAAAAGAACCAGGAAATTTGGGTGGGGCAGTGCTGGGGATCAAACTCAGAGCCTTGCACTTGCTAGGCAAGTGCTCTACCACTGAGCTAAATCCCCAACCCCTGAACCAGGAAATTTTTAAGAGGTTTAAACAGTGTAAAATATTTCTTTATCATTCCATGCAGGTAATCAGACCAAGATTGCTTCCTTCCTACTGCTCTGCCATTCGTGACCTCCCAACCTCATGAGCCAAGGTGGCTGCTCAAAGTCCAAGTCAGCCTTTTCCTTTTTACCTTTGTCTGCAGAGTACAAGCTGGGACACAGACCACTGCACATTCAGTCAGGAAGACGAGGCTAAGGAGGCGAGCACACCCAATGTTTTGAAACCCAGCAACACATACCACACAACCACACTGAATTACATGACCACACTGAGCTGCAAAGGAGGCTGGAAGACACAGTTTCTAGCTGGCAACTATGTTCATTAATAACTCAGGTATCATGGAAGGAGGAAAAGGACAGATTTTGGTGGAAAACCAGCATCCTCCAGCATAGCAAAGGTAAATAAATTGTAAGTGTCTCAGTTGAGATTAGAACTCAAGCTTCCTATGCCCCCGGGTACTTGGTGGGCTGGGAAGATAGCAGAGGCCTGAGTCCTGTATAACGTGGGAATTTGGTAGAATTGGTATCAGTCACCCATCACTATGAATGCCCACCTTGGGCATTCTTTACTTCCCTTCTTTAAGTCTCAGTATCCTTGTCCATAAAATGGGGATAACTGAGGGACTCATCCATAATTGCTGCTGTGAAAGCATGTTCTACAAGTCATGACACATACTAGGTGCTCACATGGTGGAATGGATAGAACACAGGAAAAAAGAAATTCCAAGGGAAGTGACAATACTCGCACAGACCAAGTAGCATGGATGAATAAAGCTTGGCTGGGAAGGCAATGAATCCAGCATCATTAGACTGTAGATTAGGTGATCAGAAATACAAAGGATACACTTGGAGTAGGCAAGGGCCAAAGAAGAATGACCCCTGAGTGGCAGGCTGAGGAGCTGGAATTTATGGGGAGCCATGAAGATATGAACAGGTGGGGGGGGTAGTTTTTTCTTTCCTTTTTTGTGGAAGGATCATTCTGCTATGGGTACAGTGAATTTGACAGGGGTGCATTGGAGAAATAGGGATCTCTAAGAAGACTGTCACATTGATTTAAGTAGCTACGAGAGCCCTAGGACAAGTGGGAACAGAGTATGATGGATGAGAGATATGGTAACGAGACAGACGTAATGTGACTCTAGAGAGATTATGGTATGAAGAAACATAACAATAGAATACAATGTCTGACATAAGCAAATATTCTTTTGCTGAATAAAAGACTATATCTGGATTACTCAAGATTAGTGTGTGGTTTTGTGTAACTAAATAATAGTAGCTTGAATACAAGGAAGTAGATAAATGGCCCAGGACTGGTGGAGTTACCCAGAGTGTCAGTATCCAGCCCCCTTCATCTTGTTGCTCTGCCATTTGTGAGTCAGACCTCATGATTCAAAAAGGCTGCTTCAGCTGTATAGCAACATCCCAGTCAGAAAAGTAGAGAAAAGAGAAAGAGAAAGGCACTTTCTGGAGGTTGCCCTCAATCTTACACACACACACACACACACACACACACACACACACACACACACATACACATGGTTCAAAATACAGTCTTTATTCTGGGGGGCCATTATCCCAGTAGAATTTGGATATTCGGCCACTGAGGAAGATATAAATGGTCCTGCATTCTCAGTAATGCATTCTCAGATGTAGTGGAGGCAACAAGGAGAGGAGACAAAATATTATCCTGGGGTATAGCTTGAGGGACGAGAAGACTCTTCCTTGGAGTGGCACGTAGGAGGAAGAGCAAGTCACATGGAGTAGGGTAAGATCAGAATGGATGTGCTAGGCAAGTCGGGGTTGAGGCTCAGGAGGCGGAGGGCCAGGCAAAGGGTCCAGAGCCCAGGAGTGGGTAAAGAGCGACGATGAACATGTTTTGGAGTTATTAGCACACTCATGGTTGCCACAGAAATGCCGAGGCAGAGTGATCAAAACAGCAGGTCAAGGACTAAAGCTTAGGGGAACACAGACCTGGAAGAGAAGGTAGGGACAGAGATTGAGAAAGAGCAGCTGAGGAGGTAGGAGGAGGAGCAGAAAAGTGTCCTGGGGGCCCGGGATCTGCTTGCCAAAGGAAGGCCTAATTTGACTGAGAAGTCAGGTAAAACAAAGGCTGAGCAGAGGTCCTTCAATGTCACAACCAGGAGAGCAACAAACAAGTTTGCCAGAGCAGTGTCGCACCAGGGTGGAGGAAGTCCGGCAGCTGTGGGTCCACAAAAATGGACAAAGAGGAAACAGGATTGGCAGAGTAGCTGTCTTAAGAAATCTTTTGGGACCTCAATGTTTTCATGAGTCAAATGACCCATGTCTGGGGCTCCATCACTGTCTTTTGTTTTGGTTTGTTTGCTTTCGAAGGTGCTAGAGCTCAAACCCAGGATCTTGCACATGCTCTACACTAGCCTATACCTTAGAAACTTCTGTGGGTTTTATTTATGGACCTAACAGCATTTGAAAACCTCCTCCTGTGGATTAGACCTGATGGCACTTGCTTGCTGTGGGGCACAACATCCCCCTTTGCTTTAGAGTTTCCTCCCATATTAGTCACCTTTCTAGAGTCAATGGTTTGCAAGAGAGCAGATTTAATACAGGACATTTACACATTACAACATTCACACACACAAGCCAAATGCGAGAAGAGTGTAGAACCTCTACCTATGCATGCACCGGAGACCTGAAAGATCCAGTCACGGGCTTTGAGCTCACAGCACTGTCTCATATACGTCCATGTCTGCACTAAAAGGCTGAAGAAATCTATACTGGAGCCAGAGTACAACACTCACAGTGGAGATGAAGACCAGCACTCCCCTGAAGTGAACAGCAGCCATCCCCAACGACAGCAAGGCCCAGAGCGCCTTCTGAGACGAGAACAGCTGAATTCCCTTCTGGAGAACCAGCCACAGCAGAGCTTCTCCTGGTAAACAGCCAGCTGCTATCTTCTCCTCTTGTTCTCCTTTATGTTGTGTCAGCAACAATCCTCAGGTGGATCCTCTATCCCCAGAACCACATCAACTCAGTCCAGCTGGACATTCCTGCTCCAGCTGACCACAAAAAGTTCACCACACCTCCTATTTTAGATGAGAGCTTTGAGTAGAGGAAACTGCATGGCTCTCTAACTTACTGGCCATGTGACCTTGAGCAAGTCTTCTCGCACTGAAATCTATTCCCTTGTTAGCAAACAGGATGATATTCTGTAGATAGGCTTAGGGCTGGAGCTTTGGAGCAGGAGGAAGGATTCACCCAGAAACCAGCCATGGAGGATGCCTGGTTCTGTAGAGTGACTAGAGAGCAATGGCTTTGGGGTCAGGAAAGTTGGGTTCAGATTTTATAGACAAAGGAACTGAGGCTTACGGGAAAATAGAAACGATTTTCCCAGGTGTGACAGTTAAACTGGACAGCCAATTTGATTGGCTTGAGAGCTGCCTAGGGGATTAGTAAAGCACGTTGCTGGGTGTGTCAGGGTGGGTCGTGGAAGCATGACCTTGCGTCCTCTATCAGGCTCCTGGCCCCTTCCTCTCTGGCATGTTTTCTGTGGCCACCAAGAAGTAAACAGCTCTGATCCACCACGCTCTTGCACCATGATGTTCCTGCACTGGAGCCAGTGACCATTCTCCCTCTCATTGAGATGTCACAGGAGGAAAGAAAGGCCATCCAGGGACAGCTGGGAGTCAGAAGAATTGAGCTTATCTCTGGGCTCTCCCCTGGCTTACTGGACCTCAGTTTCCCCATCTGCAAAATGAGGCTGTTGACCATCAGGCTCCTGGAGGCCTTGGCAGCTCTGACTTTTCATAGAGGCTTTTGCTTCCCTTTAATCTTAAGGCCGCCTGCCCCCCCACCCCCTCCAGCCGCAGCACTGTCCCTGCCTCATTTCCATTTTATTTTCATCACAGCACTCATCACTCTGTGGAACTGTCTTTTTTGTGTTTGTTTGGTTATTTGTTATCGTTGTTTAGCTTCCGTCTAGATAGCAGTCTACTGTATATTCCATCTGAGCAGGGACTTCACGAGTTTGGGAAAGCCGCTACAACCTTGGCACCTAAAGCAGTGCTTGGTGCACAGTTGAGATGAACAGATAACTGTGGAATAAATGAATGAAGGACAGAAAGCCAGCCCTGTACTGGCCAAGACAAGTAGTGGTGCCCTCATTTCTCAACTTTGCCACCCTCCCCTCTCCCCCTCTCTCTTCCAGTCACACTGGGCTTAACCCAAAGGCCTTTGGGGTGTGATGTCCTGACCCTAAAGCTGTTAGTTTATTTCCTGGCTCCAATCTAGTGCTTCAACTCCAAGACAAGGTCTTTACTGACGCCCTGTGGCCAAAGGAACACATAACAGGGACACGGAGGATTCATCAGTGAGACTCCCAATCCCAGGTGGCCTTCCTACCAGCATTTATTGATCATCCATGTACCTAGCTTCGTGTTAGGGACAGTGATGACCACAAACAAGAAGCAGACATTTCTTGCCCTCCAGAAGCTAAAGTCATATATGGGAAAGAATGCCAGAAAAGAAGGTACCAGGGACCAGATAATACTCAAGGGAGATCCTGGCCAGAGTGTAGGAAAGGTAAGAGCCAGCCCACGCATGTTCCACACAGGTCTCAGGCCTCAGGATATTCCTCCCAGGACAACTGTTTTGGTTTTGGTTTGGGTGGTACTGGGGATTGAACCCAGGGCCTCATGCATGCTAGGCAAACACTCTACCACTAAGCTACGTTCCCAGCTGCAGGCCAACTGTTTGCCAACAAATTTCCTACCTTTTAGGGGGGCGGGGGTGCTGGGGATCAAACTCTGGGCCTTGCACTTTGCTAGGCAAGCGCTCTATCACTGAGCTAAATCTCCAACCCCTCCTCGAATTTCCCCCCTTTTCTGGGAAATCTTCCCCTTCTCCCACCCATTTCCCCTCAGGGGAAAAGAGGAAAGGGGTGGAGGAGAAGCAGAGGGGAGAGGAGAGAGGGGAGAGGGGAGAGGGGAGAGAGGAAAGAGGAGAAAAGAGATCTAGAACCCAGAGAAACCATTTGGATAGAACCAAAGATGTTTATAGAAGGATTTAAGAAAATCCTTCGTGATGTGTAAAGTAAACCTCCTACTTCATTGTTTCCACCAAAATCCATCTTACTAGCTGTACTATTCAGGGCTTGTGAAATGCTGTAAAACAAACCAGCCCCAAATCTCAGTGACTGAAAAACCAACTACCGTTTGACACTCCTAAGTCTCCAATTCAGCTGCCATTCAGCTGATGCTGACCAGAACAGGCTGGACTGCTGAGTGCCGGTCTGGCTCAGATCTGCTCCACCTGTCTGCGTTTGGGATCCCGGGGGGAAGGAGCAGCAGCTGTCTCAGCCGGAGGACAGAGCCACCATGAGGTCTGACATAAATCGCCATGCCTCTTAGGGCCTTAGTGTGGAGCAAGAGTGCTGCCCTCTCCCCCGACATTTGGTTGGCCAAATGAAGCCACATGACTAAGCCCAAAGTCATTATGATGGAGAGATGAATGCCAGTGCTCCGTCCATGTCTCCCTGCCCCACCCCTTCAGGGTCCACATATCCATTCCCCAGCTGCTGGGACTCATTGCTGCTAGTTCACAGCTGTGGCACTCACCGGCGCTGCCTCACCCAACTGCCAATAATTGACTGATGTTTGAAAGCCAAGGACTGCGTCCTTCCTCAGTTTGGTCCAGCTCTGCAGGTCTATCTGAGCCCCAGAGCTCCTGAGTATCAGCCAGTGCCTCAGGTGACATCCCATAGGCACCTCTGCCTGGCTCTGCCTTGCATATCGATGAATCTTCCGAGTGGCATCCTCCGTAACCCTTCTGCACACCACTCTCTGGTCCAGAATCTGATTCCAAGAAACCTACTGAGAGACAAACGGGCGGGTAAATGCCACACCAGAGTAGTCATGGTGCAGGTGAAGGAGGAAGACTTTCAGACAAAGAATACAAATCACTACAGTAATTAAAATGAATCATGGAGACAGAGCTGACCTCATAGCATCCTGGGTATATGCTCAATTGTACATAGCACGAGAACTGACGTCGCCTCTGGGGGGTCCCCATTTTGTGACTGCATTGTTGATATTTTATATATTGGAGTATAAGTTATGCTACAGCAAAGGTTCTGGGGCTCAAAATGTAAGGCCTCCAAACTACTAGGTTCCATGATGTCTACACATGTCCCCCTCTGCCCAAAGCAATCCTCAGTCCTGTGCATTTAGAGCAGAAAGTGGGGGAGGCTGGTGAGTTACCGCACCAGGTGTTATGGAAAAGAACTGTGATCCTCCAGATTTCTCATGTTGAAGCTCTAACCCCAAGGACCTCAGAATGTATCTATATGTGGAAATAAGAAATAATGAAGTTAAAGCAGGTTGTTAGGGTGGCCCCTAGTCCAGTATGACTGGTGTCTTCATAAGAGGAACCAGAGGTGCTAGACACATAAATGTGCAGAAAGATGATCATGTAAAAATAACCAAAGAAAATGGCCACCTACAGGCTAAAGGGAAAAGCTTCAGAATAAAAGCAGCCCACTGACACCCTGACCTTAGATTACAGCCTCCAGAAGTATGGGGAAAGAAACTTCTGTTGTTAAGCTGCCCAGCCCATGGTATTTGTTTTGGCAGCCCACGCAGACTAATGTACCAGAGTAGTAGCTGCCACAATACTATTGTACACAAGAGGTGAGTGGTAGGGGAAGATATGCCCTTTTTCTTCTCCAAGGGAAAAAGAGAAGATGTTTGAACAATGGTCAAAAGTAGAAATAAGTTATCTAACTTGAGAAATACGTATCAAGGTTTCCTTTTACCTGAAAGAGCATAAAAAATGTAATGTGTTTGGAGCAGCCATCTAAGCCAAACCTCTGCAACACTGTTATCCCAGGCTGCTGTACAGCTGCTGAACCTGGCCCTCAGGGCTTCTGCTTTGGCCCTTTTGCCAGAGAATAAGCCCAGTCTGATCTACTGGAGATTGAAGAGCCACATAGAACAGAGATAAGCAATCCTGCCTGTGGACCAACTGGGATCCACCAGACGCTGGACATGTAAAACCATCTCAGGCCATTGTCATAGTCCATTCAGTGTTACTGTAACAGAATACCTGATTCTGAGTGCTTTGTGAAGAAAAGAGGTTTCATTTTTAGCTCACAGTTTTAGAAGGTCAGAGGTATGGTGCTGACATCTGCGCAGTTGTGGAAAAGACCTTGTTGTGGCATGGCATCACAATAGTGGGAGCATATGTAAGAGGGGCAGACAGCACCTGTGGAAGAGGGATTCAGGGTCCCTTATAACAATTCAATTAATCACAGTTAAACTGGGCATGGTGGTGCATTCCTGTAATCCCAGCACTCAGGAGGCTGAGGCAGGAGGACTGCCACTAGTTTGAGGCCAACCTGGGCTCCATAGTGAGTTTGAGGCCAGACTGGACTACACAGCAAGACCCTGTCTCAAAAAAAAACAAAAACAAACAAACAAAAATCACAGTTAGATGCTGAGGAAATAATCCAATCCCCTGAGGTCTTCATTAATTCTTCTGAGAGTGCCTCCCACCCCTCTATACCGCCCTGTGACCTAATTACTTTTTACTAGGCTCCACCTCTTAAAGGTTCCAGCACTCAACACCACTATACCAGCATAGGAATCTTTGGGGTGCACACTTAAACTGTAGCAACCATCCCGCCTCAGTCAAGATGCCAGATGATTGTCACCACATTAGTGATCCCTGGTGATGCCAGAGGGAAACTACTCGGCTGAGTCCAGCCTACACTGCTGACCCACAGAATCAAGAATAAGTAAAAAGGTTATTGTTTAAATTGCTAAGTTTTAGGGTGAGTTGTTGCATAGCAATAAATGACACACCAAGCTAAAATCATATCTTCTCTCCAGGCCGTGTGTGATGACAGTTTAGGGACTCCCAGAGCCATCTGCAAATTCTCCTTGCTGAGCCAGACAAACTTAGAAGAGAAACAGTGACTTGTGTGTTGGTTAATTTTGCATCTGTCTCCCCCAGGGGCTGGATGACCTCAGGGCCAAACCTCATTCCCCTGCGTCGATTCATCCTGTGTACTATGCTGAGCCAGGGTCTGACACACAGCAGGTGTTCAATAGACATTTCCTCAGTTTGTAAAATTCCATGGGACTTGTTCAAGTTGCTAACATCTCCTACTCAGATTACTGCAGCAACCTCCTGCCTGTCTCCTCATACCCAGGCTAGCTCCCTCAAATCCATCTGCCATCCTAGGAAGAAAACTTTCTAAAATGTAAATCTCAGTGTGATCCCTAATCTAAAGCTTTCACTGGTTCCTAAGTGCCCTCACCACTGAGTCCTATTTCTTTGGAATGATTTCTGGAGTCCTACAAATTCTTTTTTTTTTTTCCCCAGTATTGAGGATTGAAGCTGGGGCTTCACACATTATCGGTGATTCACCTCTCAGCAGTTCTACAGGTTCTTGACCCCTAATTCTAAAGTCTCATTTTGAACCACACTCTCCTTTTCTCTGTGGGTCTAGTCGCAGGATTTCTTTCTGTTCAGTCTCTGCTGCCTCTGGATGTTTACACATTCTGTGGCCTCTAACTGAAAAGTTCACCACCAAGACTAACACCCTAGTTCCCACTCTTTGCTAAATCCTACTCACTCACCCCACACCCTCCAATGCATTTGATTGCCCATTTGTCCTGGATAGAGAGATGACAAGAAATATGGATCTGCATTGATTTATAGGCAATAGCTAATGATTTAGCTGGGTAGTTAGGGACCCATAAAGCATGGAATCGGAGCATTGGCAATAAGGAAA
Organism: Hystrix cristata; assembly: GCA_004026905.1. Classification (NCBI taxonomy): domain Eukaryota; kingdom Metazoa; phylum Chordata; class Mammalia; order Rodentia; family Hystricidae; genus Hystrix; species Hystrix cristata. The sequence goes on from PVJO010001020.1 coordinate 25,954, forward strand.
ATAGAAAAAGGTATTTAGGCGGACTTACAGAAATGGTACAAAATGTGAAGACATTTGTGTCCCAAATAAAATCTTACCAAAAGGCAGGCATGGCAGAGGGGCTCTCAGTGATCAGAAGGATAAAAGGGCACGTTCACAGCTAGCTTTCCAGTCCCTCCAGTAGACTCTTACACTGTGCAGTCATGATGGCTGTAACATAAACTATAGTTCAAAAACATGTACTTACCTCATCAAGGCTGATCTGGCCAGTGCCACCTGTATGTTCCGTCTGTTACCAGCAGAGTCAAATGCTAAATACCTAATATGTCCCCTCTTCGAAAGGATCCACTTAGCCACCTGGCCAGGGAGATTCATGGAGAGGACATGGTTTATTCTCAGTGACATAGCCAGAATGTAAAGTTCTAGGAATCTAAGGAATAGAGTAAGAGTGGCTTCTCTCATAAGACAACAAACAACACTTTATTAGTTTCCCGTGGCTACTGTACATGGTGATTTAGAACAATTTTAAAAATGTATTTTTTCATAGTTCTGGAGACCAAAAGTACATCGATTTTACTGGACCTAAATCAGGGTGTGGGCAGGGTTGCACTACCTCCACAGCTCTGGGGGAAATTCTGTTCCCTGGTCCACAGCTTCTGGTGGCTTCTAGCATTCTTTTTTGGGGGGAGGTGCAGGTGCTGGGAATCAAACTCAGGGTCTTGCACTTGCTAGACATGTACTCCACAACTTGTGCTAAATCCCCAGCCCCGTGTAGCATTCTTTTGCTTGGGGACACATCATTCCCACACTTGCTCCAGTCTTTATATCTTCTCTTCTGTGTGTGCAATTTCCCTCTGCCTCTCTCTTAAAAAGATCTATGGCGTTGGGGGTGCAGCTCAGCGGCAGAGTAGTTGGTTAGCATGCATGAGGCCCAGGGTTCAATCCCCAACACCACCACCAAGGAAGGGAAAAAAGTATTCATGGTTGAATTTAAGGCCCGTTCAATAATCTAGGACAATCTCCTCTTCGTATCAAGATCTTCAATTACCTCTCAAAAGATCCTTTTTCCTCATGAAGTGACATTTAGATCTCGCCTTCTTTGGTTGCCACTATCCAGCCTACTCTACTCATGCACAGAACTTTTCTTCCTGGTCCCTGCAACATTGGGCTCTGACAGTTTGGAGGTTTCTGTTTTCAACAGAAAGGAAGTAACACAGTTTTTTCTGAATTGAAAGTTAAAACTTCCACCTGGCCATTTTCACCTCCTCATGCCACTAAACCAAGAGGCAAAGAAAGAGTTAAAATCTTGGCTGCATGACTGCCCTTCACAACCAAGGAAAAATAGGGGTGCTGCTCCACAAGGACGAGGTGGACTATGTCTGGAATCCAGGAGATCCACTAAGGCCCCTCTCAGTAAGGTCAGCCCTCCTCCCTCTGCATCCACAAACTCAATTAGCTAAGGACTAAAACATTTGTACTTGACATGTATGGACTTTTCTCTTTTCATTATTTCCTACACGATATGTTATAACAACTATTTACATAGTACCTGGGTTATACTAGCTATTGGAAGTAAGACAGATTACTTAAAGTATACAGGAGGATGTTCGTAAGTTGTATGTAAATACTACATTGTTGTTTATTAGGAATTCGAGCTTCTACAGTTTTATTTCCTACAGTGGATCCTGGAGCCAATCCTCTATGGATACCAAGAGATTACTTCCATGTACAAGAGAAAAAGTTAATGAAAAGCTACGACACCCAAAACCATTGTAGGACAACTAAGGATTCAGACCCTCAAAAATGATGATCTTATAAAGAAGCCTAAGCAGTTGAGGTGCTAGCTGAGGACAAAGGAAACACAGAAGGGCAATGAAAGAAGAAAATTATTCATGCCAACCATGGTATGGTTAGCAGTTACCAGAATTTTCTATTGCAGATATGCACTTTTTGTTTGATGCATGTGTTTTTATGCACCTGAGTGTTGTATACATTAAGATTTTTATTCCTTTCTTTCCCCTTATGATTTCATATGGAGATTGTAAAGATCATAGTGTTGCTTAGTTTAGTTTAGTTTAGTTTAGTTGCAGCAGCCAGAGAGCCTCCTCTTCAGCACTACAGGGCTCCCCCTTGCAAGCTGTGGGTTCTGATAGCTCCGGCCTCTTCCCGTGGCTCTGGGAGTGGTCGCTGCATCCTGTACTCCCTCTCTCGTATTCTCTTTGTTCCTGTGGCCCTCTTGCAGCAGTGTAGCCCCTTCCCCATAATAAATCCCCTTGGTTGAAAACGCTACTGTTATTTCTGCTTTCAGGATAGACCTTGACTGGTCAAACTATTAGGAAAGTGGTACGTACCATTCTTCACCGGTCCCTCTCTTCACTCATTGTGAGAAGCAGTCTGTCCAAAAGGAAGGCTGAGATGGAAGACAGATTCCTCATATATTAAAGCACTTATATCTAGCTGTGGGTAAAGCCAACAATATCCCCTAAACTTTTCAGTTCTCTGGACCAATGTTTCATTTTTTTCACTTGAACCATACAGGGCTCTGTTCTGTTTACAACAAAAAGTCCTAATTAATCCTAATCTCCTTGTTCCCACCCCCAAACCAGCCTCACCCCACAGCCATGGAACAAAACCAAGACCAGCCACCTTCTACTGAAAACTTTAATGAAACCAATAAGTTAATAAGTTAACAAAGTGAGGTACTTGCATATCCGAGGACTGGGTTAGTGGGGGAGCATCGATCGTGGAAGGAGGGAGGGCTTCTTCTCATATCTCCTTTGGTCACAGGGTAATCCTATTCTCCTGCCCTTCTCCGCAGCTGTGTCTGAGGGAGTAGATGGGTGGCTCTCTGGGGACAGTGCAGTGCAGGTGAGGTGAGCCAGGAGATGTTCCATCCAGGGCATGATGGTACATGCAGGGGGCATGTTAGGGCAGAGGCTGGGTACCATGGGGCTGAGCAAGATCCAACCCAAACCCTGGTGCTAGTACATGCAGGTCCCCAGTATGAGATGCAGGCAGTTCGGCCTCGCCCCTTGTTCCCTGGCACTCCATGGAGGGTTGCCATCGATGCACTACCCCTCACCCTCTTGCTACCTGCGTAGGTGAACAGGAACAAAGGGGTGGGGATACAAAAATGGTGCTGGGGGCCTGCACTGGATGGGCACTTATGCCAGCATATGGGCTGCCAAGTGAAGTGAAAGGAGAGCAGACAGTGCAGGTGACAGCCATGTGCACAGTTGGTGTAGCTGCTAGATGCATCATTGATCTCTCTGGGAGTCAGAGTGACTAGGAAAGGGTGGGCCTGGGGTCTCTCCAGTGGTGTGCAGGACCCAGAGGCCTAGGCCTGAGTTGTGCTGTGAGGACTCTGAGGAGGGCCCTCAGGGGCAGGCAGAGGCAGCAGCAGGGCTCCTGAGCCACTGAGTCTATGGTCTACATTCTTAAGGAAAGGGAGCTGGTAAAGCTCTGGGGTAGGACCTGGAGAGACCTGGGGTCACTTTAAAGCTCCCTCTCCTGCGCAGAGGGAGTGAAGGGCGACCTCTTAGTGGAGATCCGCTCAGGCCAGTCTGCTGGCATCAGCTACAGAGGCCCAGGAAAGGCTGAGTGGCCCTGTGAGCACATCTCCAAGTGTGCTTGGTTGTGGGCAACAGATTATGAGGCTTTCTCTACATCTGGGGAAGCAAAGGGCCATGTTGGTGTGACCCATGCATAGGACACTGTCTGGCAGATCGGGGAGAATACAGAAACTTGTGCTGACTGTCAAAGATATCTGGAGGGCCAAAGAGGGGAATGGACATCCAGCAGGAAGAGGGAGTCCCTGGGAGGTGACACCTGCAGATGGGAAGAAAGGCCCAGGCACTGGCCCGAGGAGAGAGTAGGGAGAAACAGGCCCCATGCTCAGTGGGGATGGAGTAATAAGCCAAAAATGGGGGACGAGGTCATGGCCAAGCAGCCTGAGACCAGCTACTGCTGGGGGCCCCTCCCAATGGAGGAGGGGCAAGGGGACCCCATGGGGGTCCCCAAAGTTGCATATTTAACATAGTTTGCATATATGGTGCCCACCTGCCTTGTGGCAGGGTCCTGTGCTTTGTGGGTACCTGGAGGGGCACCTTGGGCCCATCCCCAAGTGGGGCGGGGACTTGGCGGGAGGGCTTCCCTGCCCTGTCTGAAGAGCAGGCCACAGACCTCACCTTGCATAGCTGGAAGCTGGGTCAGGGCCCAGGGCCCCAGCGCCCCGCTCCCACTCCTGGGGCAGTGCCCCTGCCAGGTGGGCCGTGGCAGGCCTCGATGGAGCAGGTAGGGTACTGATGGTCCCAGAGGCCGCGGGGCAGCCGCTGCTGCTGCCCTCCGTGCGGCCTGGCACCTCACGCTCCTGGGGTGGGGGCGGGGCGCTGGCGCCCACGGCGGGTATCTCGCCCACCCAGGCAGGTCAATACTGCATGTGGCCTCTCTCCCCACGAGGGAGCGAGTTCAAGTAAGAGAGGAGTCCGGAGGCCTCAGCGCGCGGGTCCGAGCGCAAGGCCGAGGGGCCGGCCCAGTGCAGCCCCGCCTCTGAGAAGTCCCTCAGTCCATGTTGGTGCTGACCGAGCGGGAGATGCTAAGCGTCTGTGCGGAGACGGAGATGTCCTCGTGGTCCACAGGGCTGTGGTAGTCCGAGGTGATGTCAGGGTCGAAGAGCGGCACTTGCACGGTGCCCAGGCTGGCCGAGGTGCCAGAGCGGAGGCAGCGCGAATAGAAGCCCAACAGCAGGTCCAGCTTGTGCTCGATGGACTGCACCTGGGGGCGGGGCAGGTCTGGGAGGCGGGCTTTGGGCCGGGGGCGTGGTTTGCCCGCGGAGGGGACGGGGTGTGGCTATAGCGGGGGTGGGGCTTTGATCCGAGGGGCGTGGCGTGGGCGTGGTCCTCGCAGGGGGCCGTAGCGGGCGGGGCCTGAGCCTGGTTTAACCGAGAGCAGTGGCGAGTAGCGACAGAAAAGGCGAAATCTGGCCTGTGGGTCGTGTTCCTGGGACTGTCCAGAAGACACAACTGAATAGGTCTGCTTTAGGGAGACTTAATCTGAGATCGTAGCACCCTACAGACGGGTCTTAGCAGGAGAGGCAGGCTTACTGGGAAGCTTGGAGGGATTTGGCCGGGCGGGGACGCACAAGTCCTGCGAGAGCTTTCTGAGTGTGTGCTTTGGGGTGCGGTTCTCCCCTCGGCTTGTTCCTGCGCCCTTCGGAGCTCCTTGGTCGACCACCAGCTCCACCACCCCAGCAAAAGTCCATTCGGCACTCACCTGTTTCTCCACCTTGACCACGCGCCCCATCATGCTGATTTCATCCACCGCCTCCACGTCGGAGGGTCCCTTGTCGCCCTTCTCCCGGGCCTTCCGGTCCCCAGGCCCCCGACCCACAATCTGGTCCACCCTGTGGGGAAAGGGAACCATCAAAGGGCCCGGGTACATGTTGCTCCTCCCTTCCACAAGTGCTGTTGCCTGCAGAAGGGAAGACAGCCTGCACCGGTGGGAGGGCCAGTCGGAGGGAGGAAGCCATTGCCCTGTCAAACGGAGGTGGAGTCGGGGTCGGGAGACCAACTAACTGGGTGGAGTCAGTCCAACTGACTGAACAAAGGCAGGATCACACAAGCTGGAAAGTAAAGCAACCGCCTGATGGAGAAGTGGAAATCGGTGGACTAGAAAAGAGAGAGAGACAAGTGGGAATGTGAGTTATAAGGGGGGCAAGGTTGGATCAGATCCTCCCACCTTCTGTTTCTGCTCCTTTACTAACCTCGACCTCCAATTCTTCTTCTCCTTTTCTCTCTTAAACTTCCTCCAATCCGGTTTGCACCCCCACCATTTCACAAAACTCTTATTGTCAGGCTCCCCCGTGAACTCCACGTTGCTAAATCCAAAGATCCACTCTCTGTCCTCATTTTTACTAGACCTGGTAGCAACTCCTGACACATCTGCTCACCCTATCTTCCTGTAAACACTTTCTTCATTTGGATTCCAAAACACCATCCTTCCCCCTGGTCTCCATCTCCCCTTCTTTTCTCTCCTCCTCCCTGCTATTCTCTCCCACTTCCCTACTCTCTCCTTCTCAGACTCCCTGGCTATCTCCTCCTCTGTCTCCACAATCTCTAAACATTGCAGGACCCAAGCCAGCTCCTGGGACCTCTCCTCTCAGTTTACTCCCACTTGCTAGGTCAAGGTCATGTCTTCAGTCCCATGACTTCAATCCCTCTATACCTGCTGATGCCAATTTTTTTTTTTTTAGAACTGGGTTTGAACCCATAGTTAAATCTTTGTCTCTATCCCATACCACTCCTCTGAACTCCACACTCGTATATCTAGCTGCCAGATCAACACTCTAGTTAGACGGCTGTTAGGCATCACAGATGTAGCCAGTCACAAACTCCTGATTGAAACTCACTGCACTCCTTGCTTCTCCCATGTCAATAAATGGCAGCTCCATTTTTCCTCTTGCTCAAGCCAAAAACTTTGGCTTTATTTCTCTCTCTCTCTCTCTCCCTCACTCTATCCCTCGCCCTCTCTCTCCCTCTCTGTCTCTCCCTCTCTCTCCCACCTTCTCTCTTCTTTCTCTAATACCCCATCAGCAGGATTTTCTGATGGGTGTAAGAGAAAGACTATATCCAGAATCTGACCACTTGTTTCAACTCCACAGCTGCACCCTGGTCCAAGTCTCCATCATCTCTGGCCTGACATCCAAAGTAGGTGCCTCATAGGTCTACCTGCTTACACCCTTGCTCCCTTGTAGTCTGTTCTCAATACAGAATCCACAGGGGTCCTTTTAAAAGATAATTCAGATCTCCTCAGTCCTTTGCACAAAGCTCTCCAATGCTCACAGCTCACCCTGGATGGATATCAAAGTCCGCAGTGGCCTTATAGGGCTTTCTACAACCTAAGTGCTTTTTAGCCCTCTGCCCTCATCTCTTACCTTTCTGGCTCCAGTCTAGCCACACTGGGCTCCCCGCGGTTGTAATACAGCACTCCAGCCACTAGCCCATCTCAAGTCCTCTCCACTTGCTGTTTCCTCTGGAAATACTTCACCTCCACAGCGACAGATCTAGTTGTCTCACTTCCTTCAATTTTTTCTCAAATGTCACTTCCTCATGTATTTAAATTACAAACCCTAACACCCTTATCCTTATTTGGCTCCTTAGCACTTGTTATCATCCGATGCAGTCTAGTTTCATCATCTGCTCTCCTTCTACTAGAATGACAGCTGGGCCGGTCAGAGACTCAGATTTCTCTACCACATCGCCACTGTCTGGCAAGTAGTAAGTGCCTAATGGCTATTTCTTGAGAGAATGAATGAATGGGCAGGGAAAATACACACCAGAAGGCAAGGGCAATGTGTAAGTGACTTGGATCTTGGTGTAAGGTGTCTTCCTTTAAAGCTTGGCCTAAATAAAAGATGCAGGATTCTAGAGGCAAAAAGTAGGCATCAAGGACAATCTGCCTATCCCTTTGGAAGTTGGGAGGTCGGCGATTCTTTTAGGCTAATTATTTTAGGATCAAGAAACAGTCATTCTAAAAGACGCCCTGAGGCATGCAGATCTGTATGGTTGAGTTTTACTTCAGCCTCAAGATAGGTGCAGGGTCTGGCCTCAGCCTCGCCCTGCAAGCCTTGGGACCACGTTGGGCAGAAACCCCTGCTATGGCAGTGACCCCTGGATCAGACCTCAGACCTAGCACAAGGGTCAGAGCAAGAACCCACCTAGCCTGCAGGCTCTTGATCCGGCCCAGCATGTCTAGGTGCCCTGCCGAGTACTGCTCGATGACATCCTTCACGTCGTATGGTCGCAGCGTCTCCTTGAATTTCCTTTTGGCCACCAGGAACTTCAGAATCCTGTCGGAGTAGAGGGTCTCAGAGATGGTCCCATTCGCGCAGGGGATTCTTTTTTCCAGCCCCCTCTCTGTCCCTTTGCTATCCCTTGTCCAGCAAGAGGGCACCTCCTTGGGCCACCCCAAGTAACCTCTGCTGAGTCCTCCAGGCTCCTTACCCACCTGCCACACTTCCCCTTCCCCTGCACTCCCATAGGTTGGTCTGGTGTTTTTCCACATGTATCTGCAGTTGCATTAGCTCGGGAACGCAGAGACTGGACAGGTAGGACACAGGGCATGTGTGAACACCAGCTCCTGATAACAGCTTGGGGGAAGAAATACTGCATCCACTCCATGAATACTTGGCATCACTGTTCTGGGCCCGGGGCACACAAGGGGAGTGGTCTTTTCTGGGGTGGGAGACCAAGAGGACACAGGCAATTATTGGCTAACAAGGTCAAGGTTCAAAGAATGCAGAAAGCAAGCCTGGGGTCATGAGAAGGAAAGGCGCCAGCTGGAGAGGTCAGGGACGAGTCTTGAGAGTGCCATTTCCAAGTCCCAGGACAAGAGGGGGGGATGTAGGAGCTTCGTGGAAGTAGGCAGACATGCAGGGGTGTGCGTGAGATTCAGTCCTCAGTGGCAGGTACATGATGGAAAAGGGTCGACAGGGCAGGGCCAGTGAGGACATAGAGATGGGCTGTGAGGAGGAGGCTGGGAGGGTACCCCCCAGTCTCTGGCAGAGGGTGGGCACTAGGCTGAAGGAGTCTCATTCCCTCTGCTCTAGCAGGACCTCTGTGCCTGCCTGTGTGGAGAATGAGAGATGCATTCCCATATTTTCCGCTTTTTGTTTTGCTTTGTTTTAAATGATGACTATGCCCCACTAACTTGGTTGTACTAAGCTGATTTCAAACCAGCTCTTTCTGGGGTTTGAAAACTACTGCTCTATAGAAAGTCCTGGGGGAAGCACACAGATGGAGGCCAAGACACCGAGGAAAAAGAGTTTGAGACACAGAGGCAAAAGGAGACTGAGACTGAGACACAGAGAGCAGGGACAGGACCCCAGAGAGCAGACAGGTGCCCATACAGCTGGAGAAAGAGAAAAGGAGCAGGAGGGGGGGAGGGGCAGAAGTCCCCAACACAGAGTGGAAGACAGAGAAAGGGAAGAGGAGAGTGGGGGTGACTGGGAGGATGCTGGGTGTGAGAACAGGGACCAGGACAGGCAGCCTGCCCACTGATCGCTGGAACAGGAGCATAGGAACACACCCTGCTGGAAGCCATATGCCACTGTCCCACCCCAGCCGCACTCCAGGCAGGCAGCAGCTGGCACACTGGGAGCTAGGCCAGGCCTGGCCATGAGGCCAGGCCCAGATGGGGAGCAGCAGTGGGTGGCAGATGGAAATGGGTGCTCCCCTTAGGCTTCAGTCTCACCTGACGGAGCGGATGACCGTCTTCACAGCAGGCATGACATCGTCCACTGTCAGCTCACACTGGTAGCTCTTCTCTTCTGGTCCTTCCTCTGAGGGGCCCTCTGAAAAGACAGGATGGCCCACATCACCCGAGTGGTGGCAGCAGAAGGATCCACTCTCGATCCCCACCTCCATTAGGATGACAGAGTTCCAGATAGGGCTCAGAACCTTCCTGGGGCACAAGGCAGACCAGGCGCCTGTCTCCCTGGCTGCTGCCCCTCACTGCCCTGCCCGGGGCGGGCCTACAATGTGCCACACACTCATCTGCCCCTGTGGCCAGACCTGGTGCCAGCTGCTTTAGGGCCCATGTGGTCTAGCCTGGGGAAAACTTGCTGTGCACCACTACACTGCCACCCTTAGCAGGCCCTGGGCCCCAGACCTCCGGGGGCTCACCCTCAGCAGACGTGCGGGGTTTGAGTCGCAGAGAGGCCCGGAAGCGGGTGCGGTCGTTGAAGCTCCAGCTCTTCTGCACCTTGGTGGGGCTGGTGGCCTCACCCACCTGCTCACTGCTTGGGGAGGTGGACATGGGTGGAGGTGCCAGGTGCTGCTTGGAAGGACCTGTCCGCCGCTGGGAGCTGCCCATGCGGATGCGGTCTTTGATGCCCATCCGGCTGCTGGCAGGGCAGGACGGGTTGGAGAGAGAACCAAGTTAGCCAGTGCTGGGACAGGGGTGAGTAGGGACAAAGCTGACCTAGGACTTGGGGGTGACTATTGGGTCTTGGTTCCCAGCCAAGCAGCGACTTCGTGGGATGGGGAAAGGGTATGGTGGGGAGAGGGGGCTGATTCCTCCAGCAAGCTGAAACTGGGTCAGTGGAGCACGTCCCCACCCCAGCCCTACCTCCCACCCCTCCTTGCCCGGACAGATAAGGGTACACAGGAGACAATGTGAGAGTAGAAGGAGTGAGAGAAACCCAGGAAGGAAGTCAGAGACAGACAGGAGGATGGAGGATCTGGGTGTGGCCCAGGTGGGTGGTGGGTGGAGGGTGGAGGTCAAGAACCCTTTGGGCACAGACAGGGTGCTGAGGGACAAAGCTCACCTGGTCATGCACACTGACGCAGGCCTCCAGTCCTACTGTGCACAGGGGCTTTAGTCGAGGAGGGGTGTGTGTGTGTGTGTGTGTGTGGGTGCACAAGCCTGGCTGCACAGGTACCAATGTGTATGCATATGGCATGGCTGCATTTGTGTCAATTGGTATTTTCCTCCTTTCCCCGCTGCTGGAGCTGTCTGACCCCAGACTCTCAGGTCAGAGATTTAGGGCTTGGTATGGCTGTGTAGGTGCATTGCAAAATAAGGTCCCCATCGCACAGACTTCCCTGTGATGGTTCCCAGGGAGGCATGCAATGTGGTGGCCTGCTGAGGACCTGGGCCCTGTGGGTCTAGCTGCTGGGCCCGCATGTATGCCCAGAACACACGCCGTGCCCACCCTCCCAGTGAGGGACTACTTGATAACCTGGTCTTCTGTGGTTTCCTCTGACCTCTGCTCACCTGGACTGATGTCCTGCCCATGTGGTCTTGGACCCACCTCAAAGACCAACCCCCTATACTGCCTGCTGAGCTCCCAGTTCAACACATACATGTCTGTCTGCCCGTGATACATACGTATGTCTAGACATAGGTTCTGAATTCCCTTCTGCACCCAGCTCCCCATTATATCCCCCAAACCCTGGAGGAATACAGGTGAGGTGGGCCTCAGGTTCCCATACAGGTCCTGGCTAACCAAAACCAGGTAGAGTAACTCTGTGTCCAAGAGGTTCAAGGACCACACTGTTGCTGTGTAGGAAGGACCTGTCCGCCCCACACCCTGGGGCATTGCTGCTGCCTCCCTTGCTGTAGTTTGCCACTGCAGACAGCCCCAGGGGCCCCAGCCCAGGAGAGCATCAGCCAGTCTTCGACGAGGCCTGAGATGGGGCAGGGGTAGAAGGAGGAGCTGTCACCTACTCCCAGACTTTCAGATCAAGGGTTGAGCAGAGGACAGGCTCTGGTTCCAGGTACTCCATGCCAGGGCATGGAATGGAAGGTACACAGCGAGGTGCTTAGGTTAGGGAAATCTCAAAACCAGGGGCACCTTCAGGAAGGTGGCCAGGATGTAGGGACATCCTTAGAGGCGGGGCCTCTGCCCAGAGAACTGAGGCTGTAAGTCAAGGATTAGGGTCCTGAGAATATCAGATGGGAAGGACAGGGATGGCTCCCACAATCCAGCATGCTCTTCCCTGGCCCAGGATCCCCTTGACACATCCCAGAGATTCCAACCGAAGTTTGAGGGCCACTCTCCCAAACTTTCCTGTGCAGAGCCATTCCTGCGGGCTCTCCTCATGCCAGCAAGCACCCCCACCCCCGGGTCCGTGCAACCCCTGCCCCTGTCCTCCAGTCCTCCAAGGGGGAGAGCAAGAGAGGCAGCTGGGGAAGGAACTCCTGATCACTGCTCCCAGCACATCAGGCTCCAGAGGCGTTCTGGAGGAAGGGGTGACCTCCCTGTCTCAAGAAGTGTGCAGATGAGGCTGAGTGTGCAGGGGTTTTGGAGAAAAGGGTCTGAGGCTTGCACTAGAGGCCTTGAAAGGTCCCTTTCCAGCTCTGATTCTGTGATGGTAGAGGGAGCTTCCGGCTAAGCTTGTGAGATTCTGTAACTTTCCAGCCAGTCAGAGGCCCAGGGCTCCTATTTAGTGCAAGAAGACACTGTCTTGCCAGGAGCAGCCCTGGATTCCAGCTCCTTGGGCAGGGCCCAGAAGATGGCTCATGTCAGCCTCTCTGGAGCCTGAAAGCTCAAAGAAAATGGAAAGAAATCTGGCACCATAGGCACCAAAGAGCTCTTTCCCTTCCCAGTTCTTTCCCCTGGAGCACACAAGATCCCTGCCTGCTGGCCTTAGACCTTCAATCCTCTGCTACTTTACGGGGAGGGGGGTGTCCCAAATCCACATTCCCAATTGTACAGATGAGGAAAGAGGAGAAACAACTTGTGTGAGGTCGCAGAGCTCTTGTGGGATGGAGCAAGGCCTGCACCAGTCTCTCAGACTTAGATACTGTGTTCTTTTTTTCAGGACAAGTGCTCAGGGTAGGAACTAGGGCAGCGATTCTTAATGAGGGGTGATTTTGCCCACCAGTGGACATGTGGCAATGTCTGGAGACATTTTGGGTTGTCACATGGTGGGGCACTTCTGGCATCTGATGGGCGAAGACCAGGAGCAATACCAAACATCCCACAGTACATGTGATAGCCCCCTAACAAAAACAGTTCTCCAATTCAAAATGTCAGTGGCGCCAAAGTGGAGCAACTGTGGTCAATGGGTCTGTCAGTGCCTAGGAGAAGGATGGGGTGGGCTTGACCATGGCCGTCCCAGGAGAAGGCAAACTCTGGCACAGGCTGCCCTCTGGCTGCCCTGCTGGACCCAACCCCTTGCCCTCACGTCCTCCAAGAACTTCTTTAGGACTCATTCTCCACCTGCCAATGGTCAGGCTCACCAGGAGGACAGGCAGCCTCCTCCTGTGATGTTGCCCACGGCCCCCTGCAGGGACTGTGCAAACAGTCTCCCTGCTGGCCTCTCTGCCCCTGCAGTGCCCCATCCCTGTCCTTCGGTCCCTCCCGCACACCACAGACAATCCTGCTGAAAGGCCAGCCTGACCTAGAGTGGCCTCAGCTTCCCCCTTCAGTGTGCTCCCATTTCCTACAGCCATGGTTCCCAAGCTATTTTTTAAAGTAAGATCTTAACTGCAAAATGCACCAAATCAAATGAGGCCAACATTTATAGAAGCCAGGCATAGCGTTGTTAGTAGTAGCAGATTCTATTACTGTACCATCTGTATTTTGGAGGAAACTGAGGCACAACAGAGAAACTATGCAATTTGCCCAAAGACACATACTAGTGATTAATGGCTAGACTGTGATCCAGAACCCATGTTTCCAGGAAAGACTGTCTCTTGGCAGAAGCACATACAGCCAGCCAGGGGCTCTATCCCTCATCTGCTCCACAGAGCTCCAGAGGCGCCTTTGGGGAAACCCAGGCTCCCCGAATACAGGCCACCAGGCAATGCCAGCAAGATGAAGCCCACACTGGCTTCTGGGTTCTTCTTGGCCCAGCCCACCCCCATCCTCAGCTCTGATGTCCAATGTTCAGATTTGGCCAGTGGAGCTGTGGGCTTTTCTCCCCTCTAAGCTCTCCTGCCTCCGTGCCTGGTCCATGCTGCTCCCTTAGCCTTCAACTGCTGCCCCTTTCAGGGTCACCTCTACCTCTAAGTGCCCAACTCGGGCTCCAAAGACCCTTTGCTTCCTTCTTTTGTGGCCCTCGTCACAGTGAACTACAATTACTCTGCAGCTCTCCTGGGACCGTGTTTTAGTCATCACTGTGTCCCTAGGGTACAGAGCAGGGCCTGGCCCAGAGCACATATCACTGAATATAGTGATGCAGCTAAAAGAGCTGGCACTCTGGAGCTGCTGAAGGAGTCACCAGGCCTAGCCCCTCAGGCATCTGTGGGGTTCCCAGGTGGGCAGCGGGGAGACAGGAAGCTAAACTCAAGGCCCAGCACAAGTCAGAGTGGGAAGGACACTCAGAGAGCCTCTAGTCCAATCTGCCCTTTCCACAGAGGGGAAACTGAGGTCCAAAGAAGGAAAGTAATTTGGCCAAGGTCAAACAGGGGTCAGCGAAGAGCCAGCACATATCCCCAAGGCTCCTGTAGGTGTCCCTTCTGGCACACTGGGCCCATGCCCCAGACCTGGCAGAGGCATCCCCAGGAAGGCGAGGGGCTCATCAGGGCCCCAAGGCAGACGGCAGGCGGCAGGCACATGCACCTTGTTCTTGGCCCATCCTGTCCCCCCTCCAGCCCCCAAACTGGGGGGAACAAGGAGGAGTGGGGACAGGAGGAGCAGGCAAGGGGGTACCTCGGTCTCCAGCTGGCGTGGATCCGAAAGAAACTCCGTTTATTACTAAACATCTGGCTGGAAAGTTGAGAACAAGACACGAACAGAGGTTAGTGACAAAAAGGCAGGTAGGCAGAGCATGGCGAGCTGCCAGGATGGGGCCGGCCTCCTGTGGCTGGTGGGAAGGAAGGACCCCCTCCCAAGTCACCCTCCAGGCCCATCCTCAAAAGACAGTGGTTCTCAAGCTCTGCATAAGGATCTCCTGGCAACATGATGCACATGCAGAATTCTAGGCCTCTTCTCCAGAGTCTGAGTCTTCAAGCTTGGGGAAAGGGCCAGGCATATGCATTTGAAAAACATGCTCCATGGGATGCTGATACAGGTGGTCAGGAGACCGCGCTTCGAGAACCTCACTGCAGAACTCTCAGAGGGGAGGTGCTGGTCCTGGGAATGCCATTCCCCAGAAAGTCTTGCTCCATTGAGCTCTACTTCCTGGTAGGTCTCAACATGCTCAGATTGGGTCAATCCCCAAGCACCTCTGGGGATGTGGCCAACCACATGTGTGTATGTCTGTGTATATTTGGATATCCTGGCTGAAATACCACACTACAGGGTCCAGACTGCCAAATTTAAGGATATGGCCAGTTGGTCTGAGCCCGGTGACTGATCCAAAAGGCACAACTCAGCTCCCTGGGGTCCTTGGGAAGAAGGGACACTCTACCACCATCACCATGGATCCCAGGCACGCAGACACTCCAGGGCAGATGGATGTAAGCTGGGAATTAGTGATGGCCACACCCTCAGCAGTAATCTGTTCCTGGGTTTGGGGGTTTGCGGGGCTCAGGGGTGTGGCACAGGTGCCAGGCTCCTCACTGATCTCCATTCCCAGTGCCTTCCTATTTGGTCAAGGTGAGATAAGAGTGAACTGGAAGCTACAGAGAGCCCATGCTTAGATCCTGGGCAGGTTCCTGGAAGGTGAAAACTTGAGTTTCTGCCTATAAACAGGGATGTAGTGGGAATGGCTAACAATAAGGACCTCTGGGCAGTGATGGAGAATCTGTGTGAGGCCACACCACGGACTTTTCCAGGAAGCTGCTAGCCTGGTCTGGCCACTCACACCTCCCCTCCCTCCAGGTCCAGACCTGGGGAGGCTGCTCTCCACTACCCAGTCTGTGTTCAGCCCCTGGCCCCAAAGTACCCTCACTCAGAACAGGGAAGGAATGCTGTTCCCTGCAATCCCTACACCAAAACACCCCCACTGCCCCATTCTTCAGGCCTCTTCAGCCCAGAGTCCCTGATCACCATTGATTTTCCGCCAGGAACAGAGTGACTTGATTTTCTCAAGGACACTCAGCATCAGGTGGCAGAGGCAAGCTTCCACCCTACCTCCTCTAGATCACCAAGGGGCTCTTCCCTGATTCCTTGTTCTGGGCCTGCGGCTCAGAATTACACCCAAGGCTCAATGCCCAGATGTCCACCTGGCTGGTTCAATGATGATGTGTGAAGATGAGGCAAAACAAAGATGGGTAAAGGACAAAGAAGGGATGAGGGAGACTGAACCCTTGACCTCAAAGCTACACCTCTACAGAAGCACTTTTCCCCATCCTGTGAGTGGACAGGATTCCTTTATCCAAATACACCTGGATTTCCTCCATTTAAGAACATTTATTGGGGGCAACACGGTTCTTGCTTGGATCTTCTTTCAAGATGCAAAAGCTCCAGCAGAGATAGGTCAAGGGGAAAGAGACGGTCAGGGCAGATGGTCAATAAGGAAGAAAAGAGATCCCCAGATGCCCCTCAGGGGTTAGCGAGGCTGTGGACGAGGGACGCACAAGACAAGAGCGTTAGTCACTGGCTGGGTTTAGTGGGTCCTACAGCAGTCTTAGTCACAGAGCTCTCTTTCCAGCTGGCATCCGGGTCCCACGAGGCAAGTGCAGTGTCAGGCCCCTCCCAGAGCAACATGCCAGGGGAGGGAGTTCCCTGCCCTCACACCCAGAATGATGCCCACGATTACCTGAGCCGTAAGCACCTGTGGCCAGCGGCCTCCTCCTCTCTCCAGCTTCCCAGGAGGGATAGTGGGTGCAGGGATAGAGGAGTGAGGGGGATGTGGAAACAGAGAAAGAAAGAGGACAATGGCATGAATGGAGGAGGTGACAGGAAAGGATGGTGTGGACATCTCTCCCGCTCAGACCCTCGGCGTCCCAGGTGACGTAAAGGTGAGTCCAGCCCGGCCTCTGCAGGTAGGCCCTCGGTCTGTACCTGTCTGGACATCCAATGACAACCATCCAGGCCTTGTGACAAGGCTTGGGAGTCCCCAGAACAGGCCCAGACACCCACACAGTGGCTGGAGGCAGGTCTGAGAGAGAATGAGACACAGAATGGAAGAAGAGGAGAAGCGAGAGGAGGTGGCGGCCCCAGGGGGCCCCTACCTTTCCCCAGGGCAGAAGGAGGCGCTGCCCGGCCGGTGGCAGGTGGCAACGGGCGGATAGCGGGAGGGCGCTCCGTCGGGTACTGGCGCCCGCCGCACCTCCAGGGACCGTAGGCCCCCATTGCGGGCCCGTTGCACGTGCTCAAACAAGAGGGCCAGCTCTCTGCAGGAGAGGGCGCCATAAGCATCAGGCAAGGCTGGCACCACCCTCTCACCCAGGGGACACTGAGCTCCTGAGCTCAGATCCTACCAGGTCCTGCCTCTCTAGGGGTGCTCATGAAAACCCCAGGCCAGAAAATGGGGTGGTGGGTGGTGGGTCGGAGAGTGGCCTTCTTCCCCACTTTCTACTTTCTACACTCAGTTCCTGGGAAATCCTCAGGGATGCCAAGTACGGTTGTGCAGGCTGGACACAACTTAAGAGCACCCACACAAGGTGACAAGTAAGAGCTGAGATCCAGCAGACTGCTCATCAAGCCCACTGCCTGGACGTGGAGTTGTGCTTAGCAGAAGGCCAGTAGCAGCCCTAAAATCCTTAGCCTTCCACTTTGTATTTTAAAGGGAACTGAGGCTAAGCATGGAGATTTGATAGGGTGGCCAGCCCAGCTTCCCTCCCTGTGGCATGCACCCTGCTGCTGGGTTCCTGGAGACTGGATCTGGGCCTGCAGCTGCTCCCTAACTCCCCAGGTCATTTCTTATTGCCATAACCCCTCTCTGCTGCCTGCCTTCTCATCACAGGGATGAGAAACCTGAGGTCCAGGGAGCAGAAGGCCTAGTGGACCCAGACTCTACGGATCAGGCTCTGTCCCTCTTACCATGGGACCCAGGCCCCCTGCTCCACATCAACCACTAACAGTCTGCCTCTGCCCCACCCCCCTGCCTGGCCCAGAGCCCTTAGGGCTGCTTCTTCCCATCTAGCTGCTATCCCGGTATCTGAGGTGAGAGCTTGCCTCTGCCAGGTGGGGAGACTGGGGTGGGTGATGCCAGGACCCCCTTCTCTAGCCCCCTCTCCTGCTCCTCCCCTGGGAAGCCCTTGGGACCGGGAAGGAGCAGGAGGGGCCAGGTGCAGGTGAGTGGGATCACACAACAGCTGCTCTTGGAGAACTAATGAGGTGGAAAAGATGCACAGAAGTGCTTAGCACAGCAGCCTGGCCCAGCCGCACTCTGTGCCGCCTGCCCATGGGACCGAGCCGGCTCTGTGGTCTTCGTTCCTGCCCCACGGCCTGGCCAGGAACCTGGCCACATGCACCCTGGTGATATTATTAATAACCTCCTGTGTGGGGCAGCCCCATGTAGCCTTAGCCCAGTTCGGGCCAGTGGGGCAGACCCACTTCTGGGTGCTAAAGCTGCCACCTGGCACAGTAACAGTGGGCACATGGTCACATCACAGGGCAGCACACTTGTTTCTGCCATTCCATACTCTCCAAACAGCTGCAATACACAAGGCTGCTAAGGGCTCTCCCCTACTCAAGACCAAGGGGGAGAAGAGCTGGCTGTGCCACTGCCCTGAGTGGCGCCACCTATGGGTGAGCATGTGAACTGCCAACACCCCGGGAGTCAGAGCTCAGCTCTGGGGCAGAGTCCACATCTTCCTCGGGCACAGCAGAGTGGAGAGAGGACCTCCAGGCTCTGAGTCATGTAGGACCTGCAAAGCCAGCCCAGGATGCTCCCTTAGTAGCCATTGCTCCCTTCCCACCCTCCAGGGCTGAGCACCAGCCCCTTGTGTTCAAGGGGCATCACTGCCAGCCCCCACCCACTCCCACCCCAGCAGGACCTACCTGAAGGATGGGAGGATACTGTCATAGTAGTACCACGTGGCTGTCAGGTAGGCCCGGCTTGTATCAGTGGAATACAGGCGCCAAGCAGCCTGAGGGTATAGGGAATGTGGGGGAAATGGGTGAGTCCTCCTAGCACCCCCCACCAGCCTTCTGCCCTTGAAGGAACCCAGTCCCTAGCCAGCTAAGAGTTATCCAGAGCCAGAGGCCAGTTCCAACTCTATAGCCACCTGCAGGGCTGGCCAAGAAATCAAGGCCTAATGAGAAGTGACTTCTCCAAGGTGACAGATCCCACCAGAGCCAGGGGCCTTGAACCACAGGGGTAAAAGCTGGGGTTTTGTCATCAGCAAAACGTGGGTTGCAAGCCCAGCTCTGCCCCTTATGAGGAAAGCTTCAGAACCTCAGTTTCTTCACCTGTAGAATGGACTGGACACCATTTACGTAACAGGGCATCATGAGGATTAAAGGGACAGATATCTATCCATGCCAAGCTCAGTGCCTGGTGCATAGTAGGCATTTAATGCCAGGTTCCCCTGTTGAGCCCTTCTAGTACTTCCCTTATCACATCTGATAAATATCTACTCATCGTGATTGGTTAATGTCTTCTTCCCCTAGACTATAAGCTGTATCTTGGTCACCACTGTATCTTGGTCACCACTGTATCTTCAATGCCAAGTACAGTGTCTGGCACATGTAGGTGGCCTGCAAATGTTTGGAAAGTGAATGCTGACTGAATTATTCTCCAGCCAGTCATGGTGGCACATGCTTGTAATCCCACCACTCTGGGAGGCTGAGGCAGGAGGATCTCAAACGTGAGCCATCTGGGCAATTTAGAGACTTAGTGAGATCCTGTCTTGAAATGAGAAATTTTATTTTTATTTTATTTTGTTTTATTTTATTTTTTAGGGGTGCTGGGGATCAAACTCAGGGCCTTGTGCTTGCTAGGCAAGTGCTCTATCACTGAGCTAAATTCCCAACCCCTCAAATGAGAAATTTTAAGGAGTTGTGAATGGAGTTCAGTGTGCAGGTCTTGTGTTAAATCCTAGTACCACTAAAAAAAAAAAAAAAAAGTACTCCATTCCACTGTTCCCAGCTGCCTGTTACTTCCCATGGAAATACTAAGGACTGAGCAAGGGAGGAAAGAGCATCCCCAAGAACTCCTCAGCATCCATGGACTTACAAGGCTTTCTCTGCAGCAGGAGGAATGAAGGTCGGACGAAGGAAGGACTGTCCCTCTCCCTCCAGATAAGGAGAAGAGCCAGGGAGCAACTGTGAGTGGTATGATCAGCCAGGACAAGGAGACAAGAAGCTGCTAGGCAGGACAAAGCAGAACTAGGCCCTGGGTGCCCCCCTTCTTTGGGTACCTCTTGTCCTTAAGGGGCTGCCACCGCTGACCTCACCGGCCAGGCGCCTTCCTAAGACAGAAATATTTTTACTTCCTGCTTGCCTAGGTCCCTGGCATGGGCTGGGGAGCAGCTGCCAGAGCTGTCTCATTAATTATGGGTACCACAATACCAGCTGTCTCTCGGCATGGATGGTGCCAGCCGCCTGCCCCTACAATGCCCCTCTGAAGGCCAGCTCCCAGGGGACAGTGGCCATTGTGCCCCAAGGGACACTAAGAAGAAAAGGCTGGGCTGGTGGCTGGAGATAGCAGGGATGAGCATGGGGGGGGTTCCACCCTGGGGAGAAGAGATAAGGAGCCAATGAGTCGGGCTTGAGCTTGTGGGTCAGAAAGTGGTGTGTGGGAGCAGGCAGAAGCGGGTGTCAGTATTCCCCAACCCACTTCCTGCAGAGAGTGCTCCAGCACATACACCAGGCTGGAGGGAAGCCAAGACCTACTCACAGGGTCACAGAAAATCAGAGCCCTGGCCTCATCCCACAGCCACTCAGATCACCCATTGCACTGAGGGAAACTGAGACCACAAACTCTTGGCATTCCATCCACTCCTCTGGCTGCTTCTTCTCTTGGCTGGCTCCTTTCCCACCTGGCCTGTAAATGCTAGCGTCCCTAAAAGCCCAGTCTTAGGCCATCTTCTCCTTTTGTGAGGGGCGGTGCTGGGGATCGAACTCAGGGCTGTACTCTTGCTAAGCAAGCACTCTAACCACTGAGCTAAATCCCCAACCCCTCATCTTCTCTTTATTTGTGTGATGCTTGAGGAATTAATAATGGGATGGTTCTGGGAGTGGAGCAGGCTGACTGGCAGCTGCACAGATGAGTGGCATCAGAGATGGAGCTCCACCAGGGCCAGGGGCCTCCTGTCAGCCTCCACCCCATCCCAGGGGCCACAGCTGGCAATGGGATCGTTCTGGTGAAACCCAAACTGGACATTTGATACAGGGAAAAGTTTCTGAAATCTCCATCAGCAACTCAGCTCTGTGATTTGGCATGCGACCCCAGAAAAGTCGCATCCCTACCTAAGCTTCCAAGTGCAGTCATAGTTCTGAGGCTGGCACACAGGGGCGAGCATACAGAGCTGGGACACAGCAGTCGGCACGCCAGGTCTGTTACATCACCCTGAGCCAAAGGCCTCCAGGGCATCGTGTACCTGGATGAGGTTGGCTGCTGGCATCCTCCGCTTCTCAAAGTGCTTCTGCCGGTGCTGCTCCTGGACCTTCAGGGCAAAGCCAGAGCCAAGGATGCCCTAGGGGGAGAGGACACGATTGGGGCAACATGGGAAGTGGGAAGGCAGTCCCCATCCCTCCATCTGAGGTGCCCCAGGCTGTGCAGGCAAATTGGAGACAGGAGCTGAGCAAGTCTTGCCCTGGCCTCCCCCACCAATCCAGCAGAGGGGAACTCACAGCAGGCAGGGCAAAGAAGGAAATGCCCAGTAAGGCGAAGCCGGCAGCCAAGACCCTGCCCAGCCACGTGTGTGGTGTCTTGTCACCATAACCAATGGTCGTCAGTGTGATCTAGGGATACAAATGGGTCACCCACAGGACTGGTCACAGGGGCCACCCACCAGCACTTGGGGGCACAGGCAGGTGGGAAACAGATCACAGGGAAACCTCCCTCAGCCCCCACCCACCGTGGTCGCCCACAGGGCTTGGCCACAGGGTCTTGCCATAAGGGCCCTAGGGGCATAGAGAGATTCTCCTCCAGTGCTGGTCTGGAGAAAGGAGTGCCGGCCACAGGGCTTGAGTGAGGGTCTAGAAAGGGGCACAAGCAAGCCCACCAGAGCAGGTCAGGGGACGAGGATAGGGGCTGGCCACAGGGAGTCCCATCCCTAGCGTCATAAGAGACAGACTTTGGGAAGCCTCCCAGGAGAGTCCCCGGGAGAAGGGCAGCCCTGCACAGACCCTCCACGCACCGTCCCCCACCACAGCGAGTCGGCGTAGGAGGAGAAGTCGGAGTTGGCATCCTTCTCCGCCAAGTAGACGAGGAAGGAGGCGAAGATGAGCACCAGGAACCCGATGTACCAGGCGGTGATCAGCTCCTGGGGGGCAGGTGGAGGGATTTGAGGAGCGATACCCACTGGGCCACGTTCTCGAGGAAGATAAATCTACCCCCTCCCGGTCCGCGGCGGGAGCTCTGCTCTGCTTTTTCAGACCTCCACCTCTGGGCCCTCCTTGCTCGCCGTCAGTCCCACTTTCGGGCTTCCACCAGGCCCTACACTGGGCCGTGCGCGAAGTGACCCCAAACCCAGTAGCTCCCGGGTGACATCCTCAAGCCCCACCCCTCTGCCCGCGCCCCCGCCCCGTTCCGCTCCAGCGCCCGCAGGCCCCGCCTCCGGTCCCGCCCCTTCCCGCCGCTCTACCCCGCCCCCTACCCTGTCCCTGGTCTCCCCACGCCGCTCGCCCAGACCCGCGCTCCCCTTCCGCGCACCGCCCCGCGCACCTTGCTGTGCGCGTAGACCACCGAGCCCAGCAGTTTCCAGGTGCCGCCGCGGCGGTCCATGCGCACCATCCGCAGGATCTGCAGGAAGCGCATGCTGCGCAACGCAGACGTGGCAAAGATGTTGCCCTGTGTGCCCGCGGCGATGACGGCCACCGAGGCCACGAACACAATGAAGTCTGCAAGGCGGGGGTGGCGAGGTCACCAGCCCGCCCAGCCCCAGGACCCAGGGTCCGGGTTCCTGGGGCCGGGGACGGGGGTGGGGGAACGAAGCATTGAGAGGGCCTCCCGAGTCTGAGTCAGTTCCCAGAGTTGGGCTCAGGGGTGGGGTCAAGGTGCCAACCCTAGGGCTAGGGCTCAGGGGTCAGCCTTATACCGATGACACAGAAGGGTTTTCTGGCGAAGCGAAAGCGGCCCTGCCATCCTCGGTAG
The DNA here is from genome assembly GCA_004026905.1 of Hystrix cristata. Taxonomy (NCBI): domain Eukaryota; kingdom Metazoa; phylum Chordata; class Mammalia; order Rodentia; family Hystricidae; genus Hystrix; species Hystrix cristata. Next base: position 48,534 of record PVJO010001020.1, read on the forward strand.
CGGCAGCAGCAGCCAGCAGACCAGACGCGGATGATGTATTCCAGGCCAAAGACCACGATCATCACGAATTCCTGTGAGACCAGGGGCCTGAGTTCCAGTCCCAGCCCTTTGGGACCAGGACTCAGATCAGAACACAGTCCTGCCGGAGTCCCTGGATTAGGACCCTCAGAACCCCCACAGACCCCTCTCCTGGCGGTTCTCACACCGGGACGATTTAGGATTCCCTTTTCACATCCTCTAAGGGGATTCCACTTCCTGCCCCCATAAGCCGCCCGGACTTTTCTGCTCATCACCCCACCCACCCCCTCCCAGCCACCCCAGACTCCAGAGCCCTGAGTGACCTAAAGGGCGGGGGACTGTCCATCAGCAGCCTACCTCCATAGGCTTCTGTTTGATATTTTTGTTTAGGAGTCAGCAGTTTTGTCCTGAGCAGAAGGTGGGGAACCTACCTACCCTGTCTATACCGGGCCCACTGTAAGACCTCACATAGTGGCAGGGGGTTCCCCCTACACCGGCTATAATGTTGGGGACGATGCCTAGTAGGGACAGCCACCAGTTCAAAGAACAACACAGCACAACTATCTTTTTTTTTTTTTTTGGTACTGAGGATAGAACCCAGACCTTGTTACTGAGCTACATCCCCAGCCTTTTATTTTTCATGTTGAGACAGGGCCACTAAGTCACTAAATTGCTCAGACTGGGCTTGAACTTGAAATTCTCCTGCCTCAGCTTCCCAGAGAGCTGGAATTACAGGCATGTGCCACCATCCCTGGCCAGCAATCTGCTTCTGATCCAAAGTCTGAGAAGCTTCACTCCACCCGACCCTCAGCCGGAAGGTGCTGCCTCACAGAGCCTCCTCAGACTGGGCTCCCAGCACTCACCAAGATAAGGAGACACTCGTTGGCAAGTTCCTGGTGCTCCTGGATAGTGGACAGCACGGACAGCACCAGGCAGCTGAAGACCAGCAAAAATCTGTGATTGTAACATGGAGGACAGGGTTAGACGGCCAAGGGAAGGGGATAGCTGAAGAGCCTCTGGCAGGGGGCTCTGGAGTCAGGGCACTGTTTGGAGAGAATTCTTTGCGAAACCGAATCCAAACTGGAATTCCCTGGAGCCATAACTCAGTGCTGGGCACCAGAGGCAGGAGCCCCCAAGTTCCTGGCTGCTGAATTCACGGTTACTTCACAACCCTCTCAGTCTGGGTGCTGCTGCAGCCCAGAAAGGTGGTCACTCGGTTGTGAGTGGCAGTTTGTCTCGCTGCTAGTGGGGACACACAGGCTCAGCACGCCTCAAGGCTCAGCCACCCACAAGTGGTGGGCTCGGTGTCTGGTTTGGTTTTTAGGCTGTCTTGAGAGAAGTACAATGGCTGAGGGCGGGACAACCATCCCTGTACACCCCAAGGGGGCAGGAGCTTGGCCACATCTGCAGAATGCCCATAACTGCCTTCAGGCCCTCTCTGGAATTCATTGACAAGACAGCTACCAAAGGAAAGGAGATCAAGGGAAGGAAGGATGCAGAGGGAGGGGAATCAGGCAATGAGGGGCTGGGCGCTTGAGGCCAGAATTCCCCCGGCAGTGGGACGCTACCATGGGGCCCAAAATTAGTCATTTAGGAATGGGAGGAACTGTAGAGCCTACCTCAGACAACACTCTCGTCCTCGATAGCACACCCCAAGAAACTGAGGCCAAGAGAAGGAAAGGATTCACCCAAGGTCACCCAGTGTTTCTAGGATAGGGCAGAGACTCAGGCAAGGGAGAAGGAAAAGGCTGAGAACAGGTACGTGTGTGAGGGAGGCAGGACGAGAGGCACACAGCTGCGCGCAGCAGGGGGATGAGGCAGGCTCCAGGGAGCTCTTCTCCCGAGCAGGGCATGCTTAACTCGCGGCGCCCTGAAGAGACTTGCAGGGAATGGGCACCTCTGGAAACACATCCCTGTGGACTGATGCACGGACTCTCACCGGTCTCCCACCTCTGTGGCACTGCTGCCTAAAATGGCCTGCCACACGAGCCCCGTGAACCCTTCACCCCTGCACAGACACCACCTGCTCTCTAGAGCCTCTGTCCCCACCGTATTCCCTCTTCAAACTCCCCCTCCCAGGGTCTGCCTCCTATATGTGGCCCAAGTCACTTTCTCCATGGCCTTATAGTGTTCAGGTTTTATGTGCCAAGGGCATGGACTTGAGGTAAAAAAGACCTAGTTTGGAGACGGGGGCTTGTGTGTGGCCCTGGGAAAGTCACCTTTCTCTGAGCCAATCTCTTTATCTGTAAGATGCGGCTCATGAGGAAAGATAGGCATAGGGCACGGCTCTACCTCCTGAGAGGACAGGACCTGGCGCTGCATCCCAGCAAACGCCCCTGGATTGAGGATGCAAGCGGCAGACATCAGTAAAGGGCTCTAGATGAACAAATGAGGAGACTCCCTTCACCAGTTCCAGCCAAGAGTGGAGTCAGCAAAGCCATAATGTCCAGGGAGCAGAGCACCTGCTCCCTAGATTCACTCAGAGGCCACAGCAGTGGCAGCAGCCAGGCCCCCTGGGATGGGGACTAGAGATGATACAGGCTTCAGAGCAGGAAGGGCCCTCTCTGAGGTCACCTCATCCAGCACTCTGCTCCAGGAAGGGCTGTGGCCAGACTTTCACGGGCCTTCGCTCCAGCCCTTGGCAGGAATCCTTTAGCCCCTTCTCAGCTGCCCTCTGGCCTCAGGTAGCAGTAGGTTGCGAGGGGTCTCCCTACCGGGCGTTTCTAAAATTCCTTTCCTCAATAATTTCTTGCCTTGTCAATAGCTGCAAATCTATAAACTGTCTGCTTCACAACAGGTTAAGTGAAAATAGCAGATCATGAAGCTCCAAGGACAATGTGATCCCCATGTTTAAATTTAGGAACCAAGAGTCGCCAGCGCTTATCTCAAGGTGGAAAAATTACGTGATTTCGTGATTTAGCTTTTTTTTTTTTTTTTTGCCTATCTGTATTTCCTAATATTTTGTAGAATGAATGCAGGTGGCTTGGGTAATAACTAGCAAACATTTTAAACACATCTTCTTACAAATACAAACAGGAAAAAAAAATTACTGTTAATCCTGCCTCCACCCCTTACTACAACAGCCTTTGCCCTTAGCAGGTATGAGAGTGTGGCAGCCACTCTCAGGGGTCCCAGTTGGTCTGTCCATGTACCTGCTCCACGTCGCTTCCTGGATGTCTGCTGGCCTCTGAAACCAAACATGTTCAAATACAAACTCTAAATGTGCCCTCAGATCTTCCTTCCCCCCAGCCCACGTGTCTCATCAATGGTGCCCAGAGGCTCAGGCTGGCTATCTGAGTTATCCTGGACTCTTCCCGTCCTTGACCCTCTAAATCCAGCTCCACAGAAAAATATGTCATCTCTACCCTCCAAACATATCCCTGGACAGGTCTCACCCTGCAGACCAAGCCGTCACCATCTGTCCCAGATGAGCTCCCCACCTGCAATAACACATTCCCAGAAACCCCTTCTTCAGAGCAGTTAGAATGAACTTCCTAAAATGCAAAGCTGGACCTTATTGGTCTCCTCAAACTCTCCTCTGACTTCCCATCACACTTGGAGAATGAAGGCCAAATTCTTCAACTCATCCAGCAAGGGCCTGGGAAGTCTGGCCCCCAGCCCACCGCTTAAACTTGATCCTTTCCACCCTCCCACCTCACTTACTACACTTCCACCCTCCTGGCTTCCTTGCCATTCCTGGAACACACACAAAATATTTCTACCTCCAGGCTTTGCTCTTGCTTTGCTGTTTATTCTGCCTGTTGCTCCCTCACTCATCCAGGTCTCTGCTCAAACGCCGCTTCTCTTGTGACCTTCCAGAGCCAACATCACTCCAAAATAATGGCCTCATCCATGAGCATCCTCCCTTTACCCTGCTTGCTTGCCTGATAGATTGGTTTCATGGCACTACTAAAAGACTGAGAAAACAAAAAAAAAAAATCTATATTAAATGAACATCAAAGCACCATGTCACCAAACCAAAACACGCAGTTTGTACCCACTCAAGATGCTTCCAAAGCTCTAAGCACACCCATTCCCGACCAGGCAGGCTCCCCAGCATCTTTCCAAAGAAAGCGCCGCAACCGTAGAGCCCCTTAGGCAGACGCTGAACAAAACCTGCACTTTACCTTAATCCAGAGGCTGGGAGTTACTTTACCCTAGACGCTCAATTCATTTTCAGGGAGGCACTTGGTCTGAGAGCGAGCGTTTTATGTTCCGGGCACCTGAATAATTATCTCCAGGTGAGGAAATAGGACCCCAGGCCAACAGACTTGCTCAGGGTCACACAGCGATGATGGCAGAGCTGGGGCTAGAAGTGCAGCACCTGCTGGCCCTCCAGCTGCCTCGGCTTTGGCCCTCACACAGAGGCCCATTCTCGGGGCAGCAAAAGGGAGGTCAATGTCTGCAGCTTAGGGATGGAAGAGACAAACAGGGGCACCGAGCTGGGGTCTAGGTGTGTGTGCCAGGCCAGCGTGTGGTTTCATACACAAAATGCAAAGACTGTCCAAGGATTGTCTCTGGCTCCTCTTGGAGCCTCAGTTTCTCCATCTATACTCGTATAGATGGTACACAGGAGATGGCTGGCCTCAGCCCTCTGTAATCTCCCTGGCAGAGAGCCAGACCAGCGGCTGCTTTGTGAAAGCATCTCTGTCCATCGTGTCTGGCTGCAGTCAGGAACCATATTCTCCCTTGGCCAACCAAGAAGCTGGGACAGAAGAGTTTGAAGAGAGAGAACAACAGTGTGATTTGTTTCTGGACCATCCCTCAGGGGCAGGGTGGACTATGGACTAGAGCAGTGAGACTGCTCAGAAAAACTAGGCAGAAGGTTTCACAGCTCGACTGAGAGATGATGGAAGCCTGGATAGGGCGGGGTTGGGGGGACACAGGGCAGTGGCAACAGGAACCAGAAAGAAGTAAGCGGACTGAAGAAAGATACAGGAAGTAGGACTTGGTGATTAATTGGCAAAGGGGACCATGAGGGAATGACTCCTGTTCCTGGTTAGGACACTGGATGGATGAAGGTGCCCTGAGTAAACTTCTGGGGGACAGGAGAGGTGCAGGCACAGGGAGATGAGTTCCACTGCGGGCATATTAGAGGGAGAGGGCAGAGGGCGGGGGACACTGTGCAAAGATATGCTGGTTAAGCAGAGAGACCCGGACCAGCAGTGCGGACTGGGGAACACCAGGGGAGAGGCTGTGACTGAGGTCAGGGGAGCAGCTCAGACAGTCCAGCCAGCAAGCCGTGGGTTTCGCTGAGGACCCAGGTGGAACCCTGGCAGCACGGAGGAGAGGCCCTCCAGCCGGACCAGCCAGACATGCGAGGGAAACTGGAAGAGAAAAGTGTCAGAGGCCAAGCAAAGCAAGTGTTTCAAGGAGGCACTGGACAACAGTGTCAAATGCTGCCAAGAGGTCAAGTGAGATAAGGCCTGAAAAATGTCCGCTGGATTTGGTGACATGTTGGTTACTGAGTACCTTGGCCAGGGCAGCCTCAGAGGGAGGGGGGGGCAAGACCAGGCCCAGTGGAGTGAGAAAGGAGAGGGACGGTGAGGAACTGGAGATGTGAATGAGACAGGACTATTTAAAGACATCAGATTGAAAAGAGGCAAAGGGAGCAGGACAAGGAGCGGGCAGAGCAGAAGAGCAGGAGAGAGGAGAAGCTAAGGAGACAGCGACAGGGTGGAGACCCCAGGGAAGGTGACAGGCTGGAATCCAGGGCAGAGGGGCTGGTGCTGAGCAGGAAGACCCTGCAGCTTCCCCCTAACCAGCCGGGAAGGGGGACAGGGGCTGGCTGGAGCAGGGCAGGGGCTGAGTGCTCATACCCATGGGGGCCCTGTGAAGAAGAGGTAAGGCACCTTCTCAGAGGTGGGAGCAGGGTAAGGTGACAGTTCTGAAGAGGTAGAAGCTGGGAGAGGGAGCTGACCAGGCACTGGAAAGGGCTCCCACGAGAGCACAGCCATTATCCCCAACAGTGAGGGTGGGCACAAAACCCTGGAATATCCCAGGTACTAAACTCAAGCATTAGCTAAGTGTGGTGGCACACACCCGTAATACCAGCATCTTGGAGGCTGAGGCAGGAGGATCACCTCAAATTTGAGACCAGTGTAAACTACATAGTGAGTTTAAGGCCAGCCTAAGCTACCAGCGCGACCCTGCCTCAAAAAACCAAAAATAAATAAATAAATAAACTCAAGCACTTGGGGGTTTCGCTCATTTTTCCTGTTTTTAAAACTTGTTTATTCAGTGAGGAGGCAGCTTGTGTGGAATGAGGGGACCCTCACCCCTCACCAAGGCCAAAGGAAATATATATATACCAGGTCTTGCCTCTTCCTTCAGGGCCTCCTTCCCTCCGTCTGCCTCACTCCAGTGTCCCTGCCCCCAGACTAAGCCTTCCCAGTGTCTGGGTTCTGTCCAGCCACCAGCCAGCTCTCTGATTTCTGCCTTCGGCCTGGAAAAAGTGACACCTTCCTTGCTTCCCAGACCGGGACCCAAAGGCTGGGCTCTGTCTTATCTCAGCTGGAGGGATCCCAGGGGTCAATCTGCCCCATTTAGCCAAGGCTCCTGCGGGGCAGAGGCCAAGACCCCTACCACCTGCCTGCAGAAAGGGACGTCTTGAACCTGAAATCAGAGCTGATACTGAAGAGACATCAGCCAGCTTTAATAGGCACTTCCTGCTGCGGATGCAGAGCGGCCTGAAGGGTCCCACTGTCCTCTGGGGAGAGCGCCTCTCACTTTCTTTTGCAGGGGGATAAGGGGAGGGGCAGTAACTTGGAGCGAGGCTCTTTCCAAGAATCCTCAGGGGCTGGGAGGAGAAGTTTCCCCTGATCCAGCGATTCTAAATATGGCAAAGGGAGCAAGAGCACGTGATCCAGGGCCCCACACCCGGGCTGCTGCTGCGCAACGCTGCTTCTCAGGGTCAGAGGCCTGGGTTGGGGCTGGGGTGGGATGAGGTCTTCATGGAGCCTCCAGTTCCGTGTGCAACATGAATGTGGGAGACAACTCAGTGATAGCTAAGGTCCTTTCGGCTTTGTGACGGTCCAGCATAGGGTGGGAGGGAGAGAGCTGGCCTGTGGACATCCCCAGAGGGACAGCAGCCTCCAGCACATAGTGCAAACTATGAAAAAAATGCACCTTCTTGGAGGAGCAATTAGAAAAACGCGTTCCCATTAGCCTGAAGAGTTACAAAAACTTGACTCCTCTAGCTGATCCCATAGAAACAGGCGCCCGCGCTGTGGACTGACACAGCCTGAGCACAGGCTGGATCTCGGTGCCACTTGAGCCTCTTAGCTGAAAACAGACAGCACGGCACTATACAGTAGCCCTGTGATGGCTTCATGCCCCTGTCCTTGTGCCACTGATTCATCCAGGGCCAGAGACTGACCCCACCAGGGATCACCTACAGGCTGGCTGAGTCAGTGAGGTTCCTTGCCCCGTGGAAAGCTGGCAGAAGTATAGAGAGCAGCGGTAACAAGACTGCCCTGCTCTGATCTCCTCTCCCTTCTTCTATCCCATGAAGCCCAGATGTGCTTCCAGCCATGAAGCCTGACATGCTTCTCTTTCTGTATCACAGCCATCCTCCAACACCACATGTCAATCTGTCTTGAGCTACTAGTTCAGATGGCCTCAGTTCCACAGGACATGGAAGGTGGTGTCTTCTGGACAAGGTATTGGATGAATAGTGTGGTTTGAATGTGGTTTGTCTCCCAAGGGTTCATGTGCTGTAAGTGTGGCAATGTTAGGAGGTAATGGGACCTTTAAGAGGTGGGGCCTCATTGGAGGTTTTAGGGGACTGGCAGCGTGACCTTGCATGGGATTAACCAGTTCTCTGGCTCCAGCCTTTGGCTTCCTGTCTCACCATATGATTCCTTACTCTCATATTCGTGCCCATGATTGTGATGTTACCCACCTCAATGTCTTTACCAGAGCTGGGTCAATACTGGCACCATGCCCTTGAGCCTCCAGAACTGTGAGCTAAATAAATCTCTTCTTTACAAAGTATCCAGTTTCAGTTATTTTGTTACAGCAACAGAAAACAGACTAATACAATGAGTAATAGCTTCATCCTCTCCCATCTGGACCAGCCTCAAACCCTCCGACTTGTTCTCTCTGCTTCTTTCTGACACATCAGCCAGACTAGCTACCACACCAGGTGAGTGAGCTGAGCGACATGTCAGCACAAGCCAAGGATGAACCAGCAGGAAGCAGGGGCCACCCATCTGTTGATGGCTGCCAGGAAGTTCTGGTTTTCAAACAGGGGGCCATGGGCCCTCCCAAGCAGAAGGCCATCAACGTGAAGGGGAACTAAGGGGTGGAATTTAGGCAGCCAGGATCTGAAAATTTTAAACAAGATAACCAATGGAAAGCTTCTCTTGGTTCCACTGAGCAGCTCCATGTGCTTGCTGGTGGCCCAGGTTTCCACACTGGGTTTGGCATAAGATTTCAATTGAAAAGGTTGGGGATTTAGCTCAGTGGTTAGAGCGCTTGCCTAGCAAGCACAAGGCCCTGAGTTCAATCCCAGCACCCTCTAAAAAAAAAGAAGGAAAGAAAGAAAAAAAATTAAAAAAAAAATTTTTTTTGAAATATGAAATCTACCAACTTGTCAGCTCAGGTTCAAGCTCAAAATGGTTGCAAGGAGGACCCTCTCCACCAGGCCCCCTTATTCTTCAACCCCCAGTTGCCCAGCTCTTCCAGAGCAGACAAAGCTGTTGTTTTCCCTCCTTATCTCTTGTGTTTCACCTTTACATGCCCATAGCCAGGCTGGATTAAGTGGGACACTTAACCCCACCCCCATCTCTTTACTCACCATCATCACAGAGTGCACCTCTACATGTGAAAAGCTCTGAGGAGCTGCCTGCTAGAGACCCAGAGTCCAGTCCGCCTCCCCCTGCATATCTTGTGCTGACCCAGATGGGTGCTGGGTAAGCGTCCTTTGAAAGAGGGCATGCCCTCTCAAGGGTACCACCCTCTCCCAGCATGCCCTGTCAGCTCCTCCTGGCTCTGTACCTCAACCCTTTCCGAAGCAGAAGGGATTATGAGGAATCTACACACAGCCCAGAGCCATGGCGAACTCACCCATCCATCCACTAACCGTTTACTGAGCGCTCACTGTGGGCCAGGAACAAAGAGCATACATTCTCGGGGAGGCGGGTGGATAATAAATGAGCGAAGATTCCAAACTGTCAGATGATGGTAGAGAAAATTAAGCAGAAAAAGGGGACAAGGAATTCTGAAGGGGAAGGTGGTCAGGAGAAGCAGCTTTGCAAAGGTAGCATTTGGGACAGGGAGTAGGCTATGTGAGCATCTGGAGAAGAGGCCTCTGAGCAGAAGGAAAAGCCAGCACAAAAGACCGCAACCAGAAGGGTGCTTGGTGTGTTGTTCAGAACCACCAAGGAAGGAATGGATGCCCAGAGCAGTGAACAAGGAGAGGGGGTGCGTGGAAAGAGAGGAAGGCAGAGAGACAGTGCAAGTAAAGCCACACCTGGCTGCTGAGGATTCAGCCTTCACATCAGGCGAGATGGAGAGTTGTGAGCACCACATCTCTGTTTGCAAAAGATCCCCAGGCCTCAGAGGGGAGAGCAGACAGCCTGGAGGGGGAGGGCATTTGCCCTACCCGGAGCTGAGAAGTTAATGGTACAATCCTATCAAGAGCTGACAGTGATTTGTTCAAGGGGAAGTGGAGGTGGTAAAATATGATTAGATACTGGCTATACTGTGGCACTGAAAGATCCTCTAAAGATCCACCAATCCTGTCATTTATACACAGGGAAACTGACTCCCAGAGAGGGGCCTGGCCTGCCCGTGCTCATACAATACATCAGAGACAGAGCTGAACCCAGCCTCCTAATTTCCCACCTCCTAAGCTAGTATCTTTTGACTTTTTCCTCTTTCTATGGCAGGACACAGGTACCTATCCCTCACTCTAATTTAAAAATTCCCTCGTCCTGGGGCCAGGATGGGACCCTCCCTGCTGTATGTGACAGGGTGGCACCGGGTTCCAGGATTGCCCAGCTCCTCAGCTAATTGAGCCTGACAGGGGTCAGGGTCACCTCTAAGGAGGCTTCTGTTCTCTGCATCAGCAGAACCTGTGCAAAGAGAGGAGGGGGAGGGAGGGGAGACTCTAAAACAAGAGAAAGAGCTCAGTCCCAGCCACTTGGTTCTCAGTTCTCCCGGAGCTGAGAGAGCACCGACAAGAGCTGACAGGGTGGAACAGGAGCTCTGGGAAGGGCCAGGTCCCCTGGGGAGCTCAGCTGCCCAGTCTGAGCCCAGCCTGGGAGTTCTGCAGACTCAGCCACTGAGGACCCCACCCGCCTGAGGTTTGTGGGTAAGAAGGAGGAGGGGCGGTTCAATGCCTTTGCTACTAGTAAGCAAAGCAGCATGCAAATTTGCAGGCCACACCTGGGGCAGCTGCTAACAGCTGCTCCCAGTGGGAACCCCAAAACCAGAACCAGACAGACTGAATCCAACGAACTCTGTGAGCTGAGAAAGGCTTACTGTGTGACCTTGGGCTAGGAGCTCAGCTTCTCTGAGCCTATCCACAGCTGGGATGGAAGGGCAATTGGAAGGGTCTGAAACTGGAAGCTGGGGGACATCTGCAGACAGGCCCTTAGCTTTCCCAGTTTCACAAGGAGGAAAGCCTGCCCAGTCTGCAGCTCCAGAGGATCCCAAGTCCTCCAAAGCAGGAGGCTTCGTGGTGACTGCAAGAGAAGTGTCAGGACTGGGGCAACAGGGGGAAGTACAGGGGTTTGAGCGGAGCTAGGAACTTGGTCGCAGGTTCTCTATCCTGCCACCAGACACTCCAAGAGTTGGGAAACTGTCTTAGAGTTTCAGTTCACTTCTTGGTGGTGGAAAGTTTTGTTTTTCATGGTCCATCTGCGACTGGCCAGCTCCAGCTTTCCTCTCTGACTTCAGCATTCTGGAGTCTCCAGAAGAGGGTCTTTTACATTTCATTTGCATGTAAAATCTAGATGGGACTTCTTTCTGCCTCCAAAACTCTCCCATAATTCAATAATGCTAGCAAGGAGTCAGGGTAGATTAAAGCAGAACTTCCATTAATTCATTAACCATAGACAAAATGCAGAAGATGGGGGGGGACAAGTCGGATCTGTAGTCCTGATGCCCCCTCCACTTCTGAGGAAAGCAGATCCTGCGCGTCTCACCACCAGAATGGGGCTTGAAACAGCTCTGCCTTGCCTGTGGGACCTTGAGGAAGTAAACTGGCCCTCTCTGGGACTCAGTTTCTCCATCTGTCTAATGGGGCCAATTATGCCAGGTTCTGCAGCCTGAAGGCAGGGGTCTGACTGGATGAAGCCCATGTAAGGCTTGAGTTCGTCTCGGGATACAGGAGGCTGACACGACGCGGGGCTCCTCTCCGCGCGCTCCAGCCGCAGGGTCCCCTTCCTCCCGGGCAGAGGAGTTGCAGCCGCTGGTCGTTCTGGAGTCGCGGCCACCGCCCCGCAGTCTCGGCGTGGGCGGGGTGTCCTGGGGGCGGGGCGGAGGCGTCCTGGGGGCGGGGCGGGCCGGTGGCAGGCGGAGCCCGGGCCGTCCCGAGAGGGGCGGGGCCTCGCGGACACCGGGCTCGGGCTCGGGCGCGGGCGGCGCGGCAGCTCGGGTTACCTCCCCGCGGCCTCCCCGCCCGGCCGGCTTCTTTTTCCGTTTCCAAATTAACAATTGAAAACGCGGCGGCCTGAAAGGCGAGCAGCGGGCCAAGCGGAAAGTGTGAAGGTGCCGCTGCGTCCCTGAGGCCAGCGCGGAGAGGGAGGACGCGACACCCCGACCGTCCGCGACTCGCCCACCCACCAAGGTCGGGCGGGGCGCCGTGCGCCCGGGGACCCCGAGCTACTACGGCTGCAGAGTTGGGTCTTGGCCTGATCCAGCCGTGGTGCTGCCCTGGCCAGGGTCGCCGGACCCAGTGCCCAGGCTCTGGGCGGCGCCGGCCCCCAAGGGGAGCAAGGAGGGGGGCTGCGGGGGAGGAGAGGGCTGGGTTTCCACTCTCGGGCTGGGTGCCCAGGACGGGCAGGTGCCAGGCAGCACCTCATAGCACCGTCTTGAAGGGCACCCAGTGTCAGGTAATTTCACCTTATGAGACTCAGTTACCTCATCTGAAAAATGGGGAGGAAAGATACACTCACCAAAAAGAGCTGCGTGCAAAGAATACATTGAGAAGATACAGGAGGCTGGCCCACAGTGAACACAACAGGTTGATGACTACCGTCTTGTGTTGATAATACTGACACCCTCCATCGAGGTTCCACCATAGCCCAAGTAGTAGCTCACCAATGGGAATATGGAGCTGACAGGTCTCTCCCTCCCGCCCTTCCTCAGGGCCTGCCCAAAGCTCCACTGGGCAAGTACAGAAACTAAGGCTAAGAAGGTTCTTGTAAGGAGCTCAAAGTCCATCTCGTGAGTGGAAAGAACCAGATCCTGACCCCCAGTCCAGGCTCTTTGGGGATGGGAGGGTCCCTGGGATCCAGCACAGGCAAAGCCAGAGGGTGGACCCTGGTGATGGACACAGTTACTGGTCCTCCCTTCTAGCCGTAATGCAAGCTTGGGAATGCAGGTGCTTTATCCTGTTCACTACTCTCTCCAACACCTGGAACACTTGGCACAGCCCAGGTTCTCCATCAATATTTATTGAGTGAGGAAATGAATAAATGAATAAAAGAGTGGGTCCCTTTGGCTCAGGAAAGCCTCTTATCCAACTGAAGCCTCCTCTCTGGCCCCCTCCATGAAGGGCTCTACTTTGGGTGAGGGGGCTAGCCCCAGGGCAGTGGAATGGTGGGACAAGGAGACAAGAGACAGGAGATAGGAGGTGCAGTCCCAGAAAAGAGAGTTCAGATCACTTCTTTTTCCTGGTCCCCCCACTTTCCACTCCCAGCCCACCTCTTCACTGACCACCAAAGATGCAGCCCCACCCTAGTCTACCTGTCATGCAGTCCAAGTGCCCCTCCTTCACTGACAATCTCACAGTGGCTCCTGTTCCTCTCTAAACTCCAAGCTGGGTATGCTGGCACGTGCCTGTAACCTCAGCACTCAGGAGGCTGAGGCAGGAGGATCACTGTCAGTTTGAGGTCAGCCTGGGCTACATAGCAGGTTCAAACCCAGTCTGAACTACATAGCAAGACCATGTCTTGAGAGGAAGGAGGGAAGGAAAAGAGGGAAGAAGGAAGGGAAGGAAAAGAAGAAAGAAAGAGGGACCAATAAATCCAAGCTCCTCAGACCAGCCCTGGAGGCTGTATACCCCCAAAACATCAGCCACACTCTACTGCCCCATTCCCTGTGCATTTGCACAGAAGTGGTGACCTCCTTGCTTTCTCCTCTTGGGACCTCGTGCCTACTCCAAGAACCCCTGCACTACTTTGCAGAGAAGCACCTCTCTAGTCACTGCTTAGGGTTCCGGGTCTCTTTGGGGAGCTCTGGGGACTCCTTCATCTACCTCTGCCCCCCTCACCTCATTAAAGACCCATCCTCTACAGCAGGGCCAGCCTGCCTTCCACATCCCTGAGGGTGAGACATCTAGACATGTAGACAGTGAAGAGGACCACTCGGCTTGCCAGGGCCTTGAGCACTGGTGGCCTGGGACCCTAATGCTGCTCTGGGAAGCCTGAGGGCTCCAGGGAAGGCCGTCTCGGACTTGCTGCAGAAGAGCTGTAGAGGGAGATGTGAGCTCACCCCTAACGCTGGCGGGGAGGGGAAACAGGACAGATGGAGACCCGCATACTGTAAGTCTAAATATTTAAAAGTTTAAATCAAGTTAACAAGCTGTTAAATAAAATATGTTCCATCCTTCCTGACACATATACCTTCATAACGATCTTGGAAGACTAAGTTTGAATTTAGATTCTTGGAGTCCCATACTGGAATCTGACAGGGAGGAGACAACCAGCCCCTGCTTGCTGCCCTCTGATCCTCAGCTCATGGTGTTCTCTTGTTCTCTTCTTAGGCCAGGCCCATCTCCCACCCGGAGGGGCCTTGGGGACCCTCTTGTGGGTGCCTCAGCATGCTGACACTGCTAGTCAACTGGGTGAGTCTGACACCCAGGATCACCTGGAACATGTTCTAGAATGAGGAGGGCCACAGGCAGGCTCCAGGTCAGTATACAAGAACACACAGGCAGGACAGAATTTGGGGTATGCCCCCTGGACTCTGGTCAATCAGCCCTGCTTTGATCTGTTTTATATAAGTACCGCGCTTCTCTGCGAAGTTTCATTTAAAGACCCAGATCTGCTCAAAACAGGCTGGTAGCTCTAACCCAGGCCTTGCCTCACTAGGGAACACGAGGCTGTCAGTGACCACAGTAGCGCAGCAGGTTAGAGCAAAACCAAAGCAAAGGCCCAGCGCTCCTGCTTCCCTCCTAGGTCTTGATCTCCAGGAGCTACCCAGGGCCTGGGAGCTGTTTTTCTGGCCCACAGATCTAGGGCCTCCAGTGGGACAGGCATCATCAGTGGTGGTGGTGCCCAGTCCACTGCGGGGTGTGACCAGACTTGTTATAAGGCCTTCAGCCTGACAGGGGGCTGGACCTTCGCTCAGGTCACCCAGCTCAGGGATGGATGGACGGGCCAGACCAGGCCAGAGAAGGAGAGTGAGTCCTGGTATAAATAACCGTGGGGGGCCGGGATATTTGGACCGGTCTCCCAGGCGACGGCAGTGTTTACTGCCTAGGGAGGGGGGGCACGGCCCACACATTTGCCTCCCTGACTTGTAGCCAAATTTCTCCAGGAAGGGGTGGCCCAGGATTAGCCCCAAACACTCTAACTCTGCACCCCAACCGATCCTCTGCCCCCACAGACCCTAAAACTCTCTGACATCGCCCATCCTCCAGCCCCAAATGCTACACAGCACTGTTTGCACCTCCATCAGCCCCAAACACCCTAGCATTTGCCCCCGTAAATCCTAATTCTGCCCAAATAGTGGGAGGGTGGGGAGCACACGAAGGGTAGGGGACAGCCCCAAGCAGAGAGTTGGGTGTGCGCCAGGGATCTGAGCTGGGGTCACTGGGCACGGGGCAGGGATAAAACTCTCCCACGGCCCTGGCCAAGACAGAGGGAGGGCTGCGGCCCCCAGATTAGGAGAGTGCAAATCCATCTCCCAGTCCAGGGCCCGTCCCGTGCCTGTCATGTGAGGGGCATTAGATACCCAGAGCCCATTATGAGAAGGGCTGGCAGGTGCCATCATGGTCACGAACAGGCAGCCCCCTCCCCAAACAGCCAAGCCCAAGCCCAGAATGTTCATACAGGAGGGCAAGTGGGAAGGTCTCCTTCCTCACGGGGCAGCAGCTGTGGCCAGGCCTGAGCACAGGGCACGGGGGTTGGTGTGAGCTGAGTTCCAGCCAGCAGGCCAGCCCAGCCTACAACGCACACAGACAGCCCCAGCCCAGCTGCCTGATGGCTCTTGCTTGGGATACTAGCTGATGTGGACTGAGACCACAGAGTCAAAACTGGGGCTGCGTTCATCGGGGCTCCTGGTCAGGCGCCTGGACACCTGGGTGCCAGCCCCATCTCAGATACTTTTCAGTAGAACGACCTTGAGCTGGTCACTTCTCCCTGCTGAGCCTCGGTGTAACACAGTATGATCGTATCTCCTCCAGGCCTGTTCCAAGAAATCAATGGGCTTCACTGAGTATACAATAATTAAGCCGGCCGATGGGCCCAGGTACGCTTTACAGAGCTTCGTGAAGCATCAAGTGGGAAGGCCGACCCCTTCTCAGTACCTGGCAGCATGAGGAGCAAGGCTAAGGCTCAGAGAAGTTAAGAAGCCTACCAGAGACTACCCAGCGAGGACTCGAGCCTAGGCCGGCCTGGGTAGGGCTCTACAGAAAGGCTGTCATTATTTATCTCGACTGGGAACATCTAAGACTCTTGGACTGAGCCTGACTTCTGGTCTGGGCTTCACCACTGACTTGAGTTTAGTCCCTGCCCAGTTTGGAGGCTCGGTTCTCCCACCAGAACAAAGTGGGAGCTGGGTGAAATCGCAATTTCCACATCCTGTTAAGGTACAAGAGAAGGGAGGAGCTGGAACTCCATGGGCCCCGCTCCCTTCTCCCAAGGCATCTGCCATCAGCAGAGCCAAACCCTGCACGCTCCTGTGGGGCCATTCTGAGCTACTGTCCCGGGGGCCCCCACAGGCCTCCAGCCCATACCCACAGGCCCCCTTTTCACACAGCCTCTGGCCCTGCCCCTGTGCTCTCTGCCTCCAAGGCACCCCCAGCTCAGCAGGCCAAAGTTTGCATAAGCCTGTGGAGCTTTCCCTACAGGCAAAGTCCCAGGGCTCCAGGCCAGGTTGGGGCAGCCAGGCCCTGGGCAGGGTTGTGGACAGCTGTGGAGGAGGCACTCAGGGTCTGGCCCTGGGAGGAAGGCAGAAGAAAGAGGAGGCCACGTGGGATGGCATCCCAAGGGCTCTCTGCCAGAGCCCGCCCTCTTCCATCTTACAGGCCAGTCTCCAAGAAGAGTTTCTAAAATCTGAATCTGCTCATCACTCTGCCTTTAGTTCTTTCTGCAGGAAGTTGCTGCTCCTCAGCCTGGTGCTGCCCCGCCAAGCCTGGCTCTGCTCACGCTCCAGACTCTTCTCAGGACAATTCTCGCCTGCTCTAGGCTCCTACTCCTTTGACTCCTTGCTGTCCTTTGCAAGTGTCATGTCTGGCCCAACTTCCGGGACTTTGCCCTTGCTGACATCTCTTCCCAGAACACTGTTCCATGTTCCTCTTTTCCTGGCTGGCTCCTCCTTCCATTTATTTTTCTATGGCAAAGTAACACCCTTCCTCTGAGAAGCCTTCCCCACCAGGCCCAGGCCGGAGCCAGGTGTGGCTGCTGTATGCTGCGTTCCCTCAGAACTCTGCTGCGGGGGGACAGTGGCTCTTGTCACTCACTTTCCCTGCTAACTGCCAGCTTCCAAGTCCTCCAGAGAGTAGGGGAGCATCTAACTCCCTGCTCTGTCCACTGGCATACGGCCTGCTCCAGGAACTGCCGGTGAAGCTTCCCCGACACAAGAGAAGAAGGGGGAAGGAGGAGGACCTTGAACTGCTCTCCCTGGCAGCCTCCCACAGGAGCAGACAGGTCAGGGAGTCCTAGTCCCACTATCTACACCCAGGCAAGTTACTTAACAGTTTGTGCCGCCACCTCCTCATCTGAAAAATGGCCCCAACAATAGAACCTACCTCAGGATTGTTGGGACCAAGTGAAAGAAGGCTTAGCAAGTCCTCAGAGCAGCACCTGGCATTAAGTGAGCACACAACAGATACTCGCTGTTATTATCTTTGTTGAGAGCCAGAGCAGAGGGGAGGCTGAGCCACCTCAAAGAGGAAGGTGACTGCCAGAAGCCACCCCACAGGACCCTATCTCCTGCCCTCTACGCCACACCCGGCCCTCAACATACACTGTGAGTGCCCTGCCTGGCTGCGGCCAGCCGAGCACTGCACGGGGTCCTTGCACTCTTGGCCTCTCTGGGCCTTCCGTTGTCTGGGCTGAGCCCAGAGAACTCCTGGTATTCACCACTTCCTGCCGCTCACTGCTGTGTCGCAGGACATGTGCCTACTTGAAGCCGCAGTGTCCTCCTCTAGACGGTGGGGACAGTGACAATACTACAGTGTGGGGCTCTCGGAAGGATCTGATGAAGTACCATGTGAAAATATTTAGCACAATGCCTGCTGGAGAGAAGACTTTGAATCTTATTACTAAATCTAAGCTCTGTGAGGAGAACTCCGAGCCTGGTTCCCAATAAGTGCATTATTTTCCCAGAGTTCCCTGGGGCCTCAGCCTGGGTGCATTTCTGAGCTGCCGGTCAGGCGTCCTGAGGAGAGGAACTGTCAGTGTGGCCAACCTGCTCTTGCAGGGCCAATCCACTCCCTTAGTGCATCTCCCTCGGGGCTCAAACCAGTGCAGCCAAGTGCGCCCAGGAGCCCAGGGCCCAAGAGAAGTGGGAGCCTGTGAAGGGAAGATAAAAATATGAAAACCACCACACCACACCGATCTCTTCTCTAGAACCCTTTGTAATTTACCAAGCATCTGATTCAAGAAGCAGCCCTGTGAGGTGGGCAGGTGGAGCTGTTCATTGTCATTCTATGTGGAAGGCAACAGGTGCCTCAGAGAGTTCAGTCATCTGCCTGGTGTCACCAGTCGCTGGTAAACAGAGGCAGGAGCCAGACCCAGCCTGCTAACTCCTGGTCTGGTGCTCCTGATTCTGTCTGGCCCTGCCCCCAACCCTGATCTCGGGAAAGAGTGCCGGGCTGGTTCCGGGTGAAGAGCCCTGAGACTCCTCGGTTCCCCTGATCCCTCCACCCACCCCAGATTCCTCCCCTGTGACCCTGTAGCTCAAGAGGGAGGAGCTAGGGTGGCGCCCAGACTTAGGGATTTCACGCACTGGTAAAATTTCTCAAAACACTTTGACGACTACATAAGGCTGTCGACTTTTTATTTTGCCAAGTAAGGGCATTTTTAAAAATTCCCAGTCCATCATTTCATAAAAGAATGGATATAATCTCAGACTAAAGGCAGTCCTCTAAATGGAATAAATTTAGCTTTACAAAAAAGTCACCACATAGTCCCTATTTTCTTCAGTTTTGCCTTAGGCCACTGAAAACTACCTCAGTCTGTGGACGCTTCTGACAACCATTTGGAGCTTGGCCCGGGAGTCACAAACATGAGTTAGGATCCTGGCTCTCCCACAGATGAGTTGTGTGACCTCAGTTTCCTATCTACAGAATGGGAACAGCATAGTACCTGCCACATAACGGGGACTGGAAGAACTACAGGCTTAGTGTCTGCAGAGCACTTGCTCAGAAAGAGACCAGTCAAGCGCTGCTTCCATCCAGTGACCCTGCTCTGGCCTGCCTTGCTATGGCTCCCCACTGCCCACAGGACAAGGCCAGCCTCCACAGCCCAAAGATCAAGGTCCCGCCCTCAGGGCTCTAGACATCCGCACACCACTCCTTAGCTGGTAGGGTAAAGAATCCTGACAGTCCAGCCTCAGGGCCTTTGCGTTAGCTGATCCCTCCACCTGGAATACGTGCTCAAGATAAAAATGACAGGACCTTCCAGCACACAGAGGACCAAGGGGCCCTTTCTCTGTTTATCTCCAGTTGGCCTTCATTCCCATACTCATCAATATTTGCTCACTTCCCACCATGGTCACAAGGGTGCTGGAACCCTACCCAATGTGCTGAAGCAAGAATACATGGGGTGGGGTGAAGTGAACGCTGGGGACTTTGAAGGGCTCCTGGTTGAGCCTGGATGGCATGGGCAGGGAGTGCCTCCAAGAAGAGGGGCGCTCAAACTGGAATTTGACAGGAGTTAGCCAGAAGATGGGTGGGTGGCAGACGGGAGGGAGCCGCAGGCAGAAGGAAAAGCACTTGGAGTACTACAAGGCACAACACTTGGGCACACATTTCCCAGAGGAGGATTAAGGGCTTCCTGGCTTTGGGCTCAGGGTACGGGAGAGCTCTGTCAAGGGGACTAAGGAAGGAGGACAGGTTTGTAGGGAGACACTGAGTTTGAGAGGCCCAGGAGATGAGGATGGGAGGTGTCTGCAAGCAGCTACACCGGAAGCTCAGGATGAAACTGTAGAGGGGGAGGCTCTCCTCATGGAGGTGACCGCTGGTGTAGCCCTCGAAACTGGACAGAGGAGAGGACCCAAGACAAAGCCCCAGCATTCCAGGGCAGAAAGAGAGACAGAGGGGCTTTAGAGCAGAGAAGGAGATGAAGAGAGTCAAAAGAAAGGTGTGCACAGCTCTGCGGGTATGGCTCAGGAGGGCCACACTTGCTTAGCATGCTAGGGAGGTCCTGGGTTTGATCCCCAGTGCTGAGGAACGAAAGTGCACACAAAGGTCCCACGCCCAGGTCTTGGGCAGGCAGCATGGTGGATAGTTAAGTGCATGGCTCCCAGGGAGCCTCATTTTGAGGTTCAAATCCTGCCCCTACCACTTAGCCATCTGTTGACTGGCATCGGTCATTTAACTTCTTTATACCTTAATACCCTTATATATAAAAAGGGGCTGTTGTTTGTTTCCTTTTCTTTAAGATAAAAAGCATGGGAGGAGAAGCCCATACCTCCCCTCAGCCTTCTTGTGCTCCCCACCCTCCCTCTGCTGGGCCATGGGTCACACCTTCCTCTTCATCCCCGGTCTCTCCCTCCGGTCCACCACCAATGCCAGAGGCTGGGGAGTGAGAGGAGTGAATGAATTCAGGGGCTTCTCCCTCCCTCAGCATTCAACTCCCATCTCTCAGAGCTATGTCCTCAAGCAACCAAGTCCTTTCTCTGGCCCTCGATTTCTCCATGTGTGCAACGGAGCTAGAGGCCTCTGCTCTGCATTCTCAGTAGCAGGCATCTAGGGAGAGCAGATGCGGGTAGAAAGAGCGATCCTTTACCTGCTGGTCCTGCCCCCAAGTGGTGGAAGCCTTGAGGGGCCTGGATCCCCCTTGTGCCCAGAGGCTGGTCCCTCCAGCGGAGGGTGGCAGTTGGGTCAGATGGGCAGGAGCAGAGGCACCCAGGATTGTGCTGACAAAACTGTTCCTCCTCTCTCTTCTCCTCTCCCTACCCCTCCCCTCCTGGGGGGACAGTCGAGCCCAGCAAAAAATAAACCCAAAGACAGTGACCTGGACAGGACTGAGGCTCACAGGGAGGAGCAGCAGGAAGGATGGAAGACATGAAGGCTGTAACACTCCTCTCCCCACCCCAAAGCTAGGAGACCCTTTCTGCTGTCTGACCTCCATCCCTGCTGCTCCAACAAGGACCACACTCCATTCACCGCTAGTGTGCTCCCCCACACCATGTCTGGCCTTGGTGTCTGATGAGACTCTAGAGAGTGTGCCCCCAAGATTTCCCTCCACCTACTGCTCCTCAAATCTCCAGAAGGGAAGGTGCAGAGAAGAATCGCTGAGCTCCTTGCTCCCTTCACCTCCCTCCCTCCCTCAAGGCTGCCCACAGATTCCCAGCCCAATTAATGTGCTGCCTGGGGCTGCCCCTCCTGTTCCTCCCCCTCCCCCCAGCTGCCAACCTCTAGGGCACACAAATCCTGCCTTGGGGACAGAGTTACCCAGAAAGCACAAGTCCTGGGGGCTTTGGGGGGGCACCAGTGATCTGAGTGTCCTCTGCCTTGTCCTTCAGAGCCTCTGTTGTGGGCAAGCAGCTCCCTAGGATCCCATTTGAGTGCTACCCTGTCCTCCAGTGGCCCCAAAGGAAGTGCTAGAAGATGAGCCCAGGACCCTAATCCCAGGTCCTGAGCCAGTAGCTCCTCTCACCCACCCCTGCGTCACTCTGAAGGCAGCCCTGAGCGTTCCTGTTAGGCTCAGGTTACAGAAGACACAGAGGCTCAGGATCTGAGACACCTCTGGATTCCCTGCCCTCATCCCTATCCCAAGGTGATGAGAGAGTGGGAGATCACTGTCCCCTCCCAGGGGTCCCAGGTCACCTCTTTGAGCACCCTATCTCCACTTCCAGGCCCCATGAACCCCAAACCTTGGCGGCACAGTGACACTCTGGCACATCCTCTCCCCAGAACACACAGACACACTCACATCTACACACAGACGGCTCAGCTCCGGAGCCCATAAAAGAGGAAGCAGCAGAAGCTGGTGGTGCTGCAGGCTCAGGTCCTCCTCACAGGGCGCTGTGGTTCACTAGCCTAGAACACCTCTGACCTTGTCTACATTTGTCAACTGAATGCAGAAACGAATCAATGTGGGACCCAGGGATCCAGGTGAGTGGTGACCTTGGGCAGATCGGTGGAGTCCTTGCACCCAGCCTCACTTTTCACGACAATGGCTGTGAGAGTTCAATGAGAAAATGCAAATAAAAGGCTCAGAGGGAGGTGTGGACACACACCTGTAACTCCAGCTATTCCAGAGGCTGAGGCAAGAGGAATCCCTTGAGCCCAGGAATGGGAGGCTGGCCTGAGCAATAGACAGACCCTGTGTGGAAAAAAAAAAAGACTCGGATGACTCCAAACACATTTCCTCCTGCCCCAGTGAGAGGCACTCAGGCCCGTGACAGAGGCAAACACAGCTCCTCCTGTCTCCAGGGCACGCCCAGAGCCGCTGTGCTGAGCCAAGGAGCCTGATGATAACAATGGCTAACACTTGTGGACAGCAGAGTGTTCACTGCTTTTTCTCATTCAGCCCTGACAATCCCAGAGGCAGATATTATTGTTATTTCTATTTTTTTCAGATGAGAAAAACTAAAGCTTAGTGAGGTTAAGTACCTTGCACAACAAATGACTGCTAAGGGTAGAAACAGAAATGAACCCAAATCTTTCAGATTCAAGCCCATGCTTTTAATTTACTGTGGGACAGGCTCGGGGGAAATGAAGAACGCCCCTCTTCCCTTCCCATACTAGGGACTGTCCCAAGGCCAGACACTCGGAATTCCCTGCTGGGCTCCCCAAGCCACAGAGGATCACCTGCCCAAGACCCACATGGGTGCAAGGAAGATGAGGAAGAGGGGAATTGTGGTAGCTAGAAGACCTCAGGCTGCTGCCCAAGCTGGGCAAGTTCCCTGCATGGCTTCTTGGGGGCAGGCCCAGCTGTGGAGCCTCTTCTCCGTGATCCCAGGCAGCTTCAGCAACTTTGATGGCTCAGAGAACCTTAAATTAATCACCCACTCAAAGTGCTGCCATCAGCCCAAGAATAATCACCTCTTGAAACACTCCTGGCTCCAATGTTCCAAGGATATAGGCATCTGCACCCATGGGACTGAAGACAGACACCCAGCAGGGCTTCTTCAATGGGAAGAAGGAATGTACTACGGAGCTGGGATGGGGTAGGCAATGAGAGAGCTAGCCTGACTCCAGGGGAGAACTCAGGAAGGAGGGAGCAAAGCGGGAGGAGGAAGACGAATTAGGAACAAGATGGTCTCTCTACTCTCCCCTTCTGACAAAAGCCAAATAAAAGGACTTGGGGTAAAAACAACAGCACAAAAATTGGGGTCATTCTCTGAGACCCAATCATGATGCAAAGTTCTTAAGAGAATCAGTCTTTCCTACTGCCTGTGACAAGGAACACTGTCAACTGAATCCTGACCTGGGAGGCAGAGGCCGGGGTTCCTGGCACACCTTGCTAGGTGTGGCCCTGGAGGAGTATGTGCCCCTTTCTGTGTCTTGGTATACCCAACAGTACACTACAGGGTTGGACGGAAGGTACTCAGGGGGCCCTCTAGGAAAGGACCAGCCAGCAGAGTTCTAGGAAGCCAGCCAGCCCACTCCTATGAGGTCCTGAGGCTGCCCTCTGAGGCAGATGAATGCACAGATACCCACAGCCACATAAGGGTGAGAGGTAAGGGCAAAAACCTCCAGACACAGAGCCAGCTCTGAGCTGGCCTCAGCATCCTGGCTGCAGCCATCAGCTCAGGTGTGTATCTACTCAGTGAGTGAAACCTGCACCCCTCCTGGCACCTAAGGGTGCTGTGCACTGGATTCCTTTTCCTTGGATGTTTGCTGCATCAGCATTTGTGACATCTGTGGGCACAAGCGTCAAGGATGCAATGAGTATGTACAGGAGTCATCCAAGTGACCTGTGGCAGGGATAGGTATATATGACAAAGACATGACTGCACCAAGTATACCTGAGTGGATGCCATTCAATTCCACCAAACCCTATCACTGCCCCCTTCCCAGGGACCAGTGTCCTGCATGCTGGGGACCAATGGGTGGCACAGGAGTGCTGATCTCAGGAGGCTAAGGTTGGGGTGGTAGCTGAGGAGCGGAGGATGGCAGCTCCATTTTCCACCAAGTTCTGCAATGAGGCTCTTCCACATTAACTGAGCAGCTCTCCTGAGTCTCAGTTTCCTCATCTGTCAAACAGAGGACGATGGCAGCTGCCTCCCAAGGCTGCTGAAGGACCCACGAAAGTAGTCTAAGACTGCTTAGTATGGTACGTGGCACGCAGGTGGTACTGCTCCCATGGTCAGGAATTTCAGTTCAAACTTCAAGGGCCACATCAAGGTGGCCAGAGGGAGCAGAGGGAGCCGTCCTGGGCTGGGAGTCAGAAGTCTTGGGGTCTCATCCTCTGCATCTGCCACCAACTGACCATATGCCTTTGGTCTCTAGAGCCTTAGTTTTCTCAAAAGCAAAATGGGGCTGTCAAAATGTGAGGATCAGCTTGGCGTAATGCCTGAGGGTCCTGGATACCCTTTGCAGGGATTATTTCCAACCCAGACGATGTTCTTTCTCAAGTGGTCAGGATGGGAGGTCGGGGGCCTCCAGCGTTAGGAGTCTGAGGGCTCTCAGAGCTGCCGCCACCTCCTCCCCTCTCCATTCCCACAGCTTCTGACCCCAGGGACGAGGCTGAGGGAGGATGTTTACAGAACCATAAACCTTCACATAGAGAAAGTCTGTGGGCAGCTGGGGGCTGGGAGCACCAGGCAAGCGTCTCACAGTAGCTTGGGAAGCATGGCGTCTCACCTCACTCTGTACCAGCCCCTTCCAACTCTTGGCCTCCAAGGGAGGCTGGCGTGACCTTCCAGAGGGTGTCACAAGGCTGAGCATTCCCCACAGGCCCAGGAAACAGAATGGGCAGCAAGAGTCTTTTGTAAAATGCTGAGAGCCCCTCAGGGCTGGGGCGCACGCAGGGTGCTGAGACCAAGGGCCTAAACAGAGGAAAAGCTCAGAGGAAACCGCTCATTCTGATCTCAGCAAGAAGACAGGATTTGTCATTCTCACTTCCCAGAGTGGCAGCTGTTGGCAGGAGAGGCTGAATCAGGCTCATCCTATCTATGGCAGTCCCTGACGCCCAGGTGTCAGAAAAGGTACAGGTTCTGTGTGGGGTTGGAGGGGTCCAGCTGGCAGCTGGGAGGGAGATATCCCAGGTCCCTCCTTCCCAAGCCTGCAGGGGTCCCCTTGCCATGGGCCTGTGGGAAGGGGGTTCTAGGTAACTGTATGCCCAGGCCACTTGGTCTGCCTCTGAGGGACCCTGGGGAAGGAAGGAGGAGAGGACTAACCCAATGGCAAGAAGCACTTCTTGGCAAGAATGCACAAGACCCTGCACCGAGTGGCCAAGAAACCCCACATCTGGAGCTCTTCAAGAACAGGGGAGACTTGTGTGGGCCTCTCCCCTCCGCCCCAATAATAACAGCCATCCCTCACACCCAGACAGCCTCCTGCAACTTACCCAGCTCTTTGCCACTCATTACCTCACCAAAAGCGAGGCTGCGAGTTGGGGGTTTCTACCTACTTTTATGATCTACAGATCTAAAGCTCAGAGAGGCCCAGTGGCCAACACGAAATCACAGAGCACCCAACAGGTGGGGCTCCTGGGGCCTCGGGCCACTTTGACCCCTAAAATGGATGACCAGTTCTCTGAGACCCCTAAATATCAGCACGTTTTCATATCACATTTCTTCCCCCAGAGCTCCAAGAAACATCTCAGCCCCGGGCTCCTGGGCACAAGTGATCAGGACAAGCATGCCCCTGGCCAGGGCATTCCTGGCATCCAGAAAGGGCAGGATGTGGGGCAAAGGTGTCAGTGGATTTAGCTCCTGGAGAGGAAGGAGAGACCATACCAGAGGCATGATGACAGTACTGGCCAGGGGGCAGGCAGTGGGCCCATCACCTCCAGTGGCCCTTGTGGGAGCTGAGAGGCCAGGCCTGGGCTAAGGAACCCCACTCAGGGGCAGATTGGCTTCCCCAGGCTCCGAAAAGTTCCCTCCCAGGAGAAGACTGTGGAGGGTACAGCTGTACTCTGAGTGTCTTGGCTCCTCGGGTACCTGGAGGGGCTGCCATGCAGTAGCAGGGGTCAAATCCAAGGCCTGCTCAGCGCTAAGCAAGCCCTCTACTATTCAGTCCTCAGGCAGCCACTCTCCGGGAGCAGCCCCTGCTCCTCACCCTCAACCCTACCAGCACTGAACCTCATTCCTCCAATCATCCTCCATATCAATAAATGTTCATCCCAAGCCTCCCAGGGGAAGATTGACCAAAGCCTGACCTGGCGTCCTGAGCAATCCCCAGCTATACCAGGGGTCTCTGCTCAAAGTCAAGGCTGCTGCCCCCAGGCACTCCATGGTGGAGGGAGTTCTCTTTCTCCCTCTCTGAAACTCAAGGGGCCCAGTTCAGAAGGGCAGAGGCTGGCAAGACCCCACCAGAGAGTCCACAGGAAGACAGACCAGAAGACAGGTGGGAAAAGCCAGGTAAAAGAAGAAAGGCTGGCAGGTGGAGAGGTGGAGAGATAGATGGATAGGCAGACACACAGATAACTGGACAGACTGATGGAAGGATGGAAACAGAACAGCAGAAAGATTGCTGGACAGTTAGGTGGAGAGATGAACAGACAAGCCAACTCACACACAGGTGGAAACTCAGCCTGGCAGAAGCACAGCTGGACAGGCAGAAGTATTGCTGGCCAATCAGGTGTCAGTCAAGAGGGCCACCCAGGAGACCCCCAAGACTCTGGGGGTGGTGAGAGCAGATTAGTAGCACATTTTCCAAGGACTGGAGGTTTCTCTCGGGCACCTCTGAGCGTCCCAGCGCCAGGCCCAGCCCTTCAACTGATATCTGCAGGGCCTCTCACGTTCCTGTTGGGCCAGGCCGTCCCCCAAGACTGAGCTCTGAGCTGCCAAAATTCACTCTTCACATCCAAGAGGGGTTAGTGTTTTTGAAAGTTGCAGTAGCCTGATGAGGGGGAGGAGGCACCCGCAGCGTCAGTGTTTCCAAATGCACCCCTCTCCTCTTTCTTTTTCCCTTGGTGCCCAGAGCCAGGCCTGATGCAGCTGGCCAGCAAGGCAGGCACACTGGGCCCAGGCAGCAGGGCAGAGCGGGACAGAGCAGGGCAGAGCAGAGCAGCAGAATGCTGCTACTGCTGCTGTGAAGTTGAGGGTGGAGGGCAAGACTACTGAAGACACAGATAAGCCAGACACAGAACACAGGCCTGTCAGGGCCAAGGGGACCCCCAAACACCTACAGTCAGAGGTCTACCCTGGATTGGGGAGGGAGGGTCCCTGGCGAGGTATATCAACAAGGACAGGGCAGAAGGGAGCTGATGATAGCTGCAGATCTGGGGAGGACGTGGCAGAAGATGTAGGGGTCAGGGGTGCTTTCTGTGTCTGGGACACAGGCAGGCAGAGGCGGGATGAGGAAAAGGGAGCCCCACTACAGTGGCTCCAGACTTAGCCAAGCAGAGGGGGGCAAGAAGCTGGCTATGAGGAGAGTACCTGGGACAGAGGGCCAGGGCCGATCCGGATGGAAATAAAGAGTAGAGGTGGAAGAGGTCAGAAGCGAGGGCAAGCAGGGGTCAGGACTGGGAGCTCAGGAGTTAGGCTCGGCTGGGGAAGCCCACAAGGGGTCTCGGGCGGGTGGCACAGAGAGATGAGGGTCTGCTCCCGGGGCAGGGAGGCCGGAGGCGGAGCCAGGGCGGGGCGGCGGTCCCTTGGGAGCCCGGCGGGCGCGGGGGCAGCGCGAGGGCATGCGGAGGGGCGCGGGGTCGCAGACTCACATGAAGACGTGGTAGATGAAGGCCCAGCCGCGGGGCCGCTCCAGCACGTTGTAGACCCAGTTCTGCAGGCGGCGGTAGCGCTTGTGCGCGGCGGAGGAGCGCTGGCCGCAGGCGGAGCCCGAGCCGGAGCCCGGCCCAGGGAGGGGCGCGCCCGGCGGCAGGGGGCTGCCCAGGAGGCCGAGGCGGCGCGGGGAGCCGCCCCCTCCCGCCTCGCCCTGCTCGCTCTGCACGGCGGTGAGCGCCACCAGCTCGGCGCGGGGGGCGTCCCCGGGTGGGGGGCCCAGGCCGAGGCGGCGCGGGGGGGCCTCGGCCATGGGCGGCGCCGGCAGGGGGGCCGGAGCCCGGTGCGGTCCGGGGCGGGGGCGCGCTCAGCGGCGCATGGCTCGGACCCGGGGCCGGCGGGGCGGCTCGGGGTGGGCGCGGGCGGCGGGGGCTAGGGGCCGGGCCGGGGCCGGGGGCGGGCGCTCGGAGGCTGGGGGCCGCCGGAGCCCGCACTGACCGCCCGCTTCCCCGGCGACTGGGGCGGCTCTTTCCGACTCCAACTCTCTTATTACGCGCTCCATGCCGCTCGCCTTTCCACCTGCCGCCGGCGCGCCGCTCACATGTCAGCCTCCTCCGCCCCGCCCCTCCCCCGCCCGCCCCGCGGCCGCCTTCCCAAATCGGGAGGGAGCGAGCGAGCCGCGAGCGAGGGAGGCGGAGGGGGGACGCGCGCGGAAGGCGGCGGGCAGGGCGCGCGGGCCGCCCAGTCAGTGCCCGGGCGGGAGCGCGTGGCGGGGCAGCGCGCGGGAGCGGGAGGCTGGGCGTGTTACGAGACGGGCTGAGCGCGGCTGCAGGGACCGCGTGGCTCCGAAGGGCGGCCTGGGGGTGGGACGCCTCGTGGGTGGCTGTGGAAATTGGGGCGTGGAGTGTGGAGTTGTGGCCGTGGTCGTGCATGGCACACGGTGTCCTGTGGAGTTTGGGCGTGCGTGGGTGGAGAATCGACTATTTGTGTGTGCAGAATGGGCAGCTTTGGGTGTGCGAGGTGCGGTGTGGGTGCGTGTGAGGCTCCGTGCGCTGCGGGCTGGTGGTGTAAGCGATGAGTGTGTCCCCGGGTCAGGCGGGGGAAAGTGCGCGCGGTGCTGGGTACCAACTGGGGAAGCGGCTGCAGGTGTGCGAGTGCTACCCGAGGGGCCTGCTTGGCAGGGGATGCCCAAATGTATGGAATGTGCCTTGCGTGGTGGGCCCGATGTGTCTGTGTTTTCTCCCATCTCTAAGACTGCCTTCTTCACGACGTGGGAAGATCCCCCAGTTAGCCACCCTGCCCAGAAGAGGGGCCCCCCGGCTCCCTGGTCCTACTCCCCCGCCCGTGGGAAACGCTCCCTCGACTCACTCCCAGGTCAGGGAAACAGGCTCAGGGCAGATGGGGTGTGGGGAGGTGAGCGCTGAGCCAGCGTTAAGGGGACTAGAGGGCCCTCCCAAGAGCTCCGAGTCCCACCGGAGAGGGGGAGACTTTCTCCCGGAGAAAGTCTTTCACCCCCTCTGGCTGAAATGTCCGTCTTGGTGCCAGACTTCCATGTCTGCCTGTCGGGGCGGCCCTTTCCCTTAGCTGCCCGGCTCTGAGCAGGGCAGTAATTCGGGTGTCCTGATGTTCCTCCCTCTTCTCCTGCCCAAAGCTGTGGCTGCACCGGCCGCTCCCTCTGCAGGCCCTGCCCCGGGGTGAAGCACTTCCGCAGCAAACTCTTCCCAGTTCCTCCAGGAGGATCTCGGGGGACACAGCCGAGCGGGAGGGGCGGGCGAGGGGGCGGGAAGGCGAGCTCGATTCTCAGCTGTCAGCAAAGGCAGCATTGATCTGCTGAGCGCCAGTGGGGGAGGGCAGGAGGCAGGTCTGTGGGCGGGCTGGGAGGGGGCTGCAGGGACCTAGGGGTCCCCAAGCTGGGCTTGGCAACTGGTCACACCCCAGCCCCTTAGAGACCTTTTCCCCTCTGCCCGGCTCGGGTACTTTCTGGGGTCTGACCTGAATCTCTCCTACAGCTCCTGGCTCCAGGTGTGCCCAGGGCCAGAGCTTTGGTGCCCCCGGGCAGGTTATGCACAGATCTCCTGGCAGCTGGGGAAGGTTTCTAGACCCCGAATGCAATGGATGCACTATGGATGCCCTGCCCCAGCTGGTTGGGTCATCCTCTCCCTTAAATTGAAGCCAGTCCCCCCATCTGCACACATGCACTCTGTGGCATTGCCTCCCCTAACCCTGAGTAGCTGCCTATCTGGGCATCCTCTATCTGGAATCCAGGGGGTTGGGACTCAGGTCTAGATGTGAATGGTGCCAAGGAAAGCAGCTGCCAGAGGCCTGGGGTCTTTTGAGGCTCTTCTGTGGCAGAAATGGAACTTGAATTCAGGTTGCCCTTATCAGCGCCCAGAATATCTAAAATTGGGTCTGTCCTGGGAAATCTGATCCTCTAGCTCAGCATCACCTCCGAACCCCATGCCTTTCTTCCTGTTTGGGGGACTTCAAAGGTCCCTTCTCCTCCTCATGTGGAGCCCTCCCTGTAGGGAGACAGTCCCTTACATCTTTCCCAACTTCAGCTCCAGATCACCTCTTCAAAGACAGCAGGAGGAAAGAGACTGTAGTTACAGCTAGAAGGATGGAAGTTAGATCTCAGGAGGCACTTCCTGTTTCTCCTGCAGGTGCATGTGTAGGGCAGGAGTGTGTCCACTGTTATTCAAAGTGGAGGGCGTCAGAGCTCTTCCCAAGGGGTGGGAGGGATGGGAAGGTGGCTGTAGGAGGCCCTGGCAAAGTTTAGTTGGGGTGTGTGTGTGTGTGTACGGGAAAGTGGAGGAGGCAGAGGAGAAGTTCATTCAGAGAGGACAGGTGGCCACTCTGAGTGTCACTCTGCGGGCTTCCTGCCCCCATCCGGATTCCCAGGACATGACTGGGAGGATGGACTTTCCCCACTGCAGCCTTTAGTGACTAAGACACTTTTCTGAGCAAACAGCTGTCCCAAGCTTGCTCAGCTGACCCTTCTGCTGGAGGGAGGCAGGGTTCGTGGTGGTTTCCCACCCTCCTTCTTCCCGCCTTCCCACCTGTTCCCTTGGCCCCACCCTCAGCAGCTTCCTTCCCACCCACCCCCAGCCCCATGTCCCTCCCTGGTCATACTGCCGAAATGTCCCTGCTCTCCCCAGACTCACCCACTGTCTCACCTGCGCATCCCCCCGCTGCCCGGGCTTCAGTCTCTGTACAGAAAGGCATTAGGCTCCATGACCTGCTGTGATTCATCACTGTCCCCATCATCCATCAATGAAGCAAGTATTGATTAGGAGGAAGGCTGGGGAGGGAGACTGCTCCCATTTGCTGAGCACCAGCCTATGCCAGGCCCTGTCCCTTATGGGACAAAGAGCAGTCCTCTGTGAGGTTGTTGAGGCTCAGAGAAGTGCAGGAACTCATCTCTGGCTACACAGCCAGTCGGTCACCCCAGAACAGCCTGTGACCTGTGCTCGCCACTGGCTGCCACCTGCCTACTGGGCCCTGGGTGCTGAGGTCAGTGCTGGCAGCTGAGAGGACTGTGTGTGGCCAATCCGTGTTCTCCAGGACTCACTCCTGCCAGGGGCTGAGACTCC
Organism: Hystrix cristata; assembly: GCA_004026905.1. Classification (NCBI taxonomy): domain Eukaryota; kingdom Metazoa; phylum Chordata; class Mammalia; order Rodentia; family Hystricidae; genus Hystrix; species Hystrix cristata. The sequence goes on from PVJO010001020.1 coordinate 79,544, forward strand.
CGGGTCCGACAGCATGACAGGTCAGAAGGGGCTGGGACCTCAGCCCTTGGGGCAGGGTTCAAACCTGTTATTGACTCCCATCGAACCCTCAGGTCATCGAAGGGCTTAGATTCCTCTCCTGGAATGGGAGGGGGTGATTAAAGTCGGCAGTCTTCAGACTTCATCAGCAATGGAATCCTTTTTACAGACAGAATCATAAGGTAACTCACAAGTGTAGAAAAAGCGTTCCAGCTGAGGTGCTGTGGCCGAGGAGAGGGGGGCTCAGGTTCCACCCACTTGTCTTCTTTGCCTCCCTGCCTGTACCCCAGAAGCCCCCGAGTTTTCTTGTAGCTTTAGTGGTTGCTAGAGTAAGGAAGGAGTCTCCCCTGGAAGTGACAGAGGGAGCTTTGTTGGGGACAAGGTGGGGAAGACTCGGGGATGTGCAGAGAAGTACAACTCATGCCTACAGCTTCCATCAACGAGGCTAAGCTAAGTGCTAAGCCTCCTGCATAATGCCAGACCCGCCTTGTCTCTCGGCGTCCCAAGAACCCTGGGAGACAACTCTGTTCATACCCCCATTTTATTTTTATGTTTTTTCAGTACTGGAGATTCAGCCTAGGGCCTCACACATGCTAGGCAAGCTCTCTACATTGAGTTCCATCCCCAGTCCTTTTAAATTTTGAGACAGAGTCCTCCTTAGTTGCCCAGGCTGACTTCAAACTTCCAGTCTTCCTGGCTAAGCCTCCTGAGTAGCTGGGATACAAATGTGCACTGTACAGCACCTCAGCACACACCCCCACTTTACGGTTGAGAAGGCTGAGCCTCAGTAAAGAGACTTGCCCAATGCGGTTCTTGACCCTGCACTGCAGTGTGTGGAGGTGGGGTACTGGGACGGGAGGATATTCCAGAGCATGTGGGAGGATGAGGAAGTATGGCCAGAGGGGATGCAGGAGGCCTTGAGTGCCAGGCTAAGGGCACTTTGGCTGGATAGGAAACGGGAAGCCTGGCCGGGGCCTGAGCCTGGGACACTGCAGAAGCTGAGGCTTCTCAGAGAGCTTGGGAGGGGAGGGGTGGGAGGCATCTGAGAGAGGAAGACTGGCAGTGCTGAGGCCGAAAGCCTTGAACCACAGGTCTTGACTGCTTCCAATCCTGCTTGTACGTAGCATTTGCTTACTTTCTGGCTGTCGAGAGCGCTGGATTTGAAAGTCACATATTGCGTAGCAATTGTTACAGATGATGTACAAACATGAGCCATCCCTCTTACTGCTCACCAGGGGAGGTTGGTGGAGAGGGTGCTCATGGCTGGTGCACACATCGCAGCCTCTGGAGCCCACCTCCACTGAAAACGGAAGGGGGTAGAAAGGAGAGTCCCTGTGCAGCCCGGAAAGGACAAGAGACTTAGGCTGCCCAGTGGATGAGAGGGCCTCGAGGGACCAGGGAGTTTCTCCCTCCTGAGATCTGCCGCTGACCTGCCCCCTGGCCAAGACCAGGCTGGTCAGACCAGTCAGCTGAGCGGCACAGGAAGTGAGGAGGGAGAGTATCCCTGAGCTCGGTGAAAGTGAACCCCCATTGATCTAAGACCTGGAGGGGGGCCCACCAGGAGGAGACACAGGGAGAAAGGGGTGCGGACATGAAGGTCAGAGTCATCTCTTCTTGCACCGCCCCTCCTCTGCCTTCAGGATTCTGCCTCCATAACCCTACTCCTAGAAGATTGTGCTGAAGGCGGGTAGCCTTGTGGTACTGCTGGTTGGCTCCATGTCCTCAGTGACAGCCACTAGGACAGTGGAGCTGCTGGAAAATAAGGGGAAGGACTGTTCTGAGTGTGCATCAGAAAAGACCTTCCATGCTCTCCTGGTGGGAGGAGCTTGGAGGAGAGCTCAGGGAGGCACAGGTGTGAGAAGGAGGGATGAAACACGGAGAGGTAGGGAAGGGCTTTCAGAAAGGGCTCGGTGAGGGAGCTGGGGGCTCAGGAAGAAGAGCTCAGAAGAGAGGCGAGGAGCTCAGGGACAGGGCGAAGAGGCTCCGAGAGCAAGACTTCAGGCCAAGCTTGATGTCAAGCTGTCTGACCCTCCCTTGTCTCTGACCCAAGCAGGAGCCAGGTGTCATGGCACATGCTGTAGTCCCAGCAATTCAGGAGGCTGAGGCAGGAGGATCTCAAGTTCAAGGCCAGCCTGGGCAATTTAGCAAGAGCCTGTTTCAAAAAACAAAAGGATTAGGGGTGTAGCTAAGTGGTAGAGCGTCCTTGGGTTGGATTCCCAGTATTGCCAAAAGCAAAAACAGAACAATAACAAACTAAACTCCTATGAAAGTCCCCTCCTCCTTTCAATATTATATATGCAAGATACGTGTTGGATTTTATTTTTAAGTATCCAAGCTCAAAAGCAAGAATTAGAGATCTTTTTTTTTTTTTTTTTTGCACTGGGGATGAATTCAGGGGTGCTCTATCACTGAGCTAAATCCTCAGCCTTTTTAACAGGCTAACAGTGGGGCCATAATTCACATGTCTTGCTGCTGGGCAGCTCTGCATTGGGTGGCATGGGATGGTCCCATCAGGTTGTACAAGCCGCCCAATGGAACAGTCATCCATGTACCCCAGTGGTACGAGGTGGCCGGAACATATTAAAAACATTTTCTGTTTTGACACGGGGTCTCACTAAGTTGCTAAATTATCCAGGCTGGATTTGTACTTGTGATCCTCCTGCCTCAGCCTTCCTCAGTGCTGAGATTACAGGCATGTGCCACCATGCTGATGATAAACTCAAGTATAAACTTCACAACATATTAGATGCACAGGACCTTGAGAGATGGATCACTCATGGGAGAAGTCATACCTGAAGACCCAGAGAAAATGGAGTGAAACAAACAGAAATTTAATATAATTAAAATTTTCAAGAAGATAAAGGAAGAAATGGCATCTATAAAACAAGAACAGGGGGGCTGGGGATTTAGCTCAGTGATTAGAGTGCTTGCCTTGTAAGCACAAGGGCCTGAGTTCAATCTCCAGCACCACCAAAAAAAAAAAAAAAAAAAAAAAAAAAAAAAAAAAAAAAAAAAAAAAAAAAAAAAAAAAAAAAAAAAAAAAAAAAAAAAAAGAAAACAAGAACAGGAAGACCTCAAACATGAACATGCAGCAGAAATGAAAACTATCTAGAAATTTTAGAAACGAAAATCAAAGTCACTGATTTTGAAAAAAAAAAAAACACATAGATGAGTTAGAAATACAGTTGAAGAGAGAATTAATGAATTAGAAGATAGAGCTTAGGAAATCTTCCAGAAGGAAGCAAAGAACAATAAAGAAATTAAACATATGAAAGGAAAGAGACGTTAAAGATTGGATAAGACTATAGCATATGGGGGTTGGGGACTTAGCTCAGTCCTGGAGCGCTTGCCTCAAAAGCACAAGGGCCTGAGTTTGATCCCCAGCACCTCCACCAAAAGACTGTAGCGTATGTACTATTAGCTTCACAAAGATACTGAATAGAAAGACTGAGCTCTTTCCAGAAATAAGACAAGAATTTCCAGTTTTAGAAGGCCCACAGACTGCCTAGTAACAGATCTTTAAAAACAAAACAGAACTATATCTAGACACCTTGTAGTCAAAGTGTAGAATATCAAGAATAAACAGGAAATTCTAAAGGCCACCAGAGAGAAAAGATAGCTTATCTGCAAAGGTCCAATAATTGAGTTGACAGTAAACTTCTCATCAGCAACAACAGATGCCAAAAGACAATGGAAGAGCATCTTCAGAGTGCTGAGGGAAAATAATTGTGAACCTATAGTTTCCTGTCTTGCCAAACTGTCATTTAAATCAAAGGGCAAAATAAAGACATTTGGACACATATGAGATCTTAGAAAGCTTCTGTCCTGCACACCTTCGCTGAGAGGCACAGGGACTTGGGGGCAGGAGTTAGGAGCTCACAGAGGTGTCACGGGGCTCCGGAGGCCAGGACGCCAAGGAGGGGTGCAGGCTCAGGACTGGGCGAGCGGGGCTGTGTTACAGACCTCAGCTCGGCACCAGCCAGGCAGAGGAGTGCAGCCCAGCCTGGCCCAGCCAGCCAGTTCAGGTTCGCCCTCTCGAATGCCAGCCGTACTGTCCTCCTGTCCCCGCTTCCTGGGCTGTGGTCCTGGCCTAGCATCCAAGTTATGGGTGACACCACCAGCCTGGCACTGTGAAAAGAAACTCGATATAGTTATAAACTGGCTGGCTCTGGGGACCTTGGGGAGACCATGGCCCAGTGAACCTGATCACTGGCCTCCGCCCTCAGTCCTTGCTTCTAGGGAGGTCAGAGGCCACCCTAGAAGGCTTCGGGATGGCTGGAGCTGTGGTACAAGTGCTCAGTCTCTATCCAGGAGTTGGTGGGGAAGTGAACCTTCCTGAACAGAGCAGACCAAATGAATGGGACCAGAGCCACAGGACCACCTTGGGTAGGAGGCTTTTTGGAACATCTGGCTCCATTCAACCAGCTGGTGCCCTTGGGAAATTTCTTAACCTCTTTGAGACTCAATTTCTTGCTCATACAATGGAGTGAATACCTACTTAATGAGGATGTGAAGATGAAATGAGAAGCCATTTAGGTACCAAGGCTGACCTGTATTTTTCCACACAGAAATTTCTTGAAAGGATAATTTTTTCTTTTCTTTGAGACATGGTCTCAGTCTAATTCAGGCTGGCCTTGAACTATGTAGCCCAGGCCGGCCTCAACCTTGCAGTGATTCTCCTGCCTCAGCCTCCTGAGTGCTGGGATCACAGGCATGCACCACCACACCCAGTTTGAAAGGATAATTTGTAACAGCCTTGCCTACCATATTATCAGTGCTCAATAAAACAGTGTTAACAAGAAAAACTCAAGGTGAGCACAAACGAGCAGAGGTGGACCATGTGCAGCAGGCTGAGGTCCTTGCCTCCTGTCCAGCTGCAGGGATGGCTTTGTGTCCATTCACTCACCCATTAGGTACTGTGACTCTCCTGGCACCAGCCTGTGTCCTGCTCTGCAGGCATGGAGGTGACCCCAAACTGGAAGACACCTGTGAGGAAGATGGCCAAGACCAAAAATTTTCTCGCAGAGGGATGAGGCATTTCTTCAGAGCCTAACCGGTTCTAGTGTTTACTGTTTATTGCACTCATTCCCAACCAAGGCCCATCCCTAGCTCAGTATCCAGTATAAACTCTGTAATAGCAGGAACCTCATCTGGCTTATCTTCAGCTGTGTTCAGTGCCCAAAACAATATCTGACACACAGAAGGTGCCGAAGAAATATTTGCTGAATGACCGTGTGTATGAGCTCTAATAGTAGTTTGAAGATGTTGATATGGGAGCGTCGAAGAGATCCTCGCTGACTCTGCCCCAGGAATTAAGCATTTCTTAGCAAGAGCCTTTTAGGTTGGGCCTTGATGGATGTATGGGAGATCAATATGTGTAAAAGGTGGGGTGAAAGAGCATTCCAGGCATTGGGGATAGCATATTCTGAAAACATGGAAGAGTTCAGGAACCAGTAATTGGGTGCGACAAGAGCACAGAGTGCAGGGACTGGCGGAGCGGGAAGAAAGTGAGCCAAGGAGACAAAGAGAACCTGGAAGGAAGCTGGGCTGTCAGAAAGCCCTTATTAAAATCTAACCCTCTGCCTCGATGCAGTATATGGTGTGGAGTGGGTAGTTTCCTGCGCTCAGTCGTCCCACAGAGGCTCCCCTCTTCAGAGGGTGAAAGTCTTACTAGGAAGGGGACTAAGGTCAGCACATCCGTTGAGAAAAGGGACACTCTTCCATTAGTTCCTAGAACTGTTCCAAATTGAGATGGAGGTGGACAGGGCACCTCCCAGATTCTGCCGAGTGTTGCATGCTGCCCCCTCGTGGCCTCGGCAGACTTGTGCAGCAAGGAAGCCAGCCAGGGCCTCCGCTCATGATCCAGGGGTCGCCGACCTCCAGCACCAGCCTCCTGGAGAGTTACTCCCTACCAGTCGTCCCCAGATCAGACCCAACTGCTTATTCCACATATATATAGGGCCGGACCAGTGAATTCTGGGAGGCTAAGTAAACAGAAAAGGCCCATATTTAGTAAGCGCCCCCCCCCCATGCTGGGGATTGAACCTGGAAGGACTGAGCTACATCCCCTCACTTTCTATACTTTTGAGACACGGGCTAAATTGGCCAGGCTGGCTTTGAATTTATCATCCTACCTCAGCTTCCCGAGTAGCTGAGATTATAGGCTTGTTCTAACACACACACACACCACCTCTGGCTAAAGAGCAACCATGTGTGCACAGGGGATCAGGAAACTAGTGTTTTGGTTTTAACTCCAATTCATACAGCGACCTTGAGCAAGTCGCTGCATTTCACTAGGCCTCCCTTAACTCTATCTAAACACAGGAATTATGATTCCTCTTCTTGTCTCTCCTGCAGTGTACAGTGCAGTCACCAGGACAGATGCCACAAACGCTAGGAAAAATGTTTAAAGAGTGTTCCGGATGTAAAGGGATCGTGCTGGGTATTAGACAGGGGCTCTCTTGGGCTGCACCAAAGGGTTTGCTTACACCAGGACGGGCCCGGCTGGCAGAGTGATTTAAAGGGAACGTGCTCAGCAGAGAAACTGCTTGCCAATCACAATTGATTGAAACATCTTCGAGTCTATGCCATAGACGCTTATGGGAAGATGGAGATCCATCCACTCGCCTGAAGTTCCAATTACGCTTGGATTTTCAGGAATGTGTGGAAGAGTGGCAAGGTGGGACAGAGAGTGTCAGGGAATGAGGTAACAGAGCTTGTGCCTTCTCTGAGACCAGGCCCCTCTGCTGGCCTGATTTTTCTCTCTTGTATTCTCTCCATGCAAGGTTGGAAACAAAGCCATCCATAGTAACTTGCTGATTGTACGATGTCTCACTAAGATGTGTTTGGGTACAGGACAGGTGCACAGGCCGGAAGACTCCCCCTTGAGACAAGCTGACGGCTAGAAGGAAGATAACTGGATACGGAAGGAAGCTGCCCCAACTCATGGTGTTACAGGGGCAGAGTTACTGACTTCTCAACATGATACTGTCACCTACTTTACTTCCCCTCATGATACTGGAAGGGTGCTATATGCCCAAAACTTTATACTAGGAAAATCTTTGCTTTGGCAAAACAATGCTAGTTTTCTTCTTTTTGTGCTGTCAATCAATCTCTCACTTGGTTCCAGCTCTCTGCTTTGGTGACCAGGAATCTTACCTCAAATCATTGTAACAACTGTGTAGGTCTTGATGGTTATCTTACATGTTTTTGTTTTTTGGTAAGGAACTTGCTATATTGTCCAGGCTGATGTCAAACTTGTGATGACTCAAGGAATCCTCCTACTTCAGTCTCTCAAGGAGCTGCAATTACAACTGTACACCACCATGCTCCACTTGTGTTGTTTTTACGACCCCGATTTCCCACTCAATTATATTTTCCCTAACCTGTCCTCTTTTATTACTTCATCGTGCTGTTTTCATTGCAAGCTGTCTCAACTGTCTTGTGGAAGGGTAAGTACTTAAGTGAGACAGAGTGACAGAGATGTGACGCAGATGTCCAAGTACTTTATAAACAAACTGTGGTATCCAGGAGACAGTCAACAGCCCTGGGCCCAGACCCCACCCAGAAAGTCAAGGGCAGAGGTGGGCAGACCTGAACCTAGGCAAGATATTTAAACAGGCCTAAGAGGTCTGGGAGGAGGGAAGAAGAGGCCAGTGGTGTTACATGAGTCTTTCCTAGCCCCTGAACACCCATGTCCTACCACTGCAGTGTGCAGTGAGGGAATCCTAACAGCATCAGGCTCAGGCCTGAAACTAGAACATAAGCATCTTTCTCATTCCCGCCTCACTCTAGAGACAATCCCGAAGGCAGGGAGTTGCCCATGGTTTTAACACAAAATACTCCTTTTTATGGCATCCAGTTCACTGTTCTTCCCACAACCACAGGCCCCACTCTTGCTCTAAAGATGCGTGCTGGAGCTTAGAAAGATGGCCCACCACTGACTTCCTGTCCTCCCTGATCCCAGTCAGGAAGCAGGCCCTGCTCTGGCAACCCTGACCTGCTGGCTGACAGGGGCCTGGGCTGCCCTCTGTGGCAACACCAGGCCTCTGGCAGGGCGCATGGCCAAAGCAGCAACTCAGGCCCAGCCGATGCCAGGCAAGACTAGAGGGATCTGCCCTGGTCCTTGTTTGCAGGACAGGGCCGGCGTGTTCTAGGAGAGAGACCTCCTTGGCCCTCAGCCAGGCAGGACATGTGTGTAGTAGTCCAGTTAGGTCAGGCAGGTGCACACTTCCGAGCAGTAGGTATGTTCTGATGAGGCTGGCTTGTAAAACCAGCCAAGGACCTCCATGTGTATCATGTCTGTGGCACATAAATGCCCTCCCCTACAAGGGTGCCTCTTCTTTCAGACACCCAAAGCAAGAACAAACAGACCTTTCCAAGTCTTTTGTAAGCAAAGTGGTCAGTGATGTCCCCAGACACAGAAACCAACTCTCTAGTATCTAAAGTGAGATTTATTGCACTTCATGCAGTTTGAAATCCATGCAGCGAAGGAGACTAGCACAATTTTTAATGTGTTTAAAAAATAAAATTGGGAAGTGGGCAAAATGCACAAAGTTCTAGTCTCCTTGGATCCCTGGGAGAGAAGGTGGTAGGCACGAAGCCATTTGCTCTCGGTGGGGAAAGAGTCCATCTCCCGAACACAAGGAATGTTTCAGTGGCCTCTGGATGTAAATACAGAGGCTGGGGGGGGGGGGGATCAGTGAAAAAGAAGCTAATGCATTCTCCAGTTCAGGCTGAGGGTAGCACTTGTTCCAAGAGTCAGAAAACCCCATGCACCCCTTAGGAAGGTCTGTCCCTAAGAGTAGTGGCAATGAGAAACAAAAAAAGAAAAACAAGTATTTCTTTAACCACACACTTCAAGAAAATGCCATAAATATGTTATTTAATATTCTCATTTCATAGCATTGGACACACAGCACAGCTCAACATAATGAAATACTGATTCCTCGGAGGAAAAAAAGGAAATAAAAAATATTGCATCTTTCTGTTGGAGAATCGCAGCCCCCAGTCACGGGGTGTAGTGCACCAGTGTCCTAGCCTGCAGGAGGCACTGAGGTCGGCGGGGTCCTCTGGGGAGGGAGGTTGTGCCCATCTCCTGGGACTGTATGGCAAAAATTGTGTTGGGTGTCCTTGGCCTTGCCAGCTCAGGCCCTCAGTCGCCGGTCACCTGAGGGGCCTGCCCATCGGACGGCTGGTTGGCTGACTGGATGAACATGGGCTGGGCGAGGTCCTGGCCTGCAGGCATGGTGACTTGCTGGATCTGGTAGAGCTGCTGTGAGGGGTGGAGAGGAGAGAGTGAGGTCATCCCTGGGAGAGGGGCATGCAGCTCCCTACGGGCCTCCAGCTGGCTGGGGACCCCAGATACCTCAACCATCACCCACTGCAAGGCGTCAGAGGGAGGAGGAGGTGTGGCACCCTGCTGGGGCTGGGAGCAGCAGACACAGGAGGCACCAGCAGGTGGGAGGGGGTGTGTGTGGTGGGCAGGGAGGAGGTGCAGGGAGCTGCATTTCCTGTGGCTTTCACTTCTCTGGGCTCTGCCTCTCCCGTTAGCTCAGAGCCTTGAGCTTGCTGCATGCTGTTCCTCCGTGACAAGCACAAGCAATTCAACCAGTGTACCAGCAGCCTGGAAGTCAGCATTTCCCCAGGTCTGGGCACTCCTCACTGGCAGGGGCAGTAGTGATTACCCACTTTCCTGCTTTCCTCTGCCTACGAGGCTCATGCTGACACTAAGCTGCACCTACATTTCCGACACAGGCCCTGTGAAGGAGGCGATCTGGTAGTAAACGCTCACTACAGCCAACCCCACATGAGCGAAGAAGCTTCTACGGCCACTTAACGTTAGGCTTTCCTGGCCTCTTGATTTCTCAGGCTTCCAAAAGAAACCAAAAGCTAAGAGCCTCACCCATAGGAGCCCTGGCATGAAAGCCCGACTACCAGAAGGCAGAGGTGCGTGCCAATGGCAGCTCTTCTCCCTTTTGGGAAGCAAATAACACAAGTTTGGACATATCATTTGATAGGTCCCATACAGTATTTTGAGGGAAAAGCAGCAAGGCAAGGTTTCTTCCTTACATGCATTTAGAATTACTGAACTCCAGGTACCCAGAGACCACAAGAGGTCACAGGCTCTCTGCATTTCAACTAATACTGTAGGTGCTATTAAAAAGCATCCTGGTTTAGGGAAAAAAATAGTCCTAGAAGGGGAACAGGAGACTTGAATTCTAAGCTGGGTCTGGCTCTGCAATGAACAACTGACTGAGAATGTACAAAGCACTTCCTACCTCTAGGGCTTAGTTTACTCATCTGTAAAAACGGCAATTTGGCCTATGTAATATTTAAGATTAGTTCAGCTCCCAGCTGTCTATAAATCTAAAAGATGTGTGCCTTGACTTAAAGACTCTACTTCTTAAAGCAAGTTCTGTCTATTTGTTGTCAGTAGAGAACAGGACAGTTGCTCTAACCATCCAAATCCACATACCACCTGTTACCTGGTTCCCCCAACTCCTTGCCCTTTGACCCTGACCAAATTGGGTATCCTACCTGTCCGTCTGTGAACTGGCTGAACTGCTGCTGTCCTTGCTGGACCTCTGTCTGTGTGATCTGTGGGATGCAAGATGGCAGAACAGGCACATCAGCTCAAGGGTCTCTCTACCAGCCCACCACCCACAAAGTCCAGATGAGACAATGCTTCATTTAAAGTACCCAGATTGAGGCCTGCCACAGAACAGGTGCTCAGTGAGGGCTGGAAAGCAAGCCTCCCCACCCCTCCTCTCCTAGCACTGACAGCAACCCAAAGAGTTGGCGCCACATAGCACACTGAGAACCCTGGAGCACATACGACACAACTCCTAGACCCCCGCCTCTCAATGTACTCCCCTTCTTCCTGCAAGCACTCCTCAGCTCAAGGTCTGAGGCTCGAGGAGAATACTTAACTCCTTGGTTTTCACAAGAGAAGGTGTAACATTATGGTTCTGGGTAGAAGCCCTAAAAGTCCATCTTCCAGCCAATGAAAGTAGATTTTAAAATGCTGGGCAAAGTGGTAAGTGGTCCCTTTCACCTTGGAAGGTGGGATCCAAACCAAACCCATATTGCCCAGATTATCTGACTGGAATATGAAACACCCTGGCGAGCAGTGGCCTTGGCCCTGGCAGCCCTCATGGCAAATCTATGAAGTACTTTTTCCGAGAGAGGCAATGTGCAGCCCTCTGGGCCAAGGGAAGGGAAGTGGAGGGGAAGGGACAGGAGGTGCAGTAAGAAAATCATTTATCACCTGCACTTAAAATCAAATGTGGGGATTTTAAAATAAATTTACTGACATGCAGATACTGTCAGCATATGCTGACAAATGCTGGGCACAGCTTGATAAACTAGAAAGAAGCCCAGAGCCTGTACACTTATGTGTGTGTCTGTGGAACATTTGACTAGCAGTTGGCCTCTCAGTACCAGCTCCTGGAATGCTCACAGCTCGCTGCAAGGCAAGGCCCGTGCTCTCAAGTGTCCTCAGGACGGCCACAATCAAGCCCTGCAGGCCTACCCAGCAGGCGCTGAGGAGCAAGAAAGGGAGCAGGTGACAAAGGACTTCATAGAAACCTCTTAACACTATTCCTCATTTGGGGCCCTTCTTCTTCCACAGGTCTATAAGCTGCTTGAGGGCAGGAACTATGTTCTGTCTTTCAACTCCCAGTGCAAAGTAAGTATTCAAGAAATGTCTGTAGAATAAGTGAATGAGCCTGAGACAAATGAAAAATTCTCCTTATCGATAAGAAGGTTAACCGTGCTGTGTAGCCAGCAGGACTGCCATTCACAGCGGCTGAGAAGAAAGTCTCACTTACTTTTAAATCACATATATATTATTTGTTTGGCATCCATTCTATATTAATTGAGCACCCACTAAATGGCAGGTTGTCACAATTACATGTTGTGGAGATTTTAACTGCCCTTTGGCTTATCCCCCTTTTCTCCCCAACTCTATTTTCTGGCTTTAGTTCTGTTCCCCTAAGTGACCTCTGAGAAACCAAGAACCCTTCTCATTTCTTCCCATTCCCATGCCATAAAAAGATTTTGGGATCTCAAGGATTTTGGAGACAAGGTTTCACTTTGCAATTCAGGCTGGTCTCAATCTCACAGCAATCCTCCTGCCTCATCCTCCCAAGTGCTGGGATGCCACCACATCCAACAGGGTGTGGCCAGTCTTAAAATGTGAATCAGTGCCACTGAACCCCAAGGAAAACTATGGAAAAGCCCACATCCACAGATGAGTAGGGAACGAGTAAGAAAAGGGCCCTTAATGATCCCAGAGACCATGGAGAACTCAGAACCCTTACTTTTGGCTCATTCCTCACATTTTCCCAAATGAAATCTTTGGAGACCTGCTCTACAAACTCAGCTCTGTCACCACTGTCAATAGATACATCACCAGAAATGCAAGTGGGCCAGACGGGTCCAGCTCTTAAACGATCGCTGCTTTTTTTGGGTCTGAGGCAAAAGAATCCATTAAATGCCTCCCCTTGACCAGAATCCCCCAACCTCTGCAAAGGATGCCTGTGTCCCTCACCCCCAAGGCTGGGGGCAGCCTTCTTGGCTCTGGGACTCACAGCCTTCCTCACTGTGGGGCAGGGGAGGAGATGAGGGTGATTTTTCAGGCCAGGAATGTGTGCAGAGGTAGGGCAAGATCTAAGCTATCCAGAGAGGAACGGATGGTGCCAGAACACAGCAGCCACTCAGATTTAAAGACAGAAACGCAACCTGGTGATTAAGCTTCCTCCAGCCTGATGTGCATGTGGACATTAGGCTTCTTTCACATACCCTCAAGGCTTTACCTGGTTTGAGCTCGCCTTTGCCCCTTGAGAATAAAATCTAAGAGACACACTTTGAATCCAATTTCCCCCATCTGTCCCTGGGCAGCAGAACAGACTCGGGTATGAGGGTGGGTGGCCCTTGCTGAAGGATGAAGCGGCAAGAGTTGTGTCCTGAGTACTCCCCCTTCCAGCCAGAAGCCAGTCAATTGCTGCTCGTCTCCAACTCGAACCCTGTGTCTCTTGGATACATACCTGTTGGGCATTGGTAGCAAGGGTCTGGATCTGTCCTTGCACGACTTGGGTGCCTGATACAGGCTGGGCTAAGCGGATGTACTGCAGCTGGCCAGCATTCAGCTGTACCTACGTCAAGGGCAGAGATAAAGAGACCACAGGGGACTGAATTAAATCTCACACAGGCAAGCTTCCTATAACTAGATACACTGATTGCCCTCTACCTCTCAAGTCCTCCAAAGATAAAGTCCTTTTAAATAAAGGTCAATATAAGCAACATAACAACACCCTCACCCACAAGTCACACAACACAAATGATACATTCCCAAAATGGACTTGGAAAAAAATCCCCTGAAGATCTTGTTGCGTATGTGAGAACAGCATGGCTGCATGCGCATCAACTGGGGGCTCCTGACTGTTTGGTCAGAGCTCATCTAAAGAATTTATCCCAAAGACCTTCTGACATTATCAGTATGCCTGTACATTAAGGGCAGGCCTCTTTTCCCTCCATCTCCACACTTTCCAAAATTGTGCAGAGTTCCAATTCTACCAGGAACCCAAAGCAGATGGCTCACTCTGCGTTACAGCCCTAGTACTGCCCAACCCTATGCTGCACATCGAGGAGGAAAAGGCTGGTCTGCTTTCATTATCTCTGTCCCCAAGAGCCAGGACCAATGAGGGTCTGTGGGACTCTGAGGATCCTTGGTGTTCAGCACTAACTTCTGGCCAAACACCTCCCAAGGGAAAGCAGAATCAATAAACCTTTCACAGAAAAACCCCATCATGGGAAACCAAAGCTACAAAAGTGCCCTTAAAGTCCCTCATGCTTACGATTAAATCTCAGATAATACAATAATACCACAGACTGCATTTAATTGTGTGCTAAAAGCCTTAACTCAGGCTCTTAACGCTCCAGTGTGCCGCGAAAGTATTAGTGCTCAGAGCTGGGGAAAAAGGGAGGACAGAGGCAATTACAATGTGAGGAACTAAGGCTCAGCAGACAGCAGGCAACAGAGGACGGACCGCACACATTCACACCCATGACTTAGGGGCTGAAAGGTCCTGGGGGCCCAGAGACCAGCCTCCTGGCTGTCCAGCCTGCTGCTGTCAAGGCAAAGCTTCTTCAGGCTGATAGGCAAGTCGTGCCTGCTTGCTCTACAGTAAACCTCATCCTGGCCATCAAGTGCCAACTTCACCACAGGAACTTTACTTCCACAAGGAGCATGCTGTAGGGATGAAGCTGCACTCCTGGACACAGTGGTAAATAAAACACTTCTCTGAAACTTCTAGCCTCAAAAGATTCAAATCACTAAGGAAAACTATGAAATTCTTGGCATAACATTCCAGAAGTGTCCACTGGAGGCAAGATGCAGGGATACAATATCTAAATCCATTAAGCATCTGGTTCAAAGAAAACAGGGCAAGAGTACTATGACCTGCAGTGATTTCTTCCCTGAGACTATGCCAAGAGAAGCTGTTGGGAAGTTGTGGCACCAAACCTAAATTTCCAACCAAATCCTATGATGCAACATCCAGGATACAAAGTTAAGTTGCTTGTGGGGACTCAGGCAGTTGGGCTGAGGCTTGGGAAACCTCATCTGTTAAGACTGATAGTGGCTGGTCCCTATCAGTCCAGGACTCCAGCGCAGGGCCCTATCAGACAGAACTCCAGCGCAGGGTCCAGGATGAAAGACTTAAGTCTTGTCCCAGGAGGTAGGGGAAGATACACTGAAAGTCATAGGGATTTTAAACTTGCTAGCTGAGAAGAAACCCCAATGTGACAGAAAAGTCAGGAGCCAAATGGTTCCATGCATTTCAGAGACAGAGGCGAGGAGCTTTTCTTTTTAGGCTTAGGTCAAGTCACCTGGTGAAACTATGCCTCTCAGTTCTCCAAGACAGGGCCAGTCTGATGCTTCTCATCGCCATCTTACTTAATCACAGAGCAAACAAGCCCACCTGCTGGATTTCAAAAGGGAAGTAAAGTCTCTGTCCTGAAAGTTATCACTGTTACAAGCACTCTGCTGAGCAGCCTGAAGAGTCTGGAAATGCAGACACCTGAGCAGATACTGAGACCAGTGAGCACGAAGTTAAAGATCCTGCAACAAATCTTCTGGGCTAAAGCTTTATGTCACAAAGGATTAGTTACTGCAAGATAGGGACTCTTCTCTGGTTTTAATGACCTTGCTTTGGTGCCCTCACGTGAAAAAGAACGATTCAAGAGGGAGGTCTTGGAGTTGGTGGCTGAAACAATGAGGCAAGGCAGAGCCAAATCACTTCGAATTGGTGCTGGGTGTAAGACAGAGAGAGACACAGACACACACATACCACTTTCCTAAGCTTTCTCCTGACCCATTACTCTGTAACTTAAGAGGAAGAAAAGTACCTAAAATAGAGCTGAGGATAATTTTTGAGTTTTTTCAAAGAGGAAGTGGCCAAACAAGTCCTACATTTCATAAAAGACAGCTCCATGTCACTTGCTTTCCAGCTTTTGGTGGGAAAAATGACCAAAAGTGTTAAACCTGCACGTGTTAAGACAATGATTTTTTTCCCAATAAATCATGAGTTTAAGTAAAAAACCAACAAATCTAAGAAATGAAATCTCTCAAGTCACACAGGAAGCAGCAGTCTAGAGTGAAGGAATGGGTAAGTTAAATGAAAGCCAAAAATACACTTTGCTGCAGGCTCCACTGGGAACTGACTCATGAATATGCAACAAGTGTATTTATGGCCTTCCCTATATACCTCTGTTTTATTCTCTGCTAACCAAAAGATAAGCCTGCCTCATGGGACCTTTGGGCCTTAGCATGAGATAGTGGCAACAACGACTGCTCTGCACAGGTGGAGTGAGGGCAAGTTGAGAGAAGCTGCCCACATTGTTCCATGCAGTGATGAACCTGACCTGATTAAAGCAAAGTGGAAAGTAAACACAGTGAAGCAAGGTGGGGAGGACATAGTGGGCACACACACACACACACACACACACACACACACAAACACACAAAACCACAGA
Source organism: Hystrix cristata (assembly GCA_004026905.1). Taxonomy (NCBI): domain Eukaryota; kingdom Metazoa; phylum Chordata; class Mammalia; order Rodentia; family Hystricidae; genus Hystrix; species Hystrix cristata. The sequence goes on from PVJO010001020.1 coordinate 95,600, forward strand.
AGTGAGTGCAGATATAAGGTGATATATAAAATCTTGAGGCATCTCTCGTAGCTGAGAAGGGAGCCACACAGGCTTGGGGGAAGGCTTACCGGGATCTGCTGGATTTCTCCCGTGTTAGTGATGATCTGCTGCATCACCTGCATGGTCTGTCCAGTGCCGGTCTGGGCCTGCTGGGCTTGGCCCTGTGGCTGGGCCTGGACAATCTGTACCTGCTGACCTTCTCCAACCTGCATCGTCACGGGCGTGGTCTGGAAGAAGAGTCAAGAGAAAGCTGTTTGCGCTCTGGGTAACCCCACAGGATTACCAAGGGGCGCAAAATGAGATTCTCTGTTAATGCAACTCAACACTAGTAAGAATCTTAACCCACAGAGTCCGCTGAGTAACAAGAGCATTGTTAAAGTTATTCTCTGAAATTAGATAGGAAAGCCAAACCAATTTTTGGGCTCAGCATAGAACACTTGCTTGGGCCTCAAACATAAAATCCATGTTTCAAATACTGCAACTTTTCACGGCTCCTCCAATGATGGTAAGGCATATGTGGTACAAAAAAAAAAAAAAAAAAAAAAATCAAAAGTGATCATGACAGTTTACATGAGAAATGGCCAAAGCCAAGCCTGGAGCATGTGAATTTAGAGGGCAAAAAAAAAAAGAAAATGGGGGTCTATGAATTTAATAAAGTTCAGGAACCTGGACTCCCTCTTAGGCATGCAAGACACCTGAAGGGAAATAAAGCACATGGGCTCGTTTCTGAGGCTAAGCCCAGTGCACACTGGCTTTCACACGCCATTCAAGCAGCAGAGTGACTTCTGCCCACACTGGCTAAACAGGTGCTCTGGACCCCAGCAAGGCTTTACATAGGAGAAGTAAACACTGGTAAGACACCAGACAGTATTAAGACCTGACTCTTAACAAACAGAGCCTACCCCTAATTAATAGAATTAAGTAAAGCAAGAACTCTAACTTTCTAGAAATGACGATCTCAGATTTAAGAAGTTTCTGTGTAATATACATGATTGGCAGATTCAGTGTCTCTCACATATTTAGTGACACGTAGTCCTATGAAGCTTATTCTTTGGTGAGATGGTAAAGACATGAACTATCAAAAGTCTCAATCATTCTTTCCTATCTCAAAATGCTAGCCCTTGATGTGACCCTTACAGATGATCCATCTGGTGGCAGTGAATGGAGGTGGGTGGAGCCCTTTAAACTACACCTGTACTCACTCCCACTCTCAAGGCTTTACCTCCACTCCAATTTGGAAATGGCCTCTCATTTGATTCATTCTGAACTATGAATCAAATCAATAACACAACCCTGGTCTCTGACTCTTGGGCTGTAGCTGATGCTGGTATTCTAATGTTCTTAATTCTGACTGCACAAGTCTACTGAACATTATGCATATGAAGTTACAAGCAAAGGGGATGCATTCTGGGACCTACAGATGAGATTTAAGGGATTACTAGGTAAAGAGAAATTACTGTAAATTGAAGGAGGGCAGGGAAAAAAAGATGAGAGTTCTCAGTAAAAATACCTGTGATGGGCTGGACAATAGGAAGCATCACTTTGATTTTCAAAGCACAATCTACTACTCAGCTTATCTCCAAACTTCCAGAATTTAAATTCCCAATTTATAAAAAGCACAGGATTTATTTAGCAAATTATGCATCTCTCCCAACTTTGCTTTAATACGTATTCTGTCTTGCAAAGGATATTTGCACTTGACTTGAAATAGCCATCACTACAGGTCCAGGGAGGTATGACCCAGCACGAGGCCACCCTGAAGCAGCAGGGCATTAAAAGGACAGCTGGGAGGGACTAACTTCACCATCCTCACAAGCCTTATCAGTTCCAGGCCAAGAAGGTCTGGCTTGGCAGAGAAGAAGACAGATGAAATTCTCGCTGACTAAAAAAAAAGTATGCTGCCAACTCATCACTGTACTATATCAACCCAATTTTCCCTAGAGGATTCCCGAGGTATTTCTAAATCATTTCAGGAAAATGAGGGCTTGTGTTAGCATGGCAGCTGCCAAATCACGTATGGTGTGCCCTGCTGTCAGGGCACAACACCGTAAGCTTCTCAGGATGATCAGCCAATCAGGGCCAGCCCTTGACAGCCACCCTTGATGTTCAGTCTGTAAAAGAATAAAGCCTTTGGCAGGTAAAGCTCTCCCCACTGCAGAGGCACAAGCATGAGCCGAAGAAGGGCCCTCAAACATCATAGTGCAGTGAGTGCCTTGAGGTGGGGACTGGGCTGTAATCATCTTCGAACCCCTCCTGCCTAGCACAGCATTTGACACAGAGTAAGCACTCAATAAATATTCTATATGAATAAATGAGTAGGGAATAAATCCTAAATTCACAATTAGTATTTAAATGCATCTGTTTTTTTTCTTCTAGGCAAACCCAGCTCCTTACTAGACAATACAAGACTCTCAGGATATGCTCCCTGGACTTGCCTAGATGGCCCCCTGAATGATTTCTCACCCCTAAACCTTTGCTTGTGCTATGCCTTCTACTGGCAATACCATTCTGTCCTGCTTTATTTAACTTCAGGTGCTTTCTCAAAGACTCATGTAATTCCCTACAGGAATCTTCCCTAACCACCTCATCACATCTTCAGACGTGTTCCCAGATACTTCTTCAGATGTGCTCCCAGAATGCTCTGCACACAATTCCATGCAAGCCTTACACTTCCCACACAGTGATATAACCTTTGTACCCCCAACTAGATTGTGAACTCCTTAACAATCAGGACTGTTTTGTTCAAGCTTATATCCCCAAAACCTATCACAAGACTTTACTTCACAGAAGATGCTCACTGTGTGATAAACAGATTAAAGCCTGACCCATTTTGGATTCAGAGCTCACAGTACCAAGTGCTCCATAGTCTCTCATACTCCCAGTAGATGGTACTGCAGTCAACAGTACTGTGGGGGAAGAAAGGATCCTCCAACTACTATTATAAAAAGAGGTCACTTGACACAAACATGGTGGGACAGAGAAATGCCAGAAAGGAGAATCGAGGAGCACATACTAGTTGGCAATGATGCCTGATCTCCCCCTCTGGGGACAAATTCCAACCATGGCACAGACATACCACAGGCCTGGAGTCCACTGAAAAGACCTTCTACAGAGATCCTATAACTCTTCATGGAACCATAAGAGAGATTATTTTTCCTTCGAAAATTTGTGAGCTCATGCGGGTCCTGAAAACCATCCTGTCATGGCACAGTCCTCATCTGACCCACAAGGAAAATGGGGTCCAGAGATAATTAAGTGACACTGCCCCTGTGGCTGCATCTGGGGCAAAGCTCAAGGCTCCAGACTTTAAATCCAGTGCTCCCTAATGAGATGGCCACCTCCTGGCCCTCACAGCACTTTCCTTCTCCAAGCCTAAGGGGCACTGTCTTGCAGGGTGGGTACCCAAAGCAGCTCACAGACCTGGCCCTGCTGAGGCTGTGCGATGATGATCTGCCCAGGCTGGATGGTGGTTGTGGAGCTGGTGGTCTGCTGGCCTTGCTGCTGCCCCTGGACTTGGACGGCAGTGGGCTGCTGAGCCAGCGTGAAGTAATACTGGACGGGCTCTGCAGGAGTCACGGACTGGCGCACCTCCTCCTGTGGGGTGGAAGGAGAGGCAGGTAAGAGGAAAAGAACCGACTCAGCAACCGCCACAGTGAATTTCCACTGTTCCCCAAACCGGCTATGTACAGTTGCATGCTGAATGCTGAGCTCTCCACATTTGAAGCCAAAGGAAAGTGGAATTCGAAGAGACCAGTTGTGCTAAATCAAACTAAAAATAACAGATTCTATAGGCTTCATAAAACATACAGCCAATTTTCTGAAGTACTGAGTAATCATCCATTGCATGATGAGCTGCAAACAGGCAAATAATTATCATAACTAAATACCCCGCACCAGCAGCACTTGTCAGTAACTGCTGTCACGGCCCGTGACTGAGAACACTGCTAACTGCCAGCACTGTGAAGATGCTACCCAAACACCATGCTGCTCAGCTGGGTCCCAACGCCCAAGCAGACAGCGCTCTTCGTACTTTGTTCCCGCCTGCTCGGGGACACAGTGGAGTAAAGGGGACCAGGGTTTTTCCTGAGCTACAATTTCAGACTTGGATGTCAGGTTCAAGAGCCTGGTAGACGAATGCTCAGCTTTTCACAGCACATCGAAAGCTGTGCTCCCTGAGGGCGTGTCTAGCCAGCATCGTATCTGGTCTGGTTGTACTTAGCCACAGAAGCGCAACCCAGGGGGCCTGATGCACAGCTCTCCGCTGGGGTGCTGCCTTGGCTGACTAGGGAGGTCGCACTTTGTCCGATCTGCCGGATGAAGAGACTGCTCCTTCTTCAGCTGACGTTTTCCATGGCAGAAGGAGTAAACAACCCTCTCCCAGCCACCTTGAGCTCACAGCTGAGAGTGTAGGATGTTTACACATACTACAACATGGTTACAGCCTAGAGGTTCTGGGCTTGGTCAGCCCCTGACCACTGACAGAGATCGGCGTCTGATCCGGAGTCACCCGTGACACGAAGTGCCCTGCCTGGGACAACAAAAACAACAAAACATACAACCTCTGGGACAAGAAAAACAACAAAATGTACAACCATGTGGGCTCGCTGAGTAAAAATATTAGCTAAATTTACTCACTTTCCTGTCATGAGTTAAGTCTGCCAGGTTTCAGAAAAGAGAAAAAAGACAGTTCTTCAAGGATCAAAGACTCCGTGGACTGCCTCAAAGCTCCCCAAAGAGACATTTACAAAGTCAGAATTGACTTCATTCCCTCAGCAAGCCAAGGCACCAGAAATGTGCTTCCATGGCACTGTGTCCACAACCTGTTTCTGTAATCACATGTCAAATTTAGCCTGTTCTGCTAAAATCTAAGTCCTATGAGGCCAAATGCTCTCTCTCTCTCTCTGGCTTCCTACCGTGCCCACCATTCCCATCCAGGCACTCAATATGTGCTAGCTGGATGATGAGTGGATTTACATATATCAACCTGCAGAGGCAGGAAAGCACTTTTCTGAATCCAAGCTGGTGTTATGACAAATTCTCTTGACCCCTGCAGCTGTTACTAACTAAAGAGTCCTTAAACTTTTTCTATCTTTAGGATTCTGTGGCCATAATATGTAGACAAAGTTGGCATCCCCTGTAGCACAGCGCTGAGTGTGTGGGGTGCTAGAACTAGGACTGTAGATATCTAGCCTCTGAGACACTTGGGTCTCTGCATAATGAGGTCTCCTGGGGGTCTTGCACCCAGACTAGGGTGATATTCATCACCTTCTGGGTATCTAAGCAAGTTCTTAAACATAAACTGACCATTTAGGTTCTTATATTCTAAGTCCCAGACTCAGTTAACTCTCAATGTGATCATGCTGAGGTAGAAGAAAAGGGAGATCCTTTCTTTCTTCATCTATGTCTCAATTTCTAGAACAACTTAATGACAATGCCAGGTTAGTTTCAACCCCAACTTTTCACCATTATAAACAAAGGTCGGCCTGGCAACTAAGTGTTGGCTCTAACAGGGATAAAACACTGATACCCTTTTAAGCCATGAAACAGAGGCCAACTGCTTTTTTCAAAACTGTTGACATAAGTTCAATGTATTTTCCATTGAAGTCTCCCTTCCTATCTAATTAAAAACACAAATTATAAATCCAGACCTGACTTAGGAAAGCTCTTGGGAGATGAAAAGGTGCTGTACAGAGGACTGAGAGCCTCAGCAGCAGCTCACAGGAAGTCAGGAGACACGGGACACTGGCATTTACTAGCCCTAACCTGTGACTGTCTGTCTCTAGCTGTCCCTAGCTACAGCTAATCTAGCATTGAATATGGTCTTTCCACCAGACAAAAAGCAAACCCTTTAAATACTCCTTCTAGAAGCCAAAATATCCTTTGCCAAAAGTTGTGCAAGCAGGTAAACTCCTGTGCTTCCTAGTGCATCCTTTTAGATGGTTCATGAACTAGGCAGTGTCTAGGACACGAAGTACATATCAAGTAGGAGCCTAGGTTTATGTTGTGTTGTAAGGAAAAGGCACGACTGCTCTCAAAGCAGTGGGATGAAGGAGGTATACCTCAAGTTCTGCATTATGAAGACTTATTATTCTACTAGTGGAGGTTAAGCCAGCAAGGGAATGATTAAGCTTGATTTAAGAAATGTGTAAAAAGGTACTGACATTTGAATGGGCAGGAACTTTCAACTCATAGCTAGGGCAGAAGTCAGACCTCAATGACTTTCTACTTTCAGTCTTTACTTGCTTCCCTGAAAACAAGTGAGACTTCCAAGCATCTGTGAGAAGTCAGGGGCCTTAGACCCACAACTCAATACTCTGGCTAGTTTCTTCTCCCAAGAGGGGTACGTGGCCCCAAGCACTAGAACAGCCCCTGAATGTCCAGATCAATCCTGAATGGGGCACTTGCTCAACTTTAGCAGTGGCCTCTCCAACCAGAGGGCTTGGTCTTGGAATCTTTTCAGAAGCTGAGCCTGAAAATACCAGAGAATGATCAGCATCACATCTCAGGGCCATCACTACAGGGTTGTGCAGCCAGCTCTAGACTGGAAAAAAAGTACATTTACTTTAATAGCAAGAACGAACTGCTGCCTCCTTCAGAAAGGGCGAGTTTTGGAGAGTAGGCGCTTTTAAAGGACTTTAGGAGGTGCCAGCCAATTTGGAGCTTGGGAAAACTTCACGTCTACAGAGGATTAAAAATGCTATCTTAGAATTTCAGGCAAGCTTTCAGCAATCTTAACCTTTCAAAGGCCAAGCAGCAGCTGTCCCAAATAGGATGCCAATCAATAGCTTGAACACCTACAAAGAACTAACTCCAAGCAGCAAGGAGCTGTTTCAGCTAGACACACTTTCAAAGGAGATGGTTCAGAGCATTTAGAGTCTGACACCCTGAGAGAGCCAGAAGCACTGAAAACTGTACGGGAAAGGATAGGACAAGACCCTTCTTTCCACCTGGTCTATTCAGTAGGCAGCTCACAGAGAACAAAGAGTTCACACAGTGAAAGTGGGCAAGGTCTAATTTCGTCATCGAGCTTTCCATCTTGTTTTTAAAGGGAGATTCTGAGGAATACATGGAGGAAAAAATTCCAGCAAGGAAAGCAGGTATTTTATTGCTCTGAAAGAAGAGAAGTGTTCTGAGTTCTTGCTGTGACTTCTCAGAGAGGAGGGAAGCACCCCAAGAGGAGGAAGTTAAGCCCATGGGCACAAACCTGCAATGTCTCAAAGCCGATGTGCAGCTGGGGACGACTGTGGCAGCCTGCCGCTGTAAACATCCGACTGAAAGCTCCTCTGAACACTTTACAGCTTCCAGTCAAGGATGTTTACAGTAGCAAAGACTGCCCAGAAAAACAGAGCCGCAGTGAAGCACACCCTGCTCCAGTAAGAAGGTGACACAGGGTTTGTTAATCCAAGGGCCTTAGGCAGGGTCAGAATTAATGTCAGTTAGGATGCCCACTTGTCCTACACTTTCTCTAACCACCTATTAATAAGGACAAGCATGGGAAAAATAAGGAGAATGGCCATCACTGGATGACTCTGTTTCTGAGGATAGTAACACTACTAAATACTGTTAAAATTTTATTAATAAAAAAGCAAGCAGAATAAGGAATAGCTTTGCTCCTGCAAGACTGCCACTATTTCCCATGTGTTTCCACTGCACCTAGTGAATCATGTAAACTGTGCCTAAAACAGGGAGCTGTACAGGACAGAGGTCTGTTACATTGTAATTAAGAGCTACATGCACCAAGTGCTGATAAAACAACTGGTGTAACCACTGGAGAAGGACAGGCAGAAGAAAGGGGCAGGCAGACAGACACATTTTTTCTTCCAATCGTCAAGAAAACTGTTTCAGGTGGTGGTTCTCAATTGTGGCTGCCTACCAAAAGCATCTGGGAGCCTTAAAAAGTACTGATGCATCGGCCCCAGCAGCTCAGATTCTGATTCAGCTGATGGGGATGGAGCCTGGGAGCTTGTGAAACCCCAACAGGTGTTCTTATGTGCAGCCAGTGTAGTATAGAGCACACAATACAGAATAAGAGAAAACAAAGTCCACTCGCTCCAAATACCACTGTGCACACAAGAGAAACTGTTTCTTAAACTCTGAAATCTGTAACTCATGACAAATGTTCTCCCATTCCAGATTAAGAACCCTGGTAAGACTTCCTAAGAGACTCTGAAACATGCTTCACTCCACTGTTCATACATGAAGTCTTTCTCATTTTGCCTATTTTCACTGAAATACCACCTCAGAGGCACTGAGTTAAAAGTATCCAGAGATGAGGAAGAGAAGACAATGTCAGGGATGGCAGGGGACTAGAGAAGAGCAACAGGAACAGCAAATGCCTTATGTGGAGAGGGAAGAAGCCTGTCTGATGGCAGTGCACCAAGGCTCTGCAGCCAGCAGCACAATGCCTTCCCCGGCTCACCTGACGCTTTGGAGGTTTCAGTTCGTCTCTTGGGACAATATCGATGAGAAAGTCAAACTGATCAAATTTTGTTATTGCCATGGCGATATCATTCCTCTGTAACAAAGAAAAGCAAAATGAAAAATTGGCCTTGGGGAGAAACTAGTTTACCTGGCTTTATACTTTCCAAGTAAGAAATGGAAATGACTTTCAAGCTGAACTAAATATCCCTAGCCACACCTATAGCTGCAATAAGCACAACCAAATCCATGAAATTCAAATTAACAAACTTAGTGAAGAAAAATCAACAAAAAAAGAGATACAGGTAGCTCATGCTCTAAAATGGGTCACTGGAGCTTCCTTCCCATCACTACTGCTCCTTTCTGACCTGGTCCTACAGCCCTCCACACAACTGTCAAAGTACCATCCTCCATTCAAATTAGCACAAATCTAGCAATCTCAACAGGTAGGTCTAGTCATTCTGTGGTTAGCAAGGACAGTCTATTAAACAATCTTACTACCTTTTTTACATTCTAAGTAATACTTTGTCTCTGCTTCACAAGTAGTTATAAACTAGTCACTTTATATATGTTTGGTCCCATAAGACTGTGATTTTTGTTTTGGAATTCAAAATTGCAGTGATAAATCTGTAGTTTAAATCTGGTTCAAGTTGAGCATGGTGGTGCACGCCTGTAATCCCAGCATTCAGAAGGCTGAGGCAGAAGGTGAATTCGAGGTCAGCCTGGGCTACATAGTAATTTCAAGGCCTGCCTGGACTATATAGCAAGATGCTATGTCCAAAAATCCAAACAAAAAAACAAACAAAGTTTAATGCAACACAAATGTTGAGATAGGCAGAGAACACAGGAGTCAGCTAATGATACCAAAAGCAAGGCTTGCTTAGATGGGGTTTTGTAAAAGTGTGACATTTCCCTCCTTTGAATAAGATAAAAAAACACCAACACATTGAATACATTTAAGATCTGTGTACTTTACTGAAAAATTTAAAGCCAATTTAAAAAATTTAGAGAAAACAGCAAACTCTAGCAAAGAATAGGCACACTGAAGCACTTAGGGGAAAGTAAACTTTGAAATGCACTTAGAAATAGGTGACTTGATAGATAAGTAACAGATATGGGGACAAAACTAGTAGAATAGAATGTTAATGGTAGAAAATGGTGGTAAACACACAGATGTTCACTGTAAACACTGCTTAGGTTTGAAAGTTTTCATAATAATATACCCAAGGAAGAGTGAACACTGACAGAAATCCTCAGCAACCTCTACATACCACAATTTAAGTCAAGGTGACTCATCAGACAAAATAAGAGGGGATGGAAATTTTCTGTTTTTTCCTTCCCTGGTATCTGTGATGGCCCCATGCCACTGAAACGCAAAACTCTGGGCCACCCTTCTTGCCAACAACTAGCTTGATAATAAACCCTCCCAAATGAAGCAGGGCACATCTAAAAGACTGCCAGGGCTTATCTGTATGACATACTTTATGATGACACCTACTCAAGTTATCCAACTGACTCATCTATGGATAAAATGGAGGAGGGGAGATTATAATCATCTCCAAATATACATTGAAATGTCTAAGAGTATTCTAGAAACACAGATATACTTAAATTGACCTGTCTAAAATTTTTATTTTGCCTCTATAATGTTAATACTTAACTGAGGTATTACTCATCTTCAGTAAAATGCAGACATCCTAAATACAACAGCCTGATGGATTTTGATAAACACATGCAGCCGGGTAGGTAATACCCAGATAAGAACATAGAAAGTTCCCTTCTAACCTTTTCCAGTCAATACTCTCCCCACTGCAAGCCCTAAACTGGAGGCAATCACAACTCTGATTTTTATCACTGTTATGGTGACAGTGTATGAGACCATTGCACCATGTAAGTTTTTTCTTAGGTTTATTTTGTTTAAGTCTTTTGAGATGCATCCATGCTATATGCAGCAATCATTTATTTCTTTTTATTGTTGAGTAGTAATCTGTTATGAATACATCAGAATTTGTTTATATATTACTGTACTGGCGGGTATCTCAGTTGTTTCCAGTTTCTGGTTATTATGAATAAGGTTGTTATGAATATTCTTACTTAAGAATGTCCAGCCAGGTGTGATGGTGCACGCCTGTCATCCACAGCACTCAAGAGCTGAGGCAGGAGGATTGCTGTGAGTTGGAGGCCAGCCTGGGTTGCATACTGAGTTCAAGGCCAGCCTGAATTACATAGTGAGACCTTGTCTCAAAAAACCAGAAAAAAAAATATCCACTTTCTTTTTGGGTGCACATCTAGATGCAGAATGGCCAAGTCAGAGTAAAGGTTATGTTTAATTCTATCTGAAGTGCCAAATACTGTAGTTTTCAAAGTGATTATACTACTCTACATTCTGACCAGCAATGTATAAATTACAGATCCTTCATTGCTTAACCAATACTTAGCATCGTCTGTCTTTTTTATTTTAGCCTTTCTAGCATATGTAAAACAACATCTCACTACAGTTTCAATTTATATTTATCAGATAACTGATGATGTTGTATACCTTTTCATAACTTGTTGTTTATTTAGATATCTTCTTTTGTAAAGAGCTGTTAGAATGTTTGTTCATTTTATTTTTTAATCTGAACTGATCCTAAAGGAAGCTTTTATAGGATCTTTATAGATCCACAGACTTATTTCAAGGCAGTATAAAAATTAAGTTTTGCAATTTCCACATACATATTATTCACTAGCGCTCCATTTTTTTCTTATTTTTTCTTTGGCTTTAAAATTTTCATAAAGCATACAAATTTAACTTTATGCTATGATATTTAACTGCAATAGAATGCAAGCTACACAAGAGAAGGGTCCTTTGTGTATTGTGTCTCCCCAGAGCCTATAATAGTGCCTGTGTATAGTAGTGGTTCAGTAAACATTTGTAGAATAAATGAATAAACATTTGCACTTCCAATTTTGTAGATAAAGGGAAATAAGAGGAGAAAATGGAATTTACTTTCTTGGCTTTATTATTAAAATATTGTTACTCTTTTTTAATCTGTCACACCTTTTGTATTTTATGTAGGAAACCTTTCCTATAACAGCTAGGAGCTAATCAGGGTTTCTAGAGCTAATCGTCAAGATTTCTACATACAATATGAATACTGACTGGCTAGATTAAAATAAAATAAAACACACAAAAAAGGAAAGGACTTCTAGGAAGGCAGACAATGGAGAAAAAAAAAGCTAATGATGCTAATGAAACTGCAGCTTTTTCCTGGAATTGTCCTTTCTGGAATCTTTCAAGGCTCTGAACCAGAAGTTGTTTACATCTGGAACCAGATTAATACTCTATCACTTGAGCTTCTGTTTAGATCACAGTTCACCAACTGAAGAGTTCAGTCAGTGAGTTGTGAAAACCACATGAGAACTGGAAATTAAGATTCTTGGTAAGGAAATACTATCATCATGGCTAGAACGCACGTCTGCATCCCAATGCAGAGGAGAAAGCTAATTACATGTCAGCCTGACAGAGGCCAAAAAAGAACAATCTTTGGTCCAAAGCCATGCAAGGGAAGCAGGCAAAGGCTGCTGCTTGCCCCAGTTTCCTCAGTGCAGACTTGCAGTATTACCTGAAGGGTACGGCGCTTGTTATCCTCTGTGTGGATCCAGGCTCGAAGAGTCAGCTCTGTGATAAAAATCTGGGCTGCCTTGGCAAAGAGCACAGGGGCTTCTGCACTGATCATCTGCAACAGATGCAGGCCCTCCCTGTCAATCACCAGCAAATCATCCAAACCAGTCAGTTTGTCTCTTACCTTATGGCCTGCCAAGGGGCTGATGTTGAAATATAAGAAGGCAGTAGCTGAGGAGATTCCAAGGTAAAATACATTCATGAGTAGGGACAAAGCAGGTAACAAGAAGGGAAGAGGGAAAGAATGCTTACTGATCTAGTACCTAGCATGCACCAGACCCTATGCCAAGTGCTTTCTTATCCTCAAAATTTCAAAGAAACTAGAGTTTAGGAGGGATGATGTGATGTGCTCATGGCCACAGAGCCAGTAAATATTAGGGTTTAGGTTCTAATCCAAAGAAGGACAACATGGGAAAAGATAATGATCTTGAGAGCCAACGGATCTGGGTAATCTCAGATGTCTCATCTTTCTGGACTTTTTCTAACACTGAAAAAGAGGTAATTTTCCAGCGTTATCATGGGAATCAAATGAGATGCCATAAGTACCCAGCACAGGGTCTGGCATACAGTAAATGCTCTAATTGTCTTGCTGTGTCTGACTTCCAAACTGAAACTCTCTGTCAAACAAGGTTCTAAACCTTTGGTGAGATGGTCTGTGCAGGAGAGAGCCACATGAAGAGCTTCAGAATTAACAAAGTAGGAGATGAGAATTGGGGTCTTAGTTCCACCATTCTGGGTGCATCACTTCATCTCTTGTCTACTTCCGTATCGGTCAAATGGAACTAAGAATTCTCATCCTATCAAATCTCTCAGGGTTACAATGAGAAAAAGGGACCTAATAAAAGGGAAAACTGTCATGAACTGTTAGCTTTCTGTGCAAACACAAGGGACTATTAATTATGAGAGGTAAATAGTTGTAATGGGAGGTGGACTCCTAGGAATACAGAAATGACCCACCCCAAGGAAATTCTCTCATGAGTATAATTTACTTATGTAAAACAAAGGAAAAAAGTCAATATCATCAGAAATTTCTTAGAGCTAAGATTAATAAAGATTACAGTAAGATGCTAACATGATAGCCCTGCCCTGCTGATACAAAGATACATGCTGTTTACAACAAGTATAGTGAAAAAAATTGGGTGGTACCACTTGACTTCAAAAGCAAATACTCAGCATCTTCTCAGTACCTGGAAAAAACCAGGATGTGCCTAATTTTCAGAGACACATCATATAATAATTAAAACCAGTCAATTTCAGCTCTCTTAATTTTAGATAGAAAACAATAAAGCAACAGACAATAACAATATTTTTGTTTTTAATTAAATTTTGAGCTCTTAAGAAATAAGCAATATCCCACCCATCATTTTAGATTTTAAATGAATGATAAAAATAAATGATTCACCTTCACATCTTCATCCAGTTTCATAATCTTCTTAATACGAGCAAGTGGGAGTTCTTGTACTCGGAAATCTTTCTGAAATGAGCAACAAGTGGTACATAAGCGGCAGGGACAATCAACAAGGTGGCAGAACACCACAGGCAGGAATGAACACTGGTTTAAACTCTTCTTTCAGGAAATATGTTAGGAGAAGAGAGACAGATGAAGAAAAAACAAGTACCAGAGAAAAATTCTTCTTAAGCCACGTAGAACTTCAAATAATTATAGGGCTTTAGGAAAAACTCGTAATGACTTCTAACAGTGCCCTCATGAAAGGCAGCCCCAACCAATATCAGGCTCTTTGCTTCAGCACAATACAGAGTAGACTACATGTGCTTTCTTTCCTTTTTTTCTTTCTTTCTTTTCTAAGAAAGTTTACCAACTGCAATATGCAGACTAAAATGATATTTCTCCCTCAAGGGCATTCCTCTAAAATACGAGCTATTTAGGAACTAAAAGGGCAAGGGCCAGCTGCACTTGAACACAGTGACCCACACTTCTCAGCTAGTGTGACACTGGTCTTTCTGACCTTTGCATTAACCTGACAACAGAAACGGGGGAGAGGCTGCTTTCTAATCACAGCAGCGAAGGCCTGTCTCCAAAATTTGTTTCAGGATGTGAGTGGAGGGGAATGGGAAAAAGGTGAAGAGGAATTTTCCACCTGCCCTTTAGCAATAGCCCTGCTACTTTTTTCTTAACAGGACTTGGATGGGGGAAACATACAACGTCATTGTGGAAGGGACTTATGAAAGGGCTATTTGACCAAATCTACTCAATTATGTGTTATTTAAGCCTTTTCCTGTTTTATTTTGAAAGTACTGCTATTTAAACACATGCTGCATGGTGGATGCAATTCTAGAAATAAAAATCAATTTATGAGCTTCAGAGCTGCAATGGAGAGAAAGGTGCAAAGGCAGAGAGTAAAATCAGCAAAATCTCTGCTGGGACTGGGTGTCAAGTGATGGATTCTATAAGTGGTCTGAAATGTGACTCAGCAAATGCAAGGCTATCACCTGGAAATCTGCATCACCACGTTACAGAAGGAGGAGCTATTATTATTTGAGATTTAATGATATTAACAAGCACAAGTGAACTCTCTTTTCTAAGACCAACAAAACTTCAAATACATGTCAAAAACATTCTGGGAAACTACCACCTGGCTTCCCAGAGTCCACGTTATGATTACAGAAGGAAGGGCAGCTATTAGGATAAAATGTATACCAACATATCTAATTTCTCTACCTAAACCCAACAAGTTGTTTGGTTACACTCAGTTCTATAAATCTGAAGTATCAATTTTTCATTTTTTCCCCTCTTCCAAATCAGGTATCAACATTTTCTATGAAGCCCCTAGTAAAACTAATACTGGACCAGCATTTTACTAAAATTTCATCAAAAGGAGGCAGCAGGGGATATTCTTTCTATTCTTATTTTTTCTCTTCTTCTTCCATCTACTCATTCATGCAACCCAACTAACAGTGAGTATACAGCTGCTAGTATGTGAAAAATACAGATCTATTCCTGCCTTTGAAGATCTTGTAGTTTGTCAGAGACAGTCACGTAAAAACACTGTAGCCTCCATCTTATACTGAAGGGAAAGGTGTAAAATCTGAGAGGGATACATGACCATGTGGGGCTAGAAGAGATGTAGAAGAGCTGGGAAATGTTCCACATGAGGGACAGCACTGGACCTGTTTCTAAGGGATGCTGGCAACGTACCAGGATCTCACTCAGAGAGAAGTTAGCAAACACAGAAGCAAAGAGACCCCAAAACATAGCCTGCTAAAGTTTTAGACATATGACCTGAAATGTAGAGGAAACAGTAGGAAAGACAAAGCTGGATTGAAGCCAGACTCTGAAAGTATTTTTAAAAATGTTTATTCATAGAAATCAATCCTTGGTTTTTCTTCTTGTGTAGCACATCACGCAAAATGACGATGTTACCCACAAGTGCCAGAGAAAGTGAGGGATGCTAATTCCTGTAGAAGGTCACCAGGATGACACACATAAAACGTGATTATGACCACAAGAGTTAGCTTTCTTGGAAGTGTGCTCTCATTTGGCTCAGTTGTTTAATGTAATTTCCACAAGATTGTTTCGCGATTACTTAACCAAAGTCCAAAGATGATAAAAAGACCTTCTTCCCCAACTTAAAGAGTAAAATACCACTTTACAAGTTCTACGGAACTATGCTTCAACTGTAAGGAACAAAAAGGGCACAGATAAAGAGAGCATGTCATTCCTACCTCCTAGAGATGTAAGATGAGGCAGAAATTTACAAAATGCTTGCTTTAAGCCCCTACCCTTAACCATACTGTTTGAGGGAAACTACTTTTCCATGATCCCCAAACCTTAAGGATCTCAAGGGTAGTGTGCACAAAGTGGGTCGTGAGGTCCAATCACACTTAAGCATTTGCAGTTTGTGGGGAGGGAGCCCCTTGCTAGCCAGCAGACTGAGGTCCATTAAATCAACTTCTGATTTGATGGTGATGGAGTTATGGCACCCCTGTACTAATGTGAACAGCATGTAACTCCTGGCTGGTGCTAACCCAATAGAACAGCAAATGACCACAACTGTTTCCCTACTTAGTAGTAGTACCAGTAAGTAGAAGAGCAGATTCTCTCTCAGAATATCTCATGTTCCTGACCACAATGAAAAAACTGTACTAAAAATGCTGCCATCTGAAACAGCCAAGTTTCAAGAGGCCTGAATTCACTCAGTGACAGTTTGAAGCCAGAGAAAAGTCAATAGGTCCCAGGCTGTACAAAAGAATCCATAGTTTCAAATAATGTTAAAGAAACCTCTTCTACGCCTGGTTAGTTAGGCACTCAGGTATGTCAAGATCCCAATCCTCTTGAAAGCAGTGGTTTTCAACTTTGGCTACATGTTGCAATCTCTTGCTAAGCTTTTGAAAAACAAGATGCCCGGCTTCTCCTCCCATCAATGAATTGGGAGCTCTAGCGGATGGAGTTCTGGCAGCAGGTTTTTTGCAAACCCTCTTGGTGACTATAATCCACAGTGAGGGTTAAGGATCACTGCTTTAAAGCCTTGCTTCACAAAGTAGTAACTTAAGTATAGTAATGGCATCACTGGGGAACACACACACATGCACCAGGGTGTCTCGGGCTCCACTTCAAGTCTACCAAATCAAAATCAATTTTAACTAGGTCCTTCCTCCCATGGTTCACAAGGATAATAAAGTATGAGAAGCCCTACGCTACAGGAAGGGTTCAAATGACACAGGGTCTGCTTTGTAACAGACCACCAGCCTAAACCACCAACTTCTTGTTCAAATAGTTACCTAATTTGATCGTAAGGTTAGAAATGTCATCAGCAAATGTGAAGGCACCAAGGAATGAAAAGATGAAACTGACAATTAAAGGAAAGTGATTTAGGTACTAAATTATAGCTAACTGAAGGCTGACTAGGATGTAGAGAATAAGTTAAAGACTAGATTTTTCTTTTCAAGGTTCAAGTCAGGCATGGTGGTGCACCTGTAATCCCAGCACTTGAAAGGCTGAGGCAAGAGGATTGCCACAAGTTCAAGGCCAACCTGGAATACATACAAGATCCTATTCCAAAACATAAAAAAAAAAAAAGCCAAAAACGAGATAAAGTTGGCTTTCTCTTCCCCACTTCCAAAGAGATCCAAAGGGTAAAATTCGTTGTCATGAAGTCCGTTACAGTCAGATATCATGGCATATGCCTGTAATCTCAGCATTTTGGAGGCTGAGGCAGAAGGATCACTGTGAGCTCAGCCTGAGCTACACAGCAAGATCCTGTCTCAAAAAATCAGAGCAAACAAACAAACAAAAAAACCCCCATTACTTACTGTTCCCTAGAACTCTAAATCTGGTGTACATTTTGGTATGATTTCTAACCAGCTTCAATCCCAGCTGAAAACCTGGATTGATAAAAAACTGGGAGCTTTTCAACACAAAACATGATAGTCCAGCTGAGATGAAAGATAAATTGCTTTTGTAGAACTAAGACCAAAATGACTGGGGCCACAGTGTCTAATACATCTTGAAATACATCAGCTAGAAAATTTCAAATAATCGTTTTTGGAACAATCTGTGTCCCAATTTTAGACCACAACATCTTATCAATATTCTTATAAATTTCAATTATGTTTAGATAGTTTAACCATAATAGGCTTTAAAAAATTGGTTAATCATTTTGAGGTGTCCACTTAAGAGGCTCTGACATATCTAAAGAAGTCAGTCTTTAAGTACTGTTAAGTTCTAGAAAGGCACAGACCAAATGCTAAAATGTTTAACCATGTCATGTAGGCAGAGGCATAACTGGAGAAGTAGATGCCCTCAAATTCTATAGTTACAGCATCAAGCACAGAGGAAAATAAGTCTTACAAAGGGAAAAATCACCCCAATTTTATGATCACATTCTCACTTAAACTTGGAACTGATGTTACTCTGTACTAAATCTAAAGTGGAGGACTTTAATTCACTCAGATATTTATTGTGCAGTCACTACATGTCAGACATTTTCTAGGCTGATGATGCCATAGGATGATAGCATGGTAGAGTCTTTTCCAATGGCATAAAGGTGGAAAAATCTTAGTTGAGTCATCAATAGAACAACAACTAAAGAAAACCCCGCTATGCACACTGGGGATTGAGCCTAGAACTTCACCACATGCTAGGCCAGCACTTTATCACTGAACTACAAATCAGCCCAACAACTTCTTTCTCTTCATTCACTCACAAAACCTGAACCAAACTGAATACCTCAAAGTTACCAATTCTCTTCAAGCCTCTCATAGACTATATTTCTACATACTAAAATTTGGTCAACACCAGTCAGCTTTGTTGGCAATCAAACTTAGAAAGTAAATAAAGTAGGTTAAAAAGCAAAGCCCAGGCGCTGGGGATTTAGCTCAGTGGTTAGAGTGCTTGCCTAGGAAGCACAAGGCCCTGAGTTTGGTCCCCAGCACCAAAAAAACAAAACAAAACAAAAAAATCAAAGCCCACGGTCTCAAAGAGCTAAGTGCACACCCATGTACAGATCAGCACCATTCATAACAGCCAATAGAGGGAAGTGACCAAGAATCCATCAGCAGATGAATGGATAAATAAAATGTGGTACATACATATAATGGGATGTAATAGTCAACCTTAAAAAGGAAGGAAACCTTGTCACATGCTACAACATAGCTGAACCTGAGGACATTACGCTAAGTGAAACAAACCAGTCACAATATGACAACCACTATATGAGTTCACTTATATGAGGCATCCAAAGTACTCAATTCATAGAAACAGAAAGTAGAACAGTAGTTACTAGGGACTAAGAAAAGAGGAGTTGTTTAATGGGTACAGAGTTTCAAGTTTATAAAATGAAAAAATTCTGAAGATGTATTCCACAACAATGTGAATATACTTAATATACTAGTGAGTATTTAGAATGGTTAGGGTACTAAATTTTATTTTTATCATAACAACAACAAAACCCAAGAAGGTACAGAAAATTTACATGCTGAGGTTAAACCTCCAGAGTGTCTCTGACTACTTGCCTGATTCTAGATTTACATCTCTGAGCTCAAGCTGGAGCAGAGACTTGCTATACTTGCCTAGTCCTTCCAACCTCAGGAAGGTGGTGGTTCTACACCAGGCCGAATTCAGCACCAAAACCTCATAAGCTTAACATTGAGATTATACCTCCAAAATATGAGAAAAACATCCTACTTTTGACTTTATTATTTCACTATTCTTTCCCTTGTCTTTTCTATCTGAGATGGTACAGATAACTACCTCCTTGAGATTGTTAAGGAGAAACAATAACTATCAGTAAGAAATCCACCCTGAAAAGGCCACGCCAAGTTAAACACCTGAAAAGCCCTCATGTAAACAAACACAATCTACAGGTACATCCAGAATACAAATTAGTTTTTTACTCTTAAAGTTAATGAGCATCTATCACAGAGAGAAGTTTGTTTACTTCATTGGTTACTCATTTACAATCTATCTCATCAGAACACACGTTATATGAGTGTAATGATCCTGTCTGTCTGGTGTATCCCTGAATCCACAGAACCCAGCACAGTCAACGTATGTTCAAAATAAGTATTTGTTGAGTGACTGAAGAAACTGACCTTGCTTATCAAAGGCTATTTTTAGGCCACTAAACCTATAGAATTACAATATTAACACGACATCAGTAAGGAACCTAGTGTCTGCTCTGCCAAGATGGTAATAATATAGTCTACATAGAGACTTCCTACGATATTTGCTAAAATGATAACAAATGGAACATTCTTCATTAAGGCCATGATGCTATATTCTGAAAACACTCCAATTCTAACCTGCCTCATCTTCTGCTACCACTCTCACACTACGTATTATACTCCTGCCCACTACTACCAACACAGGAACCTCCAGAACTCCAAAATTCTTGCTATTCCTGTAACTACAAGGCTCTCCCCTCTGGGCTTCTATGGTTTTACACACTACTCTCCCTGCCGCCCAAGATATACTCTCCCATTCTTTCCACCTGGTAAATGCTTACTCGTTGCCATAACACATTCATGAAAGGACTGTAATTTGTATGTCTCACTGCCTGGCAGCCCTAATTTTTTTTTTTTGGTGCTGGGAATCGAACTCAGGGGCTTGTGCTTGCAAGGCATGCACTCTAACCACTGAACTAAATCCCCAGCCTGATTTAATTTTATTACTAAAAAGATTGATAAAAGTGATTAGATCTTGTACCACCAGTGGTTCAACCGCCCAGTCATACATGTACCACCATGGGACAGTCATACATGTTCCACCAGTGTTTCAAGCCACTAGGAATGTGTTAAACGCTTCCCTAACTTAACCAGAGAAAAACAAGCACTATGTCCTCTGTGTTCCCACAGCACTTTGCCTTTTACTACTTCAGGACTCATTATTATGCGTGAAAGAGAAGTATCTAACAAATACTTATCAACTAAATGACTACAGGTGCAAATACTAGGGCCAGAGTTCTATTTGAGTCTTCTAAGTCAGTTGTTCTTAAAAGGGGATGATTTTTGCCCAAAGGGACATTTGCCAATGTCTGGAGACATTTTTGGTTGTCACAACTGGGGGAGGGATGCATCCAGTGCATACAGATCAGGAATGCAGCTAAACATCCTACAATCCATAGGATAGTCCCTCATAACAAAGAATTATCTGGCCCAAAATGTCAACACTGCTTCTGCTGAGAAACTCTGATCAAAGTTTTTTTTTTTTTTTTGTGGTGCTGGGGATCGAACTCAGGCCCTTATGCTTGCAAGGCAAGCACTCTAATCACTGAGCTAAATCCCCAGCCCTCAAAGTTTATCTTTTAACACCTGAAAGAGTGCCAGGCTCACAACAAATCTGCCATTGAATAAATTCCCCAATAGTTTTCACCAAATTCTAGAAATATGGGAAGGCCACTAAATTAGGCCTTAAAATGAGTTATGGATACTATGGGAAGGCGAAATCTATTCTTTTATATTCCTTCTAAAATACGCTTCACATTAGACTATCTTCAAGTGGAAGTATCCACATGCCGAGGGAAAGCCACTTATAAAAAGGATACTCTTATAGCTACTTCACCTGAGGTAAATTACATTTTCATTTTCCCACATACGAGTCAGGAATGTACTAAGCTTTTGGATGTGTACTTGAAGTTAAAAATGCTTTAGACTGAAGTTCCTGGTAATCATCTTTAGAAGTTTTGTATTCTTCCTTACCACTGTTAGATTCCGGATTTCTTCCATGACACGAGGCCAGAAGGACTGGAGGCTTTGCTGGGCATCACTGCTGCTCGTACCACCAAATCCTCCTTCTGTGGACATTGTGACAACTGAAAACACACACAAACATGAAATACATTAGCAATAATAAAGTCAGATTTTTCTGCTCAGTTAATCATTTTCTTTGTGGTTGTTTTCACCAATCTGTTCAATTTTTCAGTCTTGCTTATACCACAAAGACTATCAAGGAGCCCCAACTAGAAAATCAAAAGTTGCTAGAAATCTAAACTGCAACCTCTTTTTTTTTTTTAACTGAAATCTTAATATGAATCAAGAGTTTCAACTTCTTGTTGGTGGCAGGGAAAGCACCTTGTTGCCCTAGTCTAATCCATAATTTTCAGTGACAACTTCAAAGCTTTTACAAGTTCTCCATGGCTTCTCATAGTCTGTCATATATTAAAGCAAATATATGAACCACCCCCAGAAATTAACACTGAACAGAAATGTAAACCTAAAAACCTGTAATAATAAATTAGAGCCAGGTTTATTCTTTTGTTTTAGACATGGTCGCCCCATTTCTGTGGAGCTACTACTGATGATGATTAATCCTAATCCCCAGCAAATCTATCTCAAAGAACATAAAAATGAAAGAGTAGGCCAGTAACTGAGCAAGCGGCATGAAGGCTCTGAACTGAAACTACACATTTTCCAATTCATCCTAACTTGAACCTTGTTTTGGCACAAAGCCTAAAACACAGCTTACCAGCAATGAGAAGCTTCAAAGATAGTTGAAAACAACAGAGAATTAAAATTATGACAGAAGAGATTCAGAATCTCATTTGGCCAAGTGCTTCATGATGGAGTAGGGACGATGAGTACAGATTCACCATATTAGCTCTAACTGAAGGGAATATTGTTAATGACTTAAAGATTTATAGAAGGAAAGTGGAAAAGTTCCAGATGGTTTATTAAATGCTTACCTGACAAATAGTTAAGTGCAATAAACAGTATAATTAAGCGCAAAGAACAAGAAACCTAATAATCTCCTAAGAATTTCTATATTGTGGGGAATTATTTGGAGAGGCTTAACATGTCAGTGACAGGATGCTGACAGCTGCGAGAACAACCGAGTGACTGGAAGAACAGCACCAGAGCCATGTGTCATGTGACCAAACATGTAGCTTTCCAGGCTCCATGGGGCTCACTTTCCACCGACAGAGTGCAATAAAGGCCAAGAAATGCAGGTTTAGCGGCCAGGATGATCAACTCACTCATAAATGTCTGCCTGGGATTGTCACAGAGATCTCTGATTTTTTTTTTACCTTTTTCCTTCTAAAGAAAATGATGAGAGGAAAGAAATGGAAGGAAAACAGGAGTATAATGTTCAAAGCAGGTTTTGCTCTAGTGTAATGACATTAGTGGATGATGATGTAATGGGAAAAGGTTTAGAGCCAATTTCTGGCTCTGGAGGCCTAGAACCAGCTCTCTATACACCAACAGGTATCTTAACTACCAGGGAAACAACACAATCTTGGGAGTTTCTGGAAGGAGTTAGAGGGCGTGTTGAATCACAGCTGGAGATGATCAGATAAAATCTTGAGTCCTAAATCAGCCACTGAGATCCCCACAACTCAGTTCCCACGACATTTTCACTTATCGCACGCACACTGCCTACATACTACTTTAGATGTACCCAGAACAAAGAAACCTAAAGCATTTTAATAATCTGTTTTCATTAATAGTCTCCTATGAGGTATTCACAACATGAAGAGAGACTCAATTAAACTTTCTTGTTAATGGGCAAATAAAAAATCTTTCTGGAAATGAAAATAATTATCAGAAAAGCTCCAACAAGAAGATAACCTTTCACTGCGAAAATCTATGAACAGGCATGACCTTACCTGCCGTGCAAACTGCTGCACAGTCAAAGGAGGAAGATGTATGGCTGCTAATGATCCTTCTAACACTTGCTAATGACAGGTGGGTTTGGCTAGAGTGCAAAAGTCTCTAAGTTTTAGAAGTCTGGTAACAGGTTTTAGCTGTCCTCTGATTTCCCCCCTAAATACATTACAAAGGTTCACAATTCAACCAGGTGTGGTGGCACACGCCTGTAATCCTAGCACATGGGAGGCTGAGGCAGGAGGATCACAAATTTGGACCTGCTTGGGCTACATCGCAAGTTCCAGCCCAGCCTGGATTAAACAGCAAGATCCTGTATCTCACAAATATGTATACACACACACATACATGCGTGCGCGTGTGCACACACACCCACACACAAAGCACTTTATACCCATTCGTGCAATGTGCTTTCAAAGTTTGAACTGCCCCAACTATGGATGCAATGGCTTAATCAGTCCCCCAACATCTGTGTCATCAACAGATCACAAATGAATCTTTGCCCAGCTCAAAGCCACTGTTGCAGTGGGAGCTGTGAACAAAACAGAAGTTATCAAATAGTTCTGGAACTGAAAGCCTATTAAAGCTTAAGTTTGGGGGCCAGGGATGTAGCTCAATCAATGGGAGACCACTTGTCTGAGATCCTGGGTTTAACCCCCAGCACAGGAAGGGGCAGGGGAATTAAGTTTATAACTTGAGCAGCCTATCTGCATTAGAGAATTACAAATGGAGCCAGGCATGGTGGCACATGCCTGTAATTCCAGCACTCTGAGAGGCTAAGGCAGGAGGACTACCAAGCTCAAGCCCAGCCTGGGCAACTTAGTGAGACTGTCTCAAAAATAGGCTCAGTGCAAAGACCTTAGGTCAGTGGTAGGGAACCAAAGGCACGCGTGCTGCAGCAGGCTGTTTGTGTCACTGAAACCTCTAAAAGGTTCACCATGACGGCCTTAGGTTCAATAACCAGTACTAGAAAAAAAATCACAGATGGGTAATAGCAAAAATTAGAAATTACTAATAATGTCCCTTATGTAGTTTAGAGCAGTAGAGGATTTTGGGTCCAGAAAAATACATCAGGAGACATCCGGGCCCACCCCTCTTTTTAACTTTTACAAGACTCACAATTCCCCTTTAACCTCCGTCCCACCTTTACCACTCTGCCCTAAGTGGTCATCCAGCTTAAATGTGAGTTCCTGCTGCTCCAGTTAGGGAAACTGGCTTACTGGTAAGGCATTCTTTTCCATTCTTGGATAGCTCTGACTGTTCTTTACATTAAAGTTACATTTATAAACAATGTTCTATCTGAGCTTTGGATTTTGAGTTACAGCCTTTATGATTTTTCCATTTAGCAAGTTCTTTTTATACATTCCTGACTTCAAAAGACAAAGGTACTCTCCCTATTTGTGACACCAGATCCTCTCTCAAGGAAAAAGAGAAAGTTTTGGAGCACGTCTTGAAGTATCTATGTGGGGATGATAAGTAACACCTCTTAGAAAGACATGAACCATTACTGTAAGTTCTAGGAAAAGGTAAGTACCTTTATTCAAAAGGTTTTCTCTATAGCAGATCCATTCTTTGCATGGAGCTTTATAAATTAAGGTGAAATCTCAAGTAATGCATTTTGTGAAAAATAGATTAGTGTTCTTAATATTTTCTCACTGAGTAATGATTTAACATTAAAGTAATAAAGCCTAACTGCAAGCACAAACTAATTTTGCTGGCCAAACACCCCAACAAATTAAAGAATACAAAGCAATTTTAACCATTACCCCTTATGTTAGTGATTATGACATTAATGACAACTGAATGGATACTGCATAGAAAGTAGCCCACTTATAACATACTGGGTTCATCTGGGTGATAAGAGAAAGCATGCATTTAAATGTGAGAAGAGATTTATTCTAGGACTTTTTCACTCCATGTTAAGTCACTATCTCTATCACTGGGTAGAGCTATTTATATAAAGCTGACAAGGACAAAACTGTTTTAAGACGGAGCCACATTATCTTAGATCACTCTAATGAAAAATGCAATATAAAATTTCCCAGTTTTAATTCATTATTAATATTCAACTTACTATTCACATTCATTAAATACTTTATAAATAGCTGAATAAGACTGCCTGTTTAACTGTTTAATAAAGACTCAAGCCAGGCATGGTGGTGCACACTTGTAATTCCAGCACTCGGAAGGCTGAGGCAGGAGGATCACCACAAGTTCAACGCCAGGCTAGGCTACATAGTGAGTTCAAGGCCAGCCCGAACTACACAGCAAGACCCTGTCTCCAAAAAAAAAAAAAAAAAAAAAAACCTCAAGAATGAGCTGAACTACTGAATGATTATTAGTAGAAGTAATCTCAATTCCCAGTACCTATTAAACCAGTACCTGGTTTTAATTTATCTGTTTTTAAAAAGTTTACTTTTCAAACCTAGAAAGGGAAGAATCAAAGTCCATCATTAAAAGGTTATTTCTCTGATGTTCAACTGTAATCTCTCTAAAAAGTTTTCTCTAAATATCCTCCTCTGGAAGTGGTCCTTCCTTCTTGTGACTCTTCAGAGTCCTACATCTGCAGCTCTCTTTCCGCCCTCACACATTTCCTGCTATGATTATTAATTAAGTGTACATCTTATTTATTTCTCCTCCTGTTGTACAAACTGCTTACGGGTAGGATGTATGAGTCATCTCTAGACCCCTCATAGAATCTAGCACAGTCTGATAACTACTCCTGAGCGAAGGACAAGGCAGGGGGTATGCGTGGCATCTGAGAAAAAGGGACAGCATGGAAAGTGTGACCCTGAAACAGACTTGCTGGGATTGCTTAAATAACCAAAGGAAATCGTTACACAAGTTATTCTACCATGCTCTAAATAAAGAGATTCCCTGAGCCTTTAAAACAAGGAGGTTTACAATCAGAAATCTGCCTGAAGGTGACTTATTGAAGTGAACTTAAAAGGGATGACAGAAAGAAAAACACACCACATCTCACACACATACACACTCTCTCTCTCTCTCTCATACACATACACACACACACACACACACACACACACACACACGGAGGTCCTGGAAATTGCAAGACAAACTAAAAGGCAGGAAACACTGGTAACTTTTGAAAGTCAAAACCTTTTCAAAAAGGTAACCGGGATAGATGAGCAAACTTTAAAAAATTAATGACAACAGGTTAAGCAGGAAGAGAGGAGCAAATACCTCTGTCTGGCCATCCATTACCAAGATAATAAAATCATGGAAGAAGTAAGATATTTTTATCAGACCACTTGAGAGTAGGCATTCTAGCTACCACTCTTAATACACTCTAGGGTTGGGGATTTAGCTTAAGTGGTAGAGCACTTGCATAGCAAGTACAAGGCCCTGATCAGGTTTGATCCCCAGCACCAAAAACAAAACAAAACAAAACA
Source organism: Hystrix cristata (assembly GCA_004026905.1). Classification (NCBI taxonomy): domain Eukaryota; kingdom Metazoa; phylum Chordata; class Mammalia; order Rodentia; family Hystricidae; genus Hystrix; species Hystrix cristata. The sequence goes on from PVJO010001020.1 coordinate 122,174, forward strand.
AAACAAAAACAAAAACAAAAACAAAAACCCCTTAATACACGCTAAGCAGTTACTGTTTTTCATGACTGAAGAAAGAAGAAAAAGAGCTCAGGCAGTTTTAAACACCCAAAACCAGAGTGTCCTAAGATTCTCCTGACAAGGCACCATGCTCACCAAATCTTCCCTTCATGGTATGTCTGAGCATGAAACAAGATGGATCAAAATTACCAAACAATAAAATACAAAGAAATTTAAGCCTTCACTGCAATATTTAACCAGGTTTCCAAAGCACTGGACCTTTAGGCTTTAGCTTTCTATTCCTTTGCGTATGTCATTCTCAATGCCAAAGTCTTTTATTAACATGCCCAAACCTACAAAACAGCACTTTGAAATAACTAAAAACAAATACTGTAAATATTTTGGGGCGATAATACCAAAAACCCTAACATCACAACATCTATTAAAGGAAAAATGACCATAGACTAGTTCCTTAAAGTTCAATTCTAGACCAACGTGGCTTTCTACTAAAGTATGACAGATGACCCATCCTGGGCTCTCAAAGTTTTACCTAAAAATAAGGTTCTCACTGTTAAATGGAAACAAACTAATCTCAGACCAGTACTGACTAAGACGCAATCCTAAAGTGGGGTGTCATCAGTCCCTCTTAATCTTCCCCAATCTACCTTGCGAAGCCACGAGTGTTTAGGCTTTTCAGGCTGTGTGAACCACCAGCCATTCCTGTGTACCCCCAACTCAACACAGATCAACACCTTATTTCTCAATGTTCAAAGTACCTATCTTCTTCACTCCCTTTTTTGACTCACATTTTGACAATGTCTTCCTCTGTCACTGTCAAGAGTATTTTGTGTTCCAGTACTGCACAGGGAGTCACTGAAGTTATTAGTTCCAGGTTTCTTCATTTAAATCAGCTAAAATTGTTGGGATGTTATAGTTTAAATGATGAGAGATAAAGCTAAAGGACGAATGTTAATATGAATAAATGCATTAGAAAGAGAGTGGAATTTAAATTTATTTGTGCTTGCTGTTTTAGATATTCTTACAAATTACAAAGAAAAATCAAAACTAAATTTGAGAAATGAGACTTTTGAAAGAATTCCAAAAACAATTTGGTTCTCACGTTTATATGCAGGTGGATCTTAGGATATATGTCATCATCAATTACAATGGCTGGAAGGCAATCAAGCCTTAAATTCTCTACAACAAAACCAATTTCAAATTAACAATTTCAGAAGAAATAAAATAACATTGTCTTGGAGATTAAAAGACCTATATTTGTGCACTGGCCTACTGCTAACTACCTGGTGGCCTTGGTCCAGTGACTCCACTAAGTCACTTCAGAAACAATGCATCCTGAACATGTGTCAGAGGGCTGTCTGGTGGTCCAGTAGGAAAGAGTGTAGGTCCTACACTCTTTCTGTTTGAGGATACAATCCATGAATGAATACAAGGGAAAGCAGAGTGTGATCAGAAGAGAAGAGGGTTCAACAACAGTCTTTGTTTAAGCTCATTTAAGGCTTCTTCTAATGAAAGCATTCAGTCAAGTGCCAGACACCTTCATACTTAAACTCTAGTCTAAACCCTCACATAGGTGGGTATTAGCTAGTCATACCTACTGGCAGACTACTACACAGTCCCCACTATAAAAATGAATAATGTAGTTTAACTTTCCCCAACTCTGATTAATGCCAAGTTCAGTGTGTGAGGGCTCAACTGTCTCTAGGTTCACAACACTCAGTATGAAATTGCTTTTCAAAGTGCCTACTAGATAATTGTACTTCCAAAAGACTATGAGTTAGAATTAACAGGCTCGGAGCCAAGGATTTAGCTCAAGTGGTAGAGCGCTTGCCTAGCAACCACAAGGTCTTGAGTTTGATTCCTAGTACTCAAAAAAAAAAAAAAGACTTCACAGGCTGTATACTGTTCTCCTAAAGATCTGTCCACAGCACTTATTTTCACCTGGCAACACAGCCACTTCTCCTTTGAATGTTTCTGCTTATATCTACTATATTACAATCTCTGAAAAGGGGCAGATGCTACAGTCATGGTACAGTAAGAAAAAAAAATGAAGGCTAATAATGTACAGATATGATATGATGAGAAAAAATTAAGGGATGGCAAAAACTGATATAAACAACAAAAGTAATATAAAGGCATGAATCAAACATTTTAAAACTCACTCTGTGGAACAGAAAATGATATATATAAAGCTGAGTATGGTGGTAGACACCTGTAATCCCAGCTCTTCAGGAGGCTGAAGCAGGAGAATAGCAAACTCAAGGCCAGCCTGGGCAACTCAGTGAAACCCTGTCTCAAAAATAAAAGCAAATGGGGATACAGCTCAGTGGTAGAGTGCCTGCTTAGCATGCACAAGGGCCTCAGTTCAATCCCCAGGAAAGAGAAAAGAGAAGGGGAAGGGCAGGATGTAGGTACATCTTATATCACACACTTTCTTCCTCATTCATTCATGAATGCTCTAACTTGAACCATCCCTATATATTTTTGACAATAATATAACACTGTTAATATTTTGTGAGCTAGCATAGAAGGGCCAAATATTCAGGGAAGTATTCTAAAACATGAGCCCAAAACTACACACTACAGGATAAATGTGGCCCACAGTCTGTTTTTGCAAATGAAGTTTCCTCAAAGACAGCAATCCTCAGTTTACATTGTTATAAATCATATGAACTGTACTTTAAGCCTAAAATATGATCTAGTCCTTTAAAGAAAAGGGGTCAGATAATATTTAGAACCTTGTTAGATGTTTTATTTATCCTGTATTTACTGATGGAGAAACTGAGCACCAGAGGTTGAAAAGCATGCCTGGATCACATAACTAGTGTATTAGGTGGCTCCTTGGCCTCCTCACCTGGCTCAGGCTTCTAAGTGAGCTAGGCTAGCCCCTTCTGCCCCACAAAAATACATAAATCTTAGCCTCTCTGACCTTCCAGCCTAATGGCAGCAATACATTTTTGCAGGAAAATAGAGAGTAACTGGTTTTTCAGGCTCTGAAACTGACAGGTAATTCTGACATGAGCTAGAGATAGAAATAGGGCCTGGGGTCTAAGTTATTTCCTAGAACAAAAAGTCATTTGGCTTCTTGGGTCCCTTTCGATATTTACCTATAACTTCTTGCCCAGTTTCTGGCAGGATCCTACGTTTGAGTGTCCTGGAGAAGTGAGAAGCATGATTCTGAAGAACATTTCAAAGATGAAACTTAAGAGCTTTAAAATTTACAAACTATTTGTCACATAAATTACCTTCAATTGGTCTTCACTTAGGTCAGCGATAAGTTTACCAACGTCATTCACTTCAATTTACAAATAAGGTTGAGGACCGGGTACCTTAATTTACTTGCTTCAGGTCATAATACAATAAATAGTAGAGTCAGCAATACAAAAACCTCAAAAATTCTGTTCTGTATTTAGTACAGCTTGTTCATTCTCACTTCCTGCACTGTTTTAGGTATATGTACATTCAAACTGTTCCAAAGGATGAGCAGTCACAGCCTCCATCACTGACTCAAATCTTTAGCTCAAAAGATTATTTTTATTCACTTGTTCCCAACATCCCTGTGGCTATCAAAGAAGATGCTGATAGCACTATCTCCTATCATATAAGCAGCTTTCTCTCATTTTTCCATTGTCTCTCCTTCCATGCCCTGTCACTCTGTTTCCATTTATCCTTTCCCTTTCCGTGTCTCCAGGCAGGTGAACAACACCTATGAATAATCAGTTGTGAACAGTGGGGGGCAGTAAAGTACAAGGTAAAATGAAGGAAGAAGCTACAGTGTTGGATTTGGAGGTTTGTACTCTCTGGCTAATTTGCTACATGTTTATGATCTTGGGCAAATCAGTGAACTTCTTAGGGTCACTATTCACCAGCTGCAACATATAAATAGGATAACACATGTTAGAAAGCCTCAAAAAAAACCCAAAAAAACTGAACTTCATACAAATGCCAGATGGCATCATATCACCACTGCTCAGAGAAGGACAAGACACCTTTTCTGGATGTGAACAGCCCCAGTGCAGTACTAAGCCAAAGGACTAATTCCTTTTAGGTACAGTAGCAAGTGATCTAATGAGCTCCTTTCTCTCATTTAGATTTCTTAGTTTTTAATGTTCCCTTTAAAAGCCCTTTCAGATGAATGCAAATACATACTTAAATAAAGGTCATCTCCTGTCTCTTTTATAAATACGAAATAATTTTAAAAGCCCTTTAAACTACTAAATTTACAAATGTTCTAGTTTCAAATAAGCAAAAAACTACAGCTGAAAATGACTAAGAATGCTTCAAATTTAAATCCCCAGGAATGTCAATGATCAGTAGATATACAAGTTTTCCCTGCAGATTAATCAAAAAACATTTAAATTCTTAGACTATGTCTCTTTTGATACTTCAGACTTCTGTAAGCTAGAAGTACGTGGCTGTTTTTGTCTTGTGGAAGGAACTGAAACTTGGGAGTCCTAGGGCAGCTCCCCACCCTACCTGGTCCTACCTGGTCCCACCACCCAAAAAGATTCTGTTTGGAGCTCTGACTGGTTCCATCAATAGTAAAGGAAACACATGCAAGAATTTTTGAAAATTTCTCATGGATTATAACCAATTTTATGGGGCCTAAGGGGCTACCATTAGTAAAAAGCCTGCCTTTCTAGTAAAACTGTGAGAAAATTAAATTAGCCAGGTGTGGTGGCACATTCCTATAAACTCAGCACTAGGAGGCTGAGGCAGGAGGATCACCACAAGTTCAAGGCCAGCCTGCACTACAGAATGAGACCTTCTCTGAAAAAAAGAAAAAAAGAAAAAAGTTAAATTAAATATATATATATTCACTAACCAGTAACTAAGTATTTTTTCTCCCCAAGAAATCATTCCTGGCACACAATCAAATCTTATTTCTGTAAGTAGCATTTTCAGACTAGTTTGTATGGCATATTATTATTGTTGTTACATATTATTTTTTTAAACTTAAGATTTCCATGTTCCTATTCTCTCCTCAGTGCTTATAATTGTCCTTGTTTCTGGCACACCCTCAAGGCAAATATGCCTTGAACATGGAAAGGATACAATACACACCGACCCAGTGATCAAACCTAAGCAGCTCAAGAACTATTTTAAGATTTCAAGTATCAAAGACCCCATTCGAGTCTTTTAAATTTTTACAAGGGGACATTCCTTAAGTACTTGTGTTTAGTTGTATATCAATCTCCGCAGTAATCCAATGGAAGAGTGAAAGAGTAGGGATGGAGAGAAACCTGTTCTACTTTAGAAAATGAAGCACGAATATACACAATTACTTAATCACAGGCTCCACAGGAAAACAGAAGATTGTGCTGGTTAATCAGTCTAAAAACTGTGGGGAAGCAGAGAATTCTCAATTAAAAACCCGAAGGGTGTTATAAGAATATCAATATGAGCTTGGCTGTATTGATTTGGCTGTATGGATTCTGCTGACTCACAGACACACTGAATTCTACTCTCTGCTTCATGTCTTTTATCAGTGATTTAAAGCTTAAAGGGGTGTGGGGAGATGGAGAGAGAGAGGAAAAAAAGGAACAAATCCTCTAAACCAACCAAACCCTAAATCTTCCACCTCCATGTAGACAGCTGTCAAGAACCAAGTATGTCAAGACCACTTCAAGAGTACAAAGCAACTGGAATGATTATGTTAATCCTTAACATACTTGATCTGACTTTTTTTTTTTTTTTTTTTTTGGTGTTCCTGGGGATTGAACTCAGGGCCTTGTGCTTGCTAGGCAAACGCTCTACCACTTGAACTAAATCCTCAGCCCAATCCTTAACATACTTGACACTTGTACATACTTTACGTGTTTTAAAGTAGCTTAACATTAGCTCATTTTTTTTTTCCTCAAAAACACATAAGACAACACAGATACAAATCTCATCTGACAGACACTTCATGCAGGTAGACTGAAGGACTTGGCCAAGGCCACAGGACAAGTATACGCCAGAGTTTGAATTAGAACCCGCGTTCCCGGACTCTCAGTTCTGTGTTCTTTTATTTAATGTTCCCCTCCTACTTTAGAACTGCTAACTCAGTAGAAGACCAAAAGCTTCTGCCAAGATTTTTTAATTTTCCTGATCATTTTCCTGAAAAAACAACTCCAAAATCCCAAGATGCCAGATTCTCACAAATTTCAAGGTGCAAAGCTTTCAATTTCCAAGCTTGTTAAGTTGCAATTTCCTCTAAGTAGTGGGACCACATCAACAAGTTCCCACCAACAGAAGAGATGAAAGACCTGGGAGGATCAGTTCACTTCCCAGGGGCAACTTTCACTACAGTTCAGATCAGCCTTAGACCAATCCCCTTGTTGGAGATGTTTCCATAGCTGCACACTTATAGGAGAAATCATCTGGCTAAATTCAATGCAGTGTTTCAAAATTGTAACTACTGCCACACCATGAACTTGGTGACAATGTTATTTTAATTATCCAGCCATCAGTCCAAGGTACCAGAATTCCTTTGTTTTAACTACCTCACTAGGGGTAAAGCAAGAATTATAAATCACAGCCAGGAAGTTTTAAACCAACTTATTAAGAACACCATGACTCATCTAAAAATACTAATCTCTGTGGTTCAAGCCAGAAACCCAAATCTGGCAGCTGTCCAATATGCACCACAAAGTATGCACATGCATAGCTAAGGAACGTCATAGAACTCCTAACACAACTCTATGTAATGATTCTGGAAAAGTCCTTCAACTATGTATTTGACTTCAGTGAATTTAGGATTCATAAAATGCAATTTTCAAAACATTGGTAATGCTCAGTATCTATTTATACAATGCTTTGTTCTGAAAATGGCTGTGGTCCCTTGTGCGGAGGGGATTATTAAACCCAAGGCTTTGTGCTGAGCTACTTCCCCAGTCCTTTCTGTGTCCTTAGTTAGCTCTGTCTATTTCTGACCCACCAAATGGGGATGATAATCTTCTGTCCTACCCATAGTAGGTAGATAGCAAATAAGAGAATGAGTATGAATCACTTCATTAACTATAAAGCACTATGCTTCATATACTATTACCTAGTTTTTTAACTATCTTCAAGAGTACCTGCACAGGAATTTGGCCAGTTAATTACCAGGAGAAAAATAATTATGGGGTTCAGGATATAAATAACCAAGTGCCTTTATTTTAGATTGAGGATAATATACTTAGCCTAGAAACTAAATATAGGTACCTTATATTGAAAAATTCTGCTAAGTCCTATAGATAAGGCTGTTCACACTGCTAGTAACTAATTGTGTGTGCTGTTCTAATCTTCACACTGGGGTGCAGTTACAAAAGAACTACTGAATAAGACCTCAAGGAAGTATCTGTACATCTTCACAGCAAGTGAAAGCCAACAGACTCTAGGGCAGTATTTCTAACATTTTACATGTCAAACCACAAAGAAAAAACATTAATATTAGCTTCTTCCATATTTAGCCTGTGAGCTGATAGTGATACCCTCTCTCAAGACCATGTATCATGCACACATGGTGTTCTAAGTATTCTGAGGGAGATGTGGGCTAACAATAACACCTTTATCGTGTGCATACCTAGTCAAGAAGACTTTATTTTTTTCTAGTTTTAACTACACTAATAAAAATGAGCAGGGCTGGAAATTTAGCTCAGTGGCAGAGCACTTCCCTACTAAGCACAAGGTCTTGAGTTCAACCCCCAGCATCCAAAAAAAGAAAGATCAACAAGTAATACTACTTCCACCTGGAAGCTGCCTACTCAGATTACAGGGGTGTGCGATCAAAAACACAAACCACAATGATCTAGAAGACTCCACTGTGCTTGTTTCTGAGTTTCTCAACTTGAAGGTCTCATCTTTTCTGTTTCCATCTTTGACATAAAGCTTTTCGTCTGTCTTTTTTTTTCTTCTTTTTTTTTCTTTTGCAGTGCTGAAGACAGAACCCAGGGTTTTGCGCATGCTACGCAAGTGCTCTACCACTGAGCCACTTCCCTGGCCCCATCTGTCCATTCTCTTCTTTATTCTCTCCTACCTGGCCTCCTAGTTCAGCTATAATCTCCATGAGATTCAATTCCAAATGTACATCACCAATTCTGATCTTCTGTTTTGTTTTGTTTTTTGAGATAGGACATGTAGTTCAGGCTTGTCTTGAACTATGGAACCCAGGCTGGCCTTAAACTTGGAGTGATCCTCCTGCGTCAGCCACTCAAGTGTTGCTTATTGCAGGGTGCTACCACATCCAGCCAGATTTTGATATTTCTCCAAAACTGTAGTCCTGAATGTACAAATAGTCTGCTGGACATCTCCAACTAGAAAGCTATCCAGAACTGAAGCTCCCTGTGCCCAAACTCAAATCTACCTTCTTTCCTCAAACCTGCTCCCTTTCTGTTTCTATCTGCCAGTGACACAGGCTTGAAATCTCCTGGAATCCCTCCTCTATTCCTCAATTCTAATCAACTGCTAAATTCTGTAATAATGCTCCAACAGCGTCCATCTCCTGACTTTTCTTCATACTGCCACCATCTCTGTCCAGGACCTCATCACCTCCATGTAACAATAAAAATGATGATGATAACTACTGATACCATCTAGCAATTACTGTGTGTCAGGTCTAGTTCTTTTTTTGTTTTTGTTTTTTTTTGTTTTTTTGGTGGTGGGGATCAAACTCAGGGATTTGTGCTTGCTATGTAAGCACTCTAACCACTGAGCTAAATCCCCGGCCCCCCAAGATCTAGTTTTAAGCCCTTCACATTACTATCTATTGTAACCTTCCCACAATCCTGTAAGGGAGTGAAACTTACATATGTAAACTGACTGTACTGTTCACAGTTTCTAGTGTCTTCTACTCAAATTCATAAAGCCTAGACTCAATTCCATAAGGATATTTAACCAATCTTTATCAGAGCACAGCTCTGATAAAGCCACATCAATCTACTACTAGAAATCTTCAATGGTCACTAAAATCAAGTAGAGGTTGTTTACATTTCCTAGATTGGCAGTCAAGGTTCTCCATTTGGTACCAATTTCTCAAGACATTTTTCATTATCTCTCCTTTCTGTCCTTAGCTCATCTCCTTATGCTATAAGCAGAGCGGCCCATTTATGGCTCTCTTTAGTCTAAGGTGCACTTTTTTTTTAATAGTACTGGGGATTGAACACAGAGCCCCTACACTGAGTTCCTATATCTCCAGCCATTTTATAGTATTTTTATTTTGAGACTAAGTTGTTCAGTGGTAATCCTCCTGCCTTAGCCTCCCAGAGGGCTGGGGACTGCAGGTGTGTACAACTTCACCTGGCTCAGGCTGCACTGTGTGACTCATGACCTTGCTCCTTCTATTCCCCATATCAGGAATATCTTTGTTCCTACAACCCTAAGAACAGCACCCAGTTAAATGCTTTCTTTCATTCCTAAAACAAGATTTCTCCTCCCCTGGAGTCTGTGTACTTATACTTTTCCCATCAGTTTCTAATACTTGCTATATATCATCTTCTTTACCATACTGTTAGACCTTGAGAAAAATTTTACAGTTACACATTTTTAACATTCCCACAAAAATGACAAGCACGCACAATGAAGTGCTAAAAGGGAGAGTAAACCATCCAAATTTAAGATTTCTTCAAAGGTAAACTATAAAGCTTAGATAAAGAAAAATTAATCGTATGTAGATACTTCTAGTCAAGCAGGTCTTCCCTTTAGTTTTCTATATCACTGAAACAAGAGAGACAGACTGGAATGATACTAATTCCAAGAAAAAAGGACAACCAAGTGAATCAACACTGCAGCTCGCCGCGGTGTTAGTCTAGTCTTCGTTCTTCCTTTGAACAAAGAAACACAAGGTCACAGGCTATGTTATGCCACTTTAAAGTTAAACATTTACAAGGTACTTTTTTCTTTAGTTCTTCCTTTACACTGGAATTTACCTTCATTTCTTTGCCGGATTCTGAATCGGAATTTAATTTATAATATTCTGAGTAGAGAAAAACTTCTGGTTAATTACTGAATAGTGGGCTCGGATACTGGGATGCCACTGTGAGAGACAGGAAGGCAAGGGTGATAACACAAAATGTGACCGAGTCCTGAAGAGGTGGGCCCAATATTGAGGCAGCAAAAAGAACAGATTAAAAAGAATACTAAATAAATTGAGAGTGGTGGTGCACGCCTGTAAGCCCAGCACTCTGAGAGGCTGAGACAAAAGGATCATGAGTCCCAGCGCAGCCTGGGCAACTTAGCAGGACCTGTCCAAAATTTTGGGGGTGGGGGGACCCCACACACCTAAACTTCTGTGTAATGTATATACTATCCAGCTGTCTAATTTTCGATCACAGCACACCTCAGGTCCTAAATATTTTGTTACATCATTCGATTCCTCATTCTTTCAATAAGCTGCAACTTTTGTTCCAATATATGAAGGTGACAGGAAAAATAAAACATTTTCAAAAAATTATGGTCTATCAGATATATGCAAAATAAGGAAAAGTCATGACTACTGAAACACACGTGACATATACAGAACTGATACCACTTTGGTGGTGGGAAAATCTACAACTGGCACAGATAAGACATTATTTTGGGAGTAGACAATAATTCCTATTTTAACTATCACAAAAGCTTAAAATGACCCTGGGGTCTTTGTTTTATTAAATATAGGTTAGTTTAAGGACTCACTTAAAGAACTAAGCCCTAACTTACTTGAAAATTAGCTTGTTTTTGAAGTGTTACTAATTTAAAAAGTAAAAACCACTAACTGGCACGCAGGAGTTTTGTTTGTATGCCTTAGTTTACTGCCTTATAATGCATAAAAGTAACCCAGCTCTCAGAGACATCTCAGCCAGGTGGGCACCATTAGCTTCCTAGCTGATTCTCAGTTTTCTGAATAAGTAATTGGCTGAGGCAAGAGATCTTCGAATCTCAAAAGGGATGCTAAGTCCGCTGCCACAGCAGACTTTCTAACCTGCAGGCTCCTTGTGCAGACTTACTAACCTCCACTACGGCCTATTTTCTCTCTGCTCCTTCCACATCCAAAGAGAAAATCTGTGTGGAGGTATCAAAAAGAAAAGCATGAAAGATAAAAAGTAAAAACAACCTAGAGGAATAAAAGTAATATGCAGTGAACTGAATAGGAGTCAAATCTCTTTAGTTCCGTCACTAAAAAGCTCAAAGACCTTACTAAAGGCATCTAATCTTTCAGGGCCTCAATTTCTCCACTTTATAAGAAGGAACTTACACTTACACTCCCTAAATGATTCCCATGAGCCTAACTTACCAGTTTTCAAATTCTATATGCATAATTATTGACCATGCCTCAGAGGAACAGATTTAATAGTACAGAAAATCAAATAGGGATGGGCAAAAATAATCTGAAGCCAGGCATGGTGGCACACGCCTGTAATCTCAGCACTTGGAAGGCTGAGGCAGGAGGTTCACCACAATTTCAAAGCCAGAGCCTGAGCAACACACAGTGAGTTCAAGGCCAGGCTGGACTACATACCAAGACCCTGTCTCGAAAAAACAACAAAAAAAAATTTGATTCATCAGGCAACCAGCTTCAAAAACACTTTCTGAAAGACAGGCATACATACCTATAATTCCAGCACTCTGGGAGGCTGAGGTGGGATGATCACAAGTTTGAGCCCAGCCTGGGCAACACAGGGTCTAGTAAGACCCTGTCTCAAAATATAAAATTTCAAAAAGGGTTAGGGGATGTAGCTAAGTGCAAAGGTTCTGGGTTCCATCCTCAGTACAATGAGGGGTATGCTTCTGGGACAGAGCAGGGCAGTACACACCTGTAATTCCAGCTACTCTGGAGGCTGAGGCAGGAGAATGCCAAGAGGCCAACCTAGGTAACTTAGCAAGACTGAATGTTTTTTGGGTTACTGAAGGTCCATCTCCCCTTTCCCAAGTATACAGTACCCCCTCTCTTTTTTGCAGTACTAGGAATGGAAACCAGGGATGCTCTACCATTGAGCTACTCTCCCCCCAGTCCTTTCTAACATTTTAAATTTTGAGACAGGGTCTTGCTAAATTACCCAGGCTGGGTTTGAATTTGAGATTCTCCTGCATCTGCCCCTCTAGCAGCTGTGATTAAATCAGGGATTCTCCTGCCTCAGCCTCTCTAGTAGGTGTGATTCAGGCATATACCACACTCATCTAATCACAACAGGAGACCTCATCTTGCTTTAGGAACAAAAAGTCCACTGTGATGTTTGCTATTTTCAAACATACACATCCCCAGAACTTGAATTTTGCTTGGAAAGGCCAATGCCAATTTTGCCAAATCTCATTATATCTGAGTATGATTCTTTTGATACACAGAAAAGAGGCACATCAATGCTGACTGGCCAAGCCTAAGAAGAAGGGACTTAACAGGACAAGAAATCAAATAGATCACAAAATATTGGGGAGGTTCCTAAAAATATAGTAACTGTAGGCATATAAAATGGTGTGAAAGGAATCCCCATGGGTTTCCATCATTTACATTAAAAAAGTATCTCACAGTAAGAATCAACTATGTGTATTTTATGCTATTGCTTAGATTTTAATGAGACCAATGTTTTAAAGTCTTCATCCCAACATTTACTTGCTTGCTGCCACTCTGCAAGTTCCAACTACCTCCCAAACTTGAACACTGACAGAGAGATCACGTGACCATAAGTAAACAAAAAATGGCTTTAGTTTACTTTAAATACTTGGCACACAAACTAATAATGTAAAAACATGGGCAACCATTACAACTTACCTGCATTACAGTACAAATCTCAAGAATCCAATCAGAATGGGCTTCCAGTTTTTATTCTGAGAGGTTCCCAAATCTAATGCTGCTTTAAAAACCAGAATTCCCACTTCATCTTATTCTGAGAGACCCTTAATCTTTGACAAGAAGGTTAATATTCTTTCATAGAATTCTTCACAGATGAAAGTGTCATGGTCTCAAAGTGTGCATTAAGCAGATAGGTCCTGCCAGCACAAATAGGAACATCAGGTGAAGGCAGGTATGTCAGGTTGAAACAAACAACTTTGTAAATACACTAAAATATTGGTATTTTTTCTTTGATGCTACACCTATCTGCACAAACACTTAATCTCCCAATTCATTTGAATTAGTAGCAGCTAACACTCATGTGACAATTCATAATCAGCACCTTGACATATATAATGTCACTCAAGACTCACCACTAATAAGGTGCTATTTTGAGGTCTGTTTTAAATGGGAGGAAGCTGATACTAAGTGTCTGACTTGCCTAGGGTCACAAAGTTGGTGATAGAGCTGAGTGAGACTTGAATATATTTCTCTTAACTTTAAATGGCTTGCCCTGTGCTGCCTCAAAATACTACCAGAGTAAAAAAGTCCAAATCTCAGACCTCATCTAAGCCTCACCCACATACTCCCACCAACCACACTCAGTTTATAGTTAAGCTCTAAAAGGCCTTTGCTCTTTCTGGAAATAAAGTTTTCTTCATTTCTCTGGAAAACATTTACCTTTCTAGAGCATTAAATGAGGAAATCATATAAATGCCATTCAAATACACCAGAAAATATCTTAACTTTGCCAGAGGTTTTGCACAGGCATGCCAATGTGCATTTTTCCAGATACTGGGTCAGATTCAGCTCTAGAGAGTCCATTAGTCTAAAAGAATGAAGAACCTGAGGCAGATATTTAAGTAGCTAAATCCACACATTTCTCAAATTTATAAAGAGTTTTTATCTTGGCCTCATGCCACCTCATTCCACCTGCACTTTACCTCCCCTGTTCCATGGCTTCTCCAAAAGCCAACAGGATCATTCAGTATCTGTAACTTTCTTAAATTTTATCTAAAACCTGGAGCAATTTATAATATATAAACCAGTGGCCTGTAAATTAGAATAATTTGCCCTCATGTAATATTTAACATATACTCCTTTCTCTTAGGATTTAAATTCCCAAAATGAACATTTTCTTACCATAAGCATTCCAATCTCCCAAAAGGAGTCTCTCAAATACAACTACTTTGGACTCCTGAAATACCATTCTTCACTAAGAACCCTCTAGATTACAAAGAAGACAAGGTAGCCTGCAAGGAATTCTGACTCTGTTAGGCAGTTCAGTCAACTATCATACCAGAAGGGTTTAGAATTTTTTGCTGGGGGGAGGGAAGAGAGTCGAGTGGGAGAGAGAATGAATGCAGCACTATTGTCTTATTGCTTAAAAACTCTTAGTTTGAATCTGCAACAGATTCCTACTAACCACTGGACTTGAACATCACAAGTACAGTCTCTTTTCATCTTAAATAGAGCTTTTCAGTCCAAATCTGTACAAACAAACTTCGTCCTTCAATCTTTCAACTCCTCGGTAGTTTTTCAAGGTCACTTCTCTGAGCAACGACAGAGGCCTGTATCCAGGAACTTTGACTGTAAACTACTACTCTGACTCGAAGAGCCCAAAATCTAAACCCTAAGACCCTCTCAGGCAAATCCTTTACTCAAGGGGATGCTAGGGAAGGCAGAGCAACGCCCTCCCAACTTCTCCTTTAATAGGGCCTGCTCCTTTTCCCTCACCAGAGACAGTGCTGCTGGCTCGCTGCTTTACACAAGTCTGCTGCAGAAATGTTCCAATGACCTTCATTCCATATTTGCAAATAAAAAGAAAACAAAGAACTCCTTTTTAAAATTGGGTGTATTACAGATCTTAGTACATGGGATTGAAGAGTTCACTGTTCACAAGAACTGACTGTTAATGATTAGCAAGCTACATTAGCTTCATTTGCTTAAAGAGGGAGAAAAATATCAAGGGCAAAAGATATAGTGCCTATACTCCTAACTCTTCTATTTACAAGCTGCAGATAAACTAGGATTTTAAGCACTGCATACTGAAAATGAAAAGCATTTTGTTCAGATTATTTTAAACAATCAAATCAACACCTGAAAAAATGTTTGAAATTGGTGGAAAAAGATTTGCTCTTGTCACTGCCAGTATAACTGGACAAGTATGTTTTTAACCAGCATTGTAAGCTAAAATGCACATTTTAAAATAAAGATTGTTATTAAATTAATATTCACTAAAATCTAGAGACAGACAGGTATATCAAAAAAGTTATGGGAGAATTTCACACTGGCATGTGGGCCCTCACCATTAGAACCTCCATCAGTGCAAATCACATTTTCACACAAATTTCAAATAGTAATAGTGTGGCTTCTATCTCTAAAAACACAGATGTCAATCAAGTGTACGGAAATAGAAAAACTCTTAAACAACTCAAATTATTCTATAGGAAAGCTTCAGTGCACTTGAACAAAGGAAAATTATTTGGAAAACAGTTAAGTTTACCCAATGCAAAGAGAAAGTACTTTGCTCCTGTGTGCCCCTTAAAAATGATTAGTCCTTCTTCTTGTACCTGATCTTGTTGATACTCAACTAGGAAAAGAAATCCTAGCTGAAGGACATGCAAAATCTCAACAGACCAAGGTATTCTAGGTACACCAAAAGGTATGCATGGAATGTAAAGTGGCCATTTTCTGAAACAGTGCAACTTGTCTACACTCCCTGAAGCTAAACAGTTTCTATCATTTCAACACAAAACAAAGAATTAAACTTACCGGGAACTGCATTAATTTTACATGTAGTTATTTATATCTCCTCGGACAGGGAGAATTTAAGTCACTCCTATCCCTCCCCCCAAAAGGACGGAGGAAACAAAAGCAGCAGGAGATGCAGAAACCTGAGTCTGGAATGTCCACTCCAGTGAAAACCCGAACAGCTGTCCCCCCCACCCCCCAACAAACTATTCGCCATTTTTCTTTGTCTTTCAGCTGACCCCTGCCTCAGTGAAAAACTCCGAGGCTCCAATGAAGCCCTGCAGCCTCCTTCCACTTTAACAGTCAAAGGCATTCAATCTAGCCTGCTATTTGACACCAAACCTTGCCTCCAGAGCAGTCCCATTGGCTGAGCTGCTTTATCAGCTAAGAACACAAAGCCATGATTGGCTGTTCACGTCATCAGTTACCTCTTTTGTACACTTCCTGTTTTAAAGTTACCTTGAGAAGCAGAACAGGGGTCAGATTCAGACTTCAAACTACCGAGAATTTAAGAACTGGAAATGCTCAGAAAATGTACACAGCAAATGCACTAGGGCCTCATGGGCTTCCCAAACAAGGTACTACAAATTTAGAACTGTTCTTAAAAAAATCAAAGGAGAGGGTTGTTATAGTTCCCACCCAAAAGATTTCTTATTGGCTGTCAGAGTTCCATTTAAAAATTTTAAGGTAATTTTACTGCTTCTGATTGGTCACTGATGATGTCTGTAAGAGACTGCTACTGTATCCTATGACAGTAAACCAGATAATCCGTGTGCACAAGGTTGGAAAATTATGACTGGCTAATTTTGGTTTTCTGTTGAGCATTAACAGAAGAAAAAGAAAACGGGGCAGGGATAATCCAAAGAAAACACAGCACCTTTAATGGTGTCACACACTATTGATGCCCAAAGGCTAGTTGCAGGACTTCTAAAAGGCATCTGTCATTACTTCTTGGTAACTTTAAAAGCACAGATTACTATGAGGACAAACACTTTATTCCAAAACACAAAGTAACCAAAATCGGGAAACTTGAGGTAATGTATAAAGTTGGTGGCAGGGGTAATGGCATTTCAAAACAGTCTACCAAGCCAAGCACAGTGATGCATACGTATAATCCCAGGTACTGGGGGGCACGCATGGTGTGAGGGGGTAGTAATCACAAATTCAATGCCAGCCTGGCAATTTAGAGACCCTGTCTTAAATTAAAAAGGGGTCAAACATGGTGGCACACACCTGTAATCCCAGTACTCAGGAGGCAGAGGCAGGAAGATGGCAAATTCAGTGTCAGGCTGGGCTACACACAAAGAATTTGTCTCAAAAAAACAAAATAAAATGAAATAAAATAAAATAAAATAAAAAGGGGCTGCTGATGTAGCCCAGTGGTAGAGTGCTAGCCTAACACATTCAAGGCCCTGCATCCAAACCCCAGTCCCAGAAATAAAAGTCTTTCAGGAACCCAAGAGGAAAATACAATCAGAATTGGAAGCAGGGAAGCTAGCAAAGAAGAGAACATCAGTGAATATACTGTTAAAAACACATGATAGCCAGGCATGGTGACACACATCTGTAATTTCAGAACTCAGGAGGCTGAGGCAGAAAGACTGACACAAGTTCAAGACCAGCCTGAACTACCTAGTGAAACCTTGTCTTAAAAAACAAACAAAAAAAGCACATTATACTGTAGTTTGATGGATTAACTAATTTATTTAGAGCAGTTACAAAATGTTGCTGATTAGCTTTTAATGTTACAGAGTTTAGGTATCATAGAAGATAAATTTTTTCCTACTATATTATCAAGAATAAGCAGCTGGCTGATCTCAGGAGAGATATTAAGAGTATTTTTACTTGTTGTGGTAGCTGAAGATAATCTGGGGTGCTGAAGTTCACCAGTGGTGGTCGTAGATTTGCTTACAGATTTAGGGACCTATGCTTAGGTTTTAAAAGCAGGCTCCCAATATGGTAAAAATCCATTAATGTGTCTTGTTTTTTTCTTTTTGTAGAATATTTAAATAGAAACATCTCGCCATTACTTGAAACATTTAACAATCTCCTTAGATCTGCTTCCTCCTATCAAACTAAGTATCCTAGGACTATCTAACACAGCTGTTCTACTAGACCGTTACTAGAAACTCCTGGCTTGACCTCACAGAACTCATCCTCGGCATATGCAAGGGTTCGGCATGATCTGTCCTATCACTTTGCCGTACTACTTTTCTATACACACTGTCGTCATTTCCCACAGTGAAATGAAGTAATAACTGACCACCAATTAGCATCAAGGTACATTACAGACTTTACTTCTCTAATTCTCACTACAATTCCTTTCACACGTGAGAAAAAGGCAGGCTCTGAAAATGAAGTTAACTGGCTCCTAACCATGCATCTAGCTGCACACTCAGGTCCTACCTAGAGTTGTGGTTTTTCCACTGTATCACGCTGCTTACCAAGACACCAGCCCCTCAGGGCACATCTAAGGAAATTCTCAGGTGCCACAAATGTATTTATAGCATAAACCATTACCCAACTTTATGAATTTAAAAACGACAAATCTGACTATTGTTTCATTTCATTTGCCCATTAGTGACCTAGCTAAGTATCTGACAAAGCAGCATCCTTTATATTTTTTTTTTTTTTGGTGCTGGGGATTGAACTCAGGCCCTTGTGCTTGCAAGGCAAGCATTTTAACCACTGAGCTAAATCCCCAGCCCAGCATCCTTTAAATTACACAGATTTTACTAATACATTATTGGAAATACTGAGCCAGTAATTAACCACATTTATAAGAACTTGAAACAACTAAACCATTAACGACAGTATTTATTAAGACAGTGTATTAAAGGAATGTGAGGTAATTTCACTCTGGCATCCACAGAAGAGTTTGGTGATGCTAACAGGTTATGTTACAAGTCTAACTCTCTTCATAAAACCTTAGATCACAGACTCTGAAAAACTATTCCCAGGCTGCGGAGAGAAGGCATATGAGAGCCTCTCTTAACACTACAACACTCAGGGACAAGTCAGCTACACAGAAGAAAAGAATCTGGGGGAGGGGTAGAGAATATATTCACAACTTCACTCTTAATTACTGTCAGTATGGCAAAACAACTAAACCCCTGAGTATCAGGCAGTGCTACGTACAACTTCTGGCTCCTCTACTTATTAACTGTATGACACTGGGCCAAGCCCAAGCCTCAGTTTGTCCATGTTATCACATATACAATGATCACTATCTATATTATGGATCCACTGTAAGGTTTAAAAAAGCTAATATATGTAAAATATATTGTACTGTGCTTGAATAAGCACTGAAAAAACATAAAATGCTAAATGTCATGCAATCCTGTCTCCTTGTTTTACAGAGAAGCTAAGGTGCAGAAGGGTATGAGACCTGTGTAAGGCTCTCCGGTTCCTTCGAGGGAATGTGTCTTCTATCCCCAGTGTACCCTGTAAACCTGCAGCAAGCAATTCCTTAGCAATAAAGGGCCACGTGGGAGGACTCCCAGCTGCTACTAAAAATCTCCAGTTTTTATGCCGGAAATCCATGCCTTTCACCACCAATCTAAGCTGAGGTCTGGTTAATGTTCTGAAAGTCTGCCCTTCAACTCTGCTTTTGATGTACCAGATTAAACCAATCATGTCCCCCAACACTCTGTGAAGTCCTTCAGCATAGTTTTTATTAGTTCCTGGCAGTGCACAAGAAAAACACTTCAGCTCCTATTTCTCATCAACAGTCAACTTAGTAGAACTCACGCCACAGCAGGAAGGGAACTCAAACTGTCCTTGGATCTCCGTTTGGCAGCCTGACCCTCACTTACTATACTTTTCTTTAGTCTCTCATTATTGTGGACTAAAAGACTCATGGACTCTCTGAAACTGCAATTCCCATTCTTCCCCGGCCCTGGATCTCAGCAGCCTTCTACATTAGACAATTGGACATCCTCACCCTAAAAACATTCAGATCACTATGAGAAAAAAACTAACAACTGGTTACATGGTTCAAGCTTCAGCGCTCTCAAACAAGGCAGGGAGAAAACTGGTGCTCCGTCAGAAAGCTGATTTCTAAATCACAGCTGCCTATTTAGTAGCTGTGTGACCTGCCCTATTATTTAACTTTACTGAGCTCATTTTTTCATGTGTAAAATGGAAAAAAATAACACCAATTCACTGGAATACTGTATTGAGAAAAGGAAAAGCATTTGGCATATATCTGGAATGTGGCATGTGTGCATTTAATACCCATTTAGTTCTAACACATATTATATTTACTTTTTAATACATCTCCATTACCAGAAAAGGACTTTTTGAACATAGTAACTATGTCTTTTTTCTTCCTCGTTCCTCCCTCCCTCCCTTCCTTGGTGGTCCTGGGGGATGAACCCAGGGACCTGCACATGCTAGGCAGCTGCTCTACCACTGAGCTCTGTCCCCAGAACCTTTTAAAAATTATTATTTTAAGACAGGGTCTTACTAAGTTCTCTAGGCTGCCCTTGAACTTGTAATTTTCTTGCTTCAGCTTCCTGAGTACATAGCTGGTAATTACAAGTGTATGCCAAAAAGCCCAGGAGCACCTGTGACTTTCTTACACTCACATATATCCCTAGTGTGCAGAACAAAGAGAAAGTCCAAACCCAACCTCAAACACAACAGGGAGCAACGGGACTGGCGAAAACTGGAGAGCAAATGTTCTTTTGAAAAGAGCAGAGCAAGCACTGACGACGCCGATGAAAAGGCCTGTGTAGGATGCTGGTCCACAGCAGCAAGAGCTTTGGAGTCTTTAAAAGAAGCAAAAGCCAGATTGTTTTAATGTCAAATCTTTTCATTTTAAATTTTGGTTCAAAATTTTAAAAAATTATAAGTAAATCCCAAGAAACTAAGTGCCGCAAGAATGTACCTTCTAACCTCTATTTTGCACATGACATGGTCCTAAACAACTATGAACTATTTCCCAGATCAAATCCACCTCAAGGTTTAAAAAGAAAAAGTGTCAGCACATTTTCAAAACAATCTAACAGAACATCTGAAGACAGTCCCCAAAGAAAAACCAGAAACACACTGAGCAGTGAATATCATTGGAATAAAGTGATGTAGAACCACGTGTGGTGGCACACGCCTCTATCCCAGTACTTCGGAGGCTGAGGCAGGAGGATCACTGCAAGTTTGAGGCCAGTGTGGGCTACAGTAAGCTCAAGGCCCGCCTGAACTACAGAGCAAGACCCTGTCTCAAAAAAAAAAAAAAAACGAAAGAAAGAAAGAAAGAAAAGAATAAAGCAATGTAGTGCTAGTGTTCAGTGAGTGGCTATTCAATCAAAGACTGAATGAAATAAATCAAACGGGACCTTAGATAGATGACAAATTCTAAATCAGTTTTTAAAAAAATAAACTTTTTTATTTAATGGTATAACAGCACACATCAATAATCCCAGCACTTGCTTATAACCTCAGCACTTGGGAGGCTGAGGCAGGAGCATCAGAGTCAAGGTGAGACTAGCTTATACTGTAAGTTCCAGCCAGCCTGGATTACATAGTAAGACCTTATCTTAAAAAAAAAAAAATTAAATTATCCAAACACAAATTAAGACCAACGGACAGAAAATTATTCTAGAGGGACCTACTTCATCTCTCAGAGCTGTCCAAAGTGGCAACAGCTGACACAAAAGCTATGAATGGGGTTGCTAGGCAAAGGCTGCTTCAATCTGTACTTGACGGTGACATGCAAAGGCAAGAAGAGAAAGAGCAGCCGTGTGGAACAGCAGGAAAAAAGGTGCAGTCTCTGCAGCTTAACAGATTTAGTTCTAATCCTTCCTCATCACTGTTTAGCTGAGTAACCTCCTGATAGTTACTAGAACCCTGCTGCAGCCAGACTCCTATACTGGGAAATACTGTATCTCACAAAGTTATAAGGATTAGTTGGGATAATTTCATTGTTCAATAAACACTAATAGGCACAGGCATTGTACTAAGCTCTGGATCCTAAATACGACACGCATCCTGTCCTCAAGGAGATGGGGGTCTACAAGACAGAAAAATAGTGTTGTGTGTTAAGAGTCACGACAGGGGAAAATGTACAATACAGAAGGGCCCAAGGCCTATATAAATTTAAAGTTGATCATGGGGGCTTCTTGGGGAGATTTAAAATCCCAGGGAGCCTACTAAGACAAAGCAAGCTGCATGTGCCAAGCACTAAATTCCTGTAAGGGATGTAGGTTGGGTATGGCAATAATCAAAAGGCTAGAAGCAAAGTGAGAAAAATAACAGGATCAGCCAGGCACAGTGGCATATGCCTGAAATCTCAGCACTCTGAAAGGCTGAGGCAGGAAAATCTCAAATTCAAGCCCAGTCTGAACAACTTAGCTAGATCCTGTCTCAAAATTTAAAAAAATTTAAAACGGGCTGGGGATACAGCTCAGTGCAAAGGCCCTGGGTTCAATCCCCAGTACCACAAAAAGAAAGAAAAGAAAAAGAAGGAAGGGAGGGGGCAGCAGGCTACTGGAGTAACCTAATTACTAGAAAATAGAGTAATGGAGATGTTGAAAAGCAAATGGATGGGAAATTTAAAAAGAAATTAAAACAGACGGTGGTGGTGCATGCCTATAATCCCAGCACTCAGGAGGCTGAGGCAGGAGGATTACTGATGCACGTTCAAGGCCAGCATGGGTTACCCAGTGAGTTCAAGGCCAGCCTGGAATAGTAAGACTCTGTCTCAAAAAAAAAAAAAAAGCCAAGCATGGCAGTAAATGCCAGTAATCTCAGTACCCCAGAGGGTGAGGCAGGAGGATTGCCATGAGTTCCAGGCCAGCCTAAGGTATGGAGTGAGTTCAAGGCCAGCCTGAACTACACTGCAAGATCCTGTCACAGCTGGGGAATTAGCTCAGTGGTTAGAGTGCTTGCCTTGCAAGCATAAGGCCCCAAATTCAATCCCCAGCTCCAAAAAAAAAAACAAAAAAAAAAAACCAAAACTTACCACAAAAAAAACAAAAAACAAACAAACAAAAAAATCCAGTGCATAATACATGTGGAATAACAACACTGTGATGATGATGATGATGAAGATGATGATGATGATTGGAAACCGGATTAGATTTTGAAGTCACATTCATCCCTAAGAGTCTACTTCTCTTTTGAGACATATCTTGCCAGGAAAGTCCTTTCTGACTAGTAGCCAAGCTACCCCATACAAAACGATTCATTTTTATTCACAAATTACACCAGAACCACTCAAATGGGCTCTACTACAGACCAGTTATAACAAGAAATGTTTATTAGATGTTCTCGCAAACAGGGTTCCATGGTCATGTAATTCTGAGGAACACTGCATGATGTATCCTCCTTTTTCCAAGGGCCTTAAGGCACACGAGCACAAAGGCTCTGAAGAATTCTGTAATAAAGAAATGCATTTCACTTTGGCCATTATTCTATCACAAATTTTAGAGGGATGAAAAACAGATTATAGGCAACTTTATTCTGAAAACCTTTCAAAATAATTAGAGTTTCACACACATTGTGGACTTTTCCTTTTAAACTTAATACTATGAAATAAGTACCACCATATATAGTAACTCTGACTCCCAAATTATTGTCCAGCACTCATGTTCTGCTTCCTCAACTTTATCATTTGATGATGAACAAATGCTATGTTATAATTTTTAAGACAGTTAAAAATGGCAAAGACATCAATTTTATATAGCATATACTTTCTTATGCCTTTTTCTTTTCTCCTTTAAAATGGACAGATCATGCTATCAGAAGGGACATGTTTTCTTAACACTGGGCAAAGAATCTCACTTCATACAGACCACTAGAAAATCTGCAGCTTCTGAGAACAGGGATGATGGTAACCAGATCTGATGAAAATCTTCTGTAACTCATAGATTTAAGTCAATGACATGACACAAAATATTCTACTCTAAAACAATTTCCTATGAGTCTTCCCATTCCTCCTCTTACTGGAGCACTGCTCAAGATCACTATTTACAGTTCACACCCATGAAAATATTTAAGAATAGAGCAATCTTTGAGTCCTATTTATAAGAACATACTATCAGCTTTAAATGGAGAGTGCTCATTTAAATGGGACATTTTCTATAACCTAGAGATGAAAATATGAACCTGTAATTTAAACCTATTCTAGAAACATTCAAATGCAAAGGTTAGACACTAGTTCATTTCTTTAAAATGGATATGAAGTGTGTCCACTAGAAAGTTCTCCCTATATAAAGATGCAATGAATTTAGAAGTAATCTATCTGCTGATTGGGAAATACCAAAATAGAAAATACAACCCCCACACTGAAAATGAG
Organism: Hystrix cristata; assembly: GCA_004026905.1. Classification (NCBI taxonomy): domain Eukaryota; kingdom Metazoa; phylum Chordata; class Mammalia; order Rodentia; family Hystricidae; genus Hystrix; species Hystrix cristata. The sequence goes on from PVJO010001020.1 coordinate 146,002, forward strand.
CTCACATACTGTCTCACTGCTATCAGGTGTATCACAGCTAAGACCTAAGTTTGAGACGGATGCAACAAATCTTGTAACCAGACAAAAATTTCTGCAGGCAGAAGTTTCTTTCCTCAACCATTCCAAAATGTTGTCTTCCTGCTCATTTCAAAGAAAATGCTACCCAGGTGACTACAAGTCATACAAACCAAACCAATGGTCTTATGTCAATTAATAATTAGAAAAACTAAAAATTACTATAATGCAAATCTCTCCTGTGGATAGAAGGCTAACACTGGTTGCTCTGATTTTAATAATTACTGCTTTGGGAAAATATATAGCTTTAATTTTATTAGAATCACTACCACTTAGCACTTGAGGATTATAAGGAGCAATTATGAGACAATTTTTCACTGAAACGAATGGTCCTACTACTTGTACATTCAAAAGTTTAAAACTTACCTCAGACTGGCCCACTGAAAACAAGCTCCTAAACTACAATGGCACAAATAAATTAGGTTACTTCTTTTTCTTTCTTTTGAGATGGGCTGTTGCTATATAGTCCAGGCTGGCCTTTAACTCACTATGTAGCCCAAGATGTCCTCAAACTCCCTATCATCCTGCCTCAGCCTCCCAAGTACTACTTGGTGTGCCACCAAATGATTGCTCCCTCATATGGAAATCTCACTGTACGTAACAGAGTAGATAATTAAAAAAGCCCTCCTCATCAGGGAAGCTTAACTGGCTGTGCTGTGCTGAGTAGGTTTTCCACTGTTCCAAAACGGAAATGATGTGTACTCTCATTTATTTACTGAGGTACACTAAGCAACAGGCATCTACCATATGTTATTCCATTCATTTCTCATAATTACCCTATAAGATAAGTAGTGTTAACATTACTTTACAGCAACAAAAGTAAGCTCAGACTGGTTAAGTACCTGCCCCAGCACACAGAAGGTAAATATGCTACAGATACAAAATTCTCCCCTAGGTCTGACTCTAAACTCACCGATACTGTACCTCCCAAAAGGCATTTTGTAGTCAAAGTTTTTGAAATCCATTTCCTCCTGCAATTAGTCTACTGATTTATGTTGGGTAATTTGAGTCTCTGCAGGAAAACACTAAAATGACCTGTAACTTTCCTAACTTGTCATAGTGCATTCACAAAAAAGTGAACAAACAAAACCAAAAGAGCATCTGTAAAACACATAACTCACAACCAGTTGCCTCTGAGAACAAGAAATAGAATGGAAAAGAACAACTTGCCAGTTGAGGAATGTTCTTCCCTAGGTTGTATGCCTGAGGCTAGAATAAACTTTACTGTCATCTGTGACCCTAATAAAATCCTGTCATTCTCCCTCCACTGCACAAAGTACAGTGTAAACTCGCCACTGAAAGTTCTGCCTGCCGGTTGGTATTTCCGGAGGAGAGACTACGCTGGCCAGAGAAGCGAGAGCAGATCTCGGATTCCAGTGATCTGGGCTCAGTCCTTGTACAGCTCAAGTGACCTTGTCAAGGTCATCTTATTCTTTAGCACCTCAGTACAAAGCACATCTCCAAAAGAACTGACGATCACTTCCTAAGCTAAAATGTGCTGATTTTTCTTTCCCCATATTTTATGGTGTCTAGATAATACATTGTTTAAGAATAAGGGCTCCAATCCCTAGAACCTCAACACTCTGGGAGATTGAGGCAGGCAGACCACAAATTCAAGCCCAGCCTGGGCAATTCAGCAGCTCAGCAAGACCCTGTCACAAAAGGGGGAGGGGCTGAGGATGTAGTTCAGTATGAAGGTCCTGGGTTCAATCTTTAGTAACACACACACACACACACACACACACACACACACAAACCTGTGTCTGAATCAGGACTCTACTGGCCATGAGACCTTAAATTACCTTTTTCTTTCTTTTGAGACAGGATGTCACTATGTTGCCCAGACTTGTCTCAAACTCCTGAGCTCAAGAGATCCTCACACCTCAGCCTCCTGAGTAGCTGTAACTACAGGCACACTGCACAGCTCAAGCAAATTACTTAATTCCTATTTCCTCACACACAAAATGACTATGGTAATTATTCCACTGCATACCATGTAGAATAATATGTATAATACATTTACACCCTGGCTGGTACAATGTAAGTACCCAATAAAAGACAGTAACTATGAAATTCCTGAATTTGATTCACAGATTCTTAATGGCTCAGTATATCTGAACTAAAAGATAAGAGATGTCAATTTCAAAATTACCTTAAAAAGACAGGTAGCACAGTCCCTCATTTAGCATTTATCTGCAGATAAAATAAGAATAAAGTTGGGCATGGTGGCATACACCTACAATCCCAGCACTTGGCAGGGTGAGCCAGGAGAAATCATGGAGTCTGAGCCTAGCCTGGACTACACAGCAAGTTCAAGGTTGGCCTGGACTACACAGCAAGACCCTATGTGAAAAAACAAAGCAGGTGGAGGGAGTAGTAAAAATATCTTTTTTTTTTTCAGTAAAAATATCTTGTATCACCTCTGATATAATGAATCAGTTTTGCTCAAATGAAAAATATGTAACCAAAAATGAGACAGAATTATCTGATGTAAGAATTAAATAAAATGACAAACACAGTCTGTAACATGAAGCAATGTATGACTTTTGGTAAAAGAAGACAAAGCTGAGGTTCACGAAGTTTCTAACTCAGACCTCCTGGAAGTTCAAGATTCATAAGGTGATCAATGCCAGATGTTAACAAGGTTAGGGTTAGGGTTACCATGAGAGTAAGGGATTAATTTGGGGAGCAAATGGTCACTGATATTAAGAAGTAGGCTGCCTGGGAAATGCATGCTGAATAAAAGATATATGTAATGCTTGGTTTTAGAGCTTTGTCTAGACTTAGTAGAAAAGAAACAAAGTTACAGAGGCCATAATATTATTTATATATGGTTAACAACTGAACCAAATGAGGCTGAGAAGACCAATGTACAAAGCATACCACGTGTCCTATTTTCACTTATAGCTTTGTTTTTTTCAAACAGCAATGTTATTGTAAATAAAAGGTTGACAGTACAGAGTGCTTCGTTTAATCACATCAAGACAAAGAAATTAAAACTTCCAATTCACTAGTCTCCCCTCAAAACCAGACTTAAAGATTTTATGTAAAACTGTAGTAAGAAATATTTTGTCATATCCAGTTTTAGTTTTACACATTGTTCAGGATAAATATATTCTAGAACCCGTGTTCCAGTTTGAAGAAAGCATAATAAGGCCTTTGAGTAGGTCTGGGTGCTTGGAGGCATCCTAAGGAATGAATGACGTTTTAAAAATCTCAATAGCAAGCTATTTACACTATGCAGGTGGTAGCTCCTCACAGCTTGGAATAAATTACTTCCATATACATAAAGACTGTGTCAGCAATATTCTAAAGCCTAATTTGAAAGAATGCAGATTCAAGTTTCTGTACCTATTTTTCCCCATTATTTCCTGGGTTCAGGAAAACCAGCAACTTAATTTTCGTTGTTTTGGGGGGAGGTTTGGTTGAGATGGTTTTTTTGGGGGGGGGGTTGGGTTTTTTTTTGAGACAGGTTCTTGCTATGTAGTTCAGGCTGGCCTCAAATTCGCTATGTAGCCCAGCCTGCCCCCTGAATTCAAGATTCTCTGCCTCAGCCACCCAGTGCTGTGAGTGATTACAGGCATGTATCACCACACCTGACTATCCAGCAGTTTATTTTGTAAATCATCCCTTTCATCATTGAAACCAAATTATACGATTTAGATATCTAGTTGAAGAATCCATATTCCATACTGCTACAATTCTGTGGCCTGAATCTTTGAAAGAGTACAACAAATTCTTATACATTCTACCATTTAATATACTCAACACTCAGAAATCAATGATTCACTTGGAAATATAAAAACTACCTGGAAATCTGACTGATCAGGTTTATGTTGATAGTATGATGTAGCAGATAAAGAGGTTTTGTTTGGCATTGGGCAAGATGGGTTTGAATTCCAGCTTAAATCCTTAAGAATGACACAGGACAAGCTACTTAATCTTTCTGATCTTCTATTTCCTTAACGATATGGGGTTGATAATGCCAACCTAACCAGAGTGTGTTATTCAATGTGTTTCAAAATATCAGTTCCCCAGGGGCTGAGGATTTAGCTCAGTGGTTAGATTGCTTGCCTAGGAAGCACAAGGCCCTGAGTTCAATCCACAGCATTAAAAAAAAAAAAAAAAAATCAATTTCCCATTCTACTTTCCCCTTTTCTCTTCAAAATGCAGTTGCATCCACACAAAACTAACCAAATTTGAAACAGAAGTATAATATCTACCTAATGCTAAAAATTTTAGGACCACTTAAAGACAAGGAAAAACAAATTAGGAAAACACAGTTTACCATAAATATTTCCATGGGTGCCACACTTTGGGAGGAGCAAATATAAAGCCATCCACGTTACTAAAATTCAGCAGAAAAGAAACATAGCCCTGACAACTTCAGATTAGGAAAAAAGAGTTTTGAAATATGAACCAGAAAGTGCTGAAAAGTACTGTTACTTAAAACAAGATGCAAGAAGATATGAGCTGTTTTATTTTCACTGGGAGCTGTTGACTTTTTAAAAATTAAAAGTGCGTATGGGGATGGGTGTGTTTTTTAGGCACATAGAAAAAGAAATAAATGAGCCAAGATTCAAAATCTCTGGTTAGCTCTCTTCCTCGTCAAGGGAAACCCAGCAGTATCCCTTCAATGAATCACTGCCAAATACCTAACATTTGCTGAAATAGAACTGGAATACCAGCCCCAACCTGTAACCTTCTTAGGGCAGGATATTTTCATATAAATTGAAAATACTATATTTTCAAATAATTAAGGCCCAATACAATAATCTGTAACTTGTCTTATACTTCCCAAGTGTGAAAATATTTCCCCAAATGCTTTCAATATCGGGCTTTTTCATTTATAGATCTGATACTGCTTAATGTCGTGTAGTTACTAAGACCTCATACTCCTCACATCACACCCCAGTCCGCTAACTGGACTCCCAACGGCCCACTAAAACCTCAGTGCTTCTATCTGATTCTATCGCTTGGGCCCTGATGCACCTTCTTCCGTACCATATACTCGGACCACGTACTTCAGGGTCACATTCCCAGTCTAACAACCCTGTATCTCGAAGACCCTCTCGGCCAGCAACTTGGCTTTCGATGTTTCCATGCCTGGGACACGGAGGAGGGTGACAGGCACTAGGAAGAATTAGGAGTGTCCCGTATTCCGAATCAGACCCCGAGACTACGTACTCCCAAAGTGGCTGCGAAATTCTCACCCTCTCTTGCACCTTAAGCCTTCTAGGCGGCTCGCCCCGCCCCCGATTCCTCCCCACGCCAGCGCCAAAAGGGGTCACCCTCCCCGCCGCCGGAGCCCGGGACGCGCGCATCCCCGCAGCCTCAGATTCCTTCATCAACCCCGAGGCCAGCGCAACCAATAAGGTGCCAGGTCCGCGGCCTCCCCGCCACCGACCAATCACGAGCGAGCCCCCCCGCCGTCGCCTTCCGCCAATGGGAGAAAGCCCGCGGGCCGGGCCAAGGCGCACGGACCCCGCGAGCGCGGCGGCGGCAGCTGCAGCAGCGGGCCCGACGAGGACACAACATGGCGGCGGCGGGCCGGACCGAGCTGCAGCAGGCGCCGCATAAGGGAAGTGAGGTCTCCGCAGAAGGCGGGAAGCGTTGCCCCTCCCCCCGCCGCCGCCCCTCTCACCCTCCTCCCACCGAAGCTCCCACACACTCACACGCCTCTATGGCGGAGTCCAGGGAAGACCAGGAGCCGCCCCCACACTCCTGCGGCGTCCAGCAATGCAGAGCCCCGGGCACAGCGGAGGGGAGGGGGAAGCGTGTGTGACGGAGAACGGAGCGCGTGCGGACCGGGGCCACAAACAAGATGGCGGCTACGCCGTTTGCACCGTCTCCCCCTTGCCCTTCCCCCTCCCTTGACGCCTTGACTCCCAATGTGTTGCAATGCGCAGAAGCCGAGTCGCATGAGGTCTCGCGAGAATTAGGAAGGGGCGCGGACAGGGTGAGGTGAATGAGATCTGAGGGGTTTCTGACTCCGCCCCCTTCCAAGGGCTCTGGAGGCGTTACCGGATGACCTCCAAGAGGCGTTCGATCTTTAAAGTGTCTGCTGTGGTGGAGGGTTTTTGATTTCTAGGAAATAAGGAATTTTATGGGAGATTGTTTTGGTTTAATTTGGAGAGAGTTAGGGGATGAAGGAAGACTTGAGATGAAAGATTGAGCTATTAAAGTTAGCTATAGGCACTATAAATTCTTATGAACTTATTTTACAGGGCGTTTAACGCCGAAACTATAAAACAAAAAGCTACAGAATAAAGAACAATACTTTTCAAGAACGGTTAGCTTGTAACCTAACGTCGACACAAGACATTGTTTTGTTTTGTTTTTCTCATCTGAATGCAGAATAAAAACTTCTTCAAACGCAAATGGAAACCACAGCTGCAACGAGAATTTCTTTTTCCAGTTTGCTTCATATCCAAAACCACTTCTTCCAAAGGCATTAGTATAATTTCCATTTTATAGGTAAGAAAAACTGAAGTTCAAAAAGGTTGAGTAATTTGATCAAAAAGCCCCATAACTAGTAAGAGTCAGACTGAATTTGGGTAACTTGAAAATCTGCTGATGTATTTATCAAATATGTATTGAACAGAATTTCCTGCAGTGAAACCCTTATTGCTAGGTCGCAAGCACAGAGAGGAATGAGACTTGCTCTACAAATACTAACCTTGAATTTGACAAATGGCCTTGGAACTTTTTTTTTTTTGACACTTCTCTTGCGTGGATTCTCAACGATTAAATCAAAACAGTAACTACCTAGGGAGGCTGAAGCTGGAGGATGGCTTGAGCCCAGTAGTTTCTGGCCAACAACAATAAAGTCAAGGGAATAGTAGTATTTCCTTCCTTTGGGTTTTCTACTTTGGTCATAAAGTAATGGAGACTAGTTAAATGGACCTTCTCCCTTGATTTGAATTAAGAAAATTTGTTCTCCAGCTTCAGTAAGTCTTACTTTAGACACTTAATAAATATTTGATGAATGAATAAACAATCTTAACTCTAAAACACCTCAATTTCTTTACAAAATGGTCTAATCCGTACCACCTGGGAATTTGGGGGAGATCGAAATATGAGAATGTTTATGAATTGCAGAAGTGTTATAAAGAGATTAATGATAATCATGACATTCTCAGACATGAGGATTGACATGAAAAATAAAAATGGAGACCCAGGGCCGGGGATTTAGGTCAGTGGTTAAAGTGCTTGTCTTCCAAGCACAAGGTCCTGAGTTCGATTTCCAGTACCAAAAAAAAAAAAAAAGGAGACCCAAAAGAAGAAATAATGTGTTAAGATTATAGAAAAATAAATTTAACTAATAAGGGGGGAAAAAAAATCTGTCTTGCCGGCCATGGTGATGAACACCCATAATCCAGCTACTTAGGAGGCTGAGGCAGGAGGGTCACAAGTTTGAGACCATCCTGGGCAACTTGTTGAGACCCTGTCTCAAAAAATAGAAAGGGCTGGGAATGTGGCTTGGTGGTAGAGTACCCCTGAGTTCAATCCCCAGCACATACCTCCAAAAAAAAGAAAAAAGAAAAAGCTATTATTTCTACAAATATTGAGTGATTTTATCACATATACTATTATTTGCAAAAGAAGTTTCAAAGCAGTGGAATGAAAATGGGAAAAATTGTAAAATGTGTAGGAAGCAGCACAAATTAATATTTTTTTATTGTTGTGTTTTGTTTCTGGTACTAAGGATCAAACCCAGGACCTTTGTGCTTTTTTATTTTTATTTTTGGAAACAGGGTCTTGCTAAATTGCCCAGGTTAGGCTTGAATTTGCAGTCCTCCTGCTTCAGCTTCCCAGAGTCCTGGGATTACCGGTGTGCACCATCGTGCCCAGCTTGGCCTTGTTTTGACCAATGGGATGTGAGTAGGAATGGTATGAACCACTTCCCATCCCATGAATCAGGCATACATTTTTCCTCTGCCGTGAGAGCAGCATTTTTTCCCGCATAAAAGCTTTGCTCACCAAATGAAGATGTGTAGAGCCCCAGCTAACACACATGACATGAATGTAATGTAAACAAACGAATTGTTGCTGTAAACCTCTGAGATTGTTTTGGTTGTTACTGCAGTTTAACCAACTGGCCTAATCTAATATGGCCCCCAAATTACCTGGAGGTAAACCTCTAAGAGCTTGTCTACAAATATGATCAAAAAACAAACCAAATTATGATACAGTCCTATTGGAGGACTCAAGAAGGTAGATATGATTGTAATTTATTAAATAGAAGCCCAGTCACTCTTGTCAGCCAATCCTGTTTGCAGAGAGATTCTTTGACCCAAAGAGCTTGATCAGCCACTACAGCCTCAAAACAAGCAAGCAGAGGCTACAGTAGCTTTTCTTCTCTTGGTCCCGGTTCAGTTAAGCCAACTTGTACGTGAGGATTTCCTTGTCCATGTCATCCACATGGTGGACAAGAATATCAAACTGCCTCAACTAAGAAATGCTTCTTAAAATCACCCTACTTTCCTGATGTGATTCTATATTCATGTAGCAAATGTCTTGCCAACAGGGACAAAACTGAGTGATCTGCCACCTATAGAATTCTAATTTCGTTTGGTTTTAAATGGGGGTGTTAACTATATTGCCCCGACTGGTCTCCAACTCTTGGACTCAGGTGGTCCTCTCACCCCAGCCTCCTTAGTAGCTGAAACAACAGGCATGTGCCACCTTACTCAACTAGTTTTTTTTAAATAATTAGATCTTTCGTTGTAAATTAATCAGATTCTGGTTTATATAAATAGCAGTTTTTGTGAGCACAGCAAATACAAGAATTCCTGTCCTGAGGAGGTTGTGCCACTCCCTGCTTACTGTTAGATTCAGGTTTGACCTTGCAGAGTTGAAGGTCGGTTCTGGACTAATGGTAAATTCCCTAAGGTTAGAGAGACTTAGAGACCTGTCTGGATACCCAGCCAGTCTTCCTTAAACCACACCCCTCCATTCTCTTGTATAGTGGCTTTGATCTAAAAGCAAAGCAGTCAGTGCCAAAGAGATATATAGGTCGTGTGGTGTCATTAATCAAAAAAGGAAGATATTACTACCACCTACAGTAGTGTGAAATAGCTGGGGGTTGGTCAGGAAAGATTTGCAAGAAGGTAATGCTGAACTGGGTCTTGAAAAATGAATAGACCTCCCCCTCAAAAAAAGGGGGGGGTCGGGGATTTAGCTCAGTGGTAGAGTGCTTGCCTAGCAAGTGGAAGGCCCTGAGTTCGATCCCCAGCACTGCCCACTCCCTGCCCTGCCAAAAAAAAGGAAGAAAGAATGAATAGAATTGGTAAAGAGCAGACCATGTGCAGGTGAGCAGGCCATGTGCAGGTGGCCATGGGCAAACACAGGAAGCAAGGGATCAGTTAAGGAAACAATGAAAGGAAGAAGACTCATGGAAAAATCTCTTATGATCAGATTAAGGCTCTGGGTTTGATCCTCTGCTCTGGGTTTTATCCTCTGCTAGGGAGAACAAGTGGGGAAAGATTTTGTTGTTGCTGTTTTTCTTTTTTTTAAAGCAATTGTAACCAATTTGAAGTGTATCAACAGAATTTTTCATCATCCCATACCAAAATTTTACACATTAAACATTAACTCCCCATCACTTGCTCCCTTCTGCCTCTAGTAACCACCATTCTACTCTCTGTTTTTAGTTTTTATTTTATTTATTTATTTATTGGATTTTTGAGACAGGGTCTCACCATGTAGTTGAGGCTGGCCTTGAACTCACTATGTAGCTCAGGCTGGCCTCAAACTTATGGTGATCCTCCTGCCTCAGCCTCTCAAGAGCTGGGATTATAGGCATGTGCCACCATGCCCAGCTACTTTCTGTTTTTATGAATTTATTCTGGGTTCCTCGTATAAATATAATCATGCATGTCTTTTTATGTCAGATTTATTTCATTTAGCATAATGTTCCCAGGTTTTATCTGTGTTGTAGCTTATACCCAAACTTTTTATTATATATATTTGCATATATAATACATTTATTATGTATATATTACATTGTGAGCTGTTTGTTTTGTTTTTGCTTTGTTTATTTTTGGGGTTTTGTCTTTAAGGCAGACCGGTACAGGCTGGCCTTGAACTTAGTGTATAGCCCGGACTGCCTTCACACTTGTGATCCTCCTGCTTCAGCCTCCCAAGTGCTGGGATTACATGCATGTGCCACCATACCCAGCTTCTTGGTTTTTTGTTTGTTTTTTATTTTTAATACAAGGTCTTGCTGTGTTTCCAGGCTGGCCTCAACCTCTTGGGCTTAAGCAGTCTATCACACCTGACTCTATACTATGTTTATATATCTATTCATCCATCAGTGTACATTTGGGTTATTTCCACCTTTTAGATACTATGCATAATGCTGCTATGAACATTAGTGTACAGATATCTGTTGGAGTACCTGCTTTCAACTCTTATGTGTATGTACTTAGAAGTGAGCTTGCTGGATCATATAATAATTTCATATTTAATGTTTTTTGAGGAACCATCATACTGTTTTCCAAGGTGTCTGTGCCATTTAATATTCCCGATAGTAGAAGTTTTTCCAAAGCAGAGTGACAGGGTCAAAACTATGTTAAACACAATCTAGAAGAGTGAATGGGATGGACTAGAGCTGTAGAATGATCAGCAGGAGATTTCCACAAAAGGCAACAGGTAGCAAGAGCCTGAACACAGCAGCAGCAATGAGAACGGAGGGAAGTGGATGCAAATGCAGAGGGAATACTGCCAAGATGGGACTGAAAGGACTTGACTATAGATGGCTTTTGAGGAGTGTGGGGAGCAAAAGAGAAATAAGGATGCTAATACAATTCCCATGTTTCAGGCGGATGATGGTCTCCAGGTGAAGAGCAAGGGTGTGGAGAAGTCACAAGTTCAGATTCGTGTGGAGTTTAATTTGCAGATGGGACACATAAGCCGTGGGGTGGATATTTGTTGTCTTGCCTATGCAGTGCCCCTTGCCTTTTTGACTGTTAATGGCACTCTACTTTTTCTTCCCCTGTTTTTAGAGCCATCCTTCCTCATTTCTTCAGGCTTTGTTTTTTCTTGCTTTTTTGAGGTAGAGTCTCGTTAAATTGCTAAGTGGTATGGACTGGACTCAAATTTATGATCCTCCTGCCTCAGCCTCCTAGAATACTAGGATTCCACATGCCACCATACCTAGTCATCCTTCCTCAGGTTTGTATAGTGCCAGGCTGACAGGGTTTATAGCCAAGAGAATATTATTCTCAGATCTCTGACTAGGGACATTAGAATTCACCAGCAGTCCATTCCTGAGCACCGAAGTCTGTGCTGAGCTTTGATGTTCGTTGCACTTCACTCTGGGACCTTACTTCCCACAAGCTGTTCCTGACAGTGACAGAGCACAGCAGGAAGTTTAGGAAAATCCCGTTCTGATAGATGGCTTTCATTGAAGGGCTCCTTAACAGCCTTGCCAGACTTCACACCCTGCAGTCTAAGATGCTCCCACTTAGATCTCCTTCCTTCCCCCTGCCTCTCATTTAGGTCAGCCCCATGTCACTGTCCTGTGTCACTGCCATGGCTCTCCCAGTCTTTCCAAGTCCACTCCTATTTTTCTCTCACAGATTTTTAAAGTTAATTTCTCACATTTTATCTTTTTTTTAATGTCAGGTTTCTTGAGGACATGAGCTGACTTGAGGGAGGGAAGGATGGGGTACTTCCTACCCTAGTGCCTCTCTTGTGTCCCATCAGCCATTTGGGGAGGCACATGATCCAATCTGACCAATTTTGATTGATCCCCACATCCTGGTCCAGTGCCTCCTCAGAGTTCTTTAGCATCATTTGGCTCCTAGACCATTAGCCCCTTGATCTACCTCAATCGGAGATACCGCTGACAAAATTTGAACACCCCCTCTCAATTCTGCTGCCTGAGGCCACCTTGTTGGAAACATGAAGTCTACGTCAGGCCCTGATGGCACACACTACAGAGCGTGGGATCTGGCTACTTGGGCAGCTGCTGAATGGGTCAATGAAGCAAGCTAGTACAGGGGATTTAGTTCCCACGAAGCAAATTGATCAGCAGGCACCAGTCAGAGTCAGGAAGGCTCAGGATAGAATAAACCACTCTCCCTGCCATTGTCTGACAGACTGTTTCAGGCCATCATTTCTCCATACAACTCTCTGGAGACATTCTGCACAGCCACATGTGCGCCCCACCGAGAGACTAGCTGTGTCTTTTCAGAGCATATTGTGGAGTGCCTGGCAAATGTTTCCTTGTATTGCTTCCCATTTTCTGCTTTCCTTCCTCCTGCATTTACTACTACAGGATTGTGCCTGTCCCATGAAGCTTCACCACATATCCCTTCTTTAGCCTATGTTTTGTAGAAAACCTTGCCTATGACTTATGGCATTTCCTGAATAGAGGGGTGCATAACCCAAACTAAGCTAAATGAAGCCTTGTTAAAGATTTGAAATACAGATGTAGGAGAAACAGAATTTTTTTCCTGGAGATCTTGGGTCGTGAGGCTCTGAGGCTGGCCATCATTCCTGCCACACAGAGAAAGCCTGCCTGAACAGGACGGCGTCACAGAGAAAGGCAGGGCTCCAGAAAAGAGGGAGGCAGAGCCCTGGGAACCTTTGAGCAAGATGCAACTTTCCCCAATATACATAGCCATTGTGTCATTTTTTTAACTCTCTCTAAAGTTTGGTTTTCCCAAATCCATATCATATAGAACTTGGTCACCCATGGATTTGGTCGCCTCCAGTCAAAATATCGCCCAGGTGACTAGATCCCTAGGCGTAAGTTTGAATTCCTGAGCAGAAGAACTGCTGCTCAGATTAGCTTGGGTCTCCGTAACTAACGCTGTTACGGAGAGCAGGATGCATCAGGTGGTGTAGCCATGTGAATAAAGACGTGCTAGAAGGTGAGGAATAAAACCCACTTCCCAGAAAAGTGGAAGTAGAGGGTTGGACATACTGAATAAGGGCTTGGCTACTCCCTGACAACTCATAAGGGGAGAGAGGTCAGAGGACAGAACTATGTAAACCGGTGTTCTCCATCAGAGCTTTCTGCGATGATGGAAATGCTTTCTGTCTGCACCATTCCACCTAGTAGCCATTAGCCCCATGTAGCTATTATACGAGCTCAAAAAATCATGCAACTAAAAAACTGGATTGTAAATTTCATTTTATTTCCATTTAAATAGCTAAGTGTAACTAATGACCACATATTAGGCCGCACAGAGCTAGACCATTGGTCCACTTGGGAGGCAACATAGAGTATTGCCTCTAGCAGGTACTCTGGGGTCAGTCCAATCGGGGTTCAAGACTTTGCTCTATTTACTTAACCTCTGAGTTGGAGAGGTGAAAGGTACAAAGAACAGTCAATGGTAAGTGAGACCACAGAGAGAGAAAGGGGCGACAGGTCCACAAAAAGTCAAAAGTCTCATCAGATTTTGCATTTAGGAAACTACAAGTGTATGAAGCTAAGAAGTGTTAAAAATAAAAATATGGTGGAGTAAAATCCAGGCCAGCCACCTACCTCCTGGATGCCTGCTAAGTTCCTTTCCCCTGGAGGGCAAGCCCAAGCAGGGAAAGATGGGGAACCCAAAATTGTTCTTAATTCTGGTGGTCACACAGGTTGCAAAGGCATTTATTTACCAAAGGGAAGCTTTCAAGGTCAAGCCAGAAAAAAACAAATGAGAAACACCGTCAGTCCAGGAGTCTGGAGTCAAAGGTGCAGTTGCCTAGACCAAGGACACCACAAGGAAAACCCCCTTGTATTCATGCCTTAATACAGAGTGCTCACTGTGCACAACTAGACTGTGACTCCTTAGGGGGTTGGCCCTGAGTATCCTGGTATCTCTAGTCCTTAGTTAAGTGCCTGGTACCATAGTAAGTACTTAACATCTATTGTGTGAGTGAATGCAAGTAAGACAGTCCACTCTCTAGTGCATCGTAGATGCTCTGTAAGGTTAACTAAATTATCAGAAGAAGAAAATTCTACAGAGGGTGCCAGAAAATTCTTCTTGGCTTGGAAACTCTGTTTGTAAGGGTTTGTATATTGCCCGGCACAGAAGAATTGATCAACAAGTGATCACTATGGTAATTATTATTAGTAGGGGGTTAACATTTTGTCGGCGTAAGACCTCGATGGTAATAAGAGGTAACGTGGGATGATCGCATTTAATCCTTAAACCAACTCAATGAGAGAAGTTTTATTAGACTAATTTTACAGATGAGTAAACTTAAAGAAGAGACTTCATTTATCCAAAGTCACTCAGCTCAGAAATAGCAAGAGTGGTATTGAACCTAAGCTTACCCAACTACAGAGTTAAGCTTTTAACCACTAAGGTTGGGAGCCAGACGATAGGAAGAGGCTTAAAAAGAGAGCTTAAAGAAGGCAGTTGTGGGATTGAAATTATTTCTGCTTTTTATCCATTTGTCCAAATCTCAACCCCTCTCTTCTGTGCCCACTGTTTACCTTCTTGCCAAGCTTCCCATCCCCCCTTGTACTCAGTTCATCCCTCCTACTAAGCCCCTTTCTGCTTCCTGGCCAATTCAAACATATCCACTCTCACTTAAGGAAGCAGGTGTTGAGATGGGATTAAATGTGTGTTGTTGTTAGTTTGTTTTTGATTTTACAAAGAGAAATTCTATGGTAAAGGAATAAAGTAAATATTCAGTAAGATGACAAAATTGAGACAAGAAATAGTATCTGCAGAGGTAAATTCTTAGGGTCCTGAACACAGGTCAGGGGAAAGATTCATCTCTGGGACACTATCAGAGAGAGTAAAGGAACAAAGAGAATATGGTCAAAGAATAAGGAAAATTAGTAAAGGTTAGAATGCTTAAAATCAAGAATTAAGAGCCAAGCATGGTGGCACATACCTATAATCCCAGCACTCTTGGAGGCAGAGGCAGGAGGATATCAAGTTTGAGCCCAACCTGGGCAACTTAGCAAAACCTTGTCTCAAAAATTACAGAAAGAGCTGGGGATACACCTCAGTGTGAAGGCTCTGGATTCATGCTCCAGTACTAAAAAAGAAGGAAGGAAGGAAAGAAAAAAGTCCAAGAACCAAGAATTAAGTTTTGCAGCAATTAATGATAGTATGATATAGAACAGTTTTTCAAACTGCAGGTCATAACTCATTAAGAGATCAAGAAATCATTTAGAAGTTTGTAACTAACTTGTATTTCAAAAAATTGAATAGGAAAAAAATTTTTTTATTTGAACAGAACTGAAAATCTGAATTAATTTCATGTAGCAAAGGTAAGAGCTGTGAAAACTATTGTAAACCCTCTTTCAGCCATATGTACATCAACGTGCGTACTGTTCACCACATAAGATTTATTTCTTTTTGCGGGTATATGATAATGAATATTTGCATTTGGAGATTTAGGTCAGTGGCAGAGCACTGACCTAGCAAGTGTGAGGCCCTGGATTCTATCCCCACCGTGTGTGTGTATGCAAAGTGACTGATCCCCAGAACTTTCTTTTCCAGAGTTTTCTATATGCTTGTACACTGGTCTTGCTTTGTGACAGATAATAAACAACCTAAAGGCATGAGCCTAATCAACTATGCTGGAACTCCCTAAACAGTGGCTATAGCATGTGAGTTACGCATGTGCCAAAAAATTAATCTCCTAGTCTTCAGAGATACTCTTCCTATTTGGCTTCCACTCCCCCTGTTGTCCCACGATGACTGCCAACAGCTCTAAGGACCTGAAAGTTTCCTATTTATAATTAGCAAGAAACAAAGTCTATGCACCAGATTTCCCCACAAAAATCCTGAGATTGCCTCTGACGGGACTGGATGAGTTCACATGACCACCAGTCGTTGTAACCAGTGGGATCGAGTGCCCTAATTGGTTCAGCCCTGCTCTGAACACTTGATGGAATTAGCTTTCTGAAAATATATAGCTCCTGGAAAGCAAATCAGGGTTACTACAAGGAGAAGTAAAGCTGGAGTTGTGGCAGCACATGCCTGTAATCCCCACACTCTGGAAGCAGAGGTAGCAGGATCACAAGTTCAAGCCCAACCTAAGCAACTTAGCAAGACCCACTCTCCAAGTTTAAAAAAAAAAATAGTTCTGGGGATTATTGTGGGGCCCTGGATTCAATCCTCAGGACAGCGGTGGGGGGTGGGCGATGATGATGATGTAGTCAATTACTATCAATAGGTTGTGGCCTTAAATAATGGTGCCAAAATTTGTTGAAAGTTTCAGTATTACCTGTGCTACTAGTTATTTCCCCACTTGCTCTGAGCCACATTATAGCCTTTCCATGTTCTGTTTTGTACTGAAGAGTGCTGGGCCCCAAAAACTACATTTCCCAGAGTGGTCCTGCCTGCTGGCTTCCTGTCAGATTAGGCCAATAGGAAGTACAGGTGGGAAACTCTGTGCTCGGAGAGAGGATGGCAGTAGGAGTGGCAAAGCCATTGTTCTCTCTGCATCTTCTGAAGACTCTGGCAGCAGCTAGTGGTTGGAGCTTGCAGACCTTCAGAGTGGTTGTGGATGACTGTCACACTGCAAAAACAGTGCTCCCGTAGTGCCTGTTGTGGGTGCATGTCTGTGTCTAGTAACACCCTCTCAAGTAATCCTTCAGGCTATGGGGAGTTTCCCTGTTGTGGGCTTTGCAGGTGTTGAACTGAACAGTAAAGTAATAGGGGGGCACACTGAGGGCTGGGGGATAGTTCAGTGGTAGAGCACTTGCCTAGCATGCTTGAGGCCCTGGATTCAATCCCCAGCACCATAGAAGAGTGGTGTTGGGGGGTGCTGCTGCTCACGTCCTGGGATAACTTGACTGTTGTGCTGGGAGGGATGAGCTTCAGAATGACCAGATACAAGCCTGGTAATGAGCACAGTTGGCAGGAGGGTCCAAAACAAAGGGGCCAGGAAGGGTGTCCTTGCTGCAGAGCAGAGTTCAGGGAGGGAGAAGAGTAAAGAATGTTACTCCTGCTTGTTTTTTTGCACTGCCTATGAAGGGGTAGACTGATGGTCTCAGCATTCTCCGTCTTAGCTTCTTCCACTGAGTGCTCTGCAATCAAAACAAGAAAATGGAGTCTTCCAACAGGATTTATCCTTGCAGTACTGAAGCTACTGATAGAAAATACTTACATCCAACCCAGGTTATTTCTGCGGCTTCCTGATACTGCCTAAGCCACTATGGGTAGCTACGTTTCTGTAGGTAGAGATTGTAAACAACCTCTGCAGACCCCATAGGAACATCTGTGGCAAGGACACCACCCCCCAGCAGTCCCTTGCCGTACTCAGTGGTGTTTTGCCAGCTGGTGTTAGGTAAGTCCTGATAAGAGAACTATGAATTTAAGCGTGATCTGTGATTAGAAACCTTCCAGACCCTACTCAGACGTTAACTTGTACTGTGATTTTGGGCTCAATTTCAATATTTCCATCTGTTTTAAAAAGAGCATACAATTATTTTAAGGGGAAGGGTGGATTTGGAGAAAGGAGAGGTATCATCCTCTACTTCTCCGTCTTGCGCATCCTGCTGGTTTCTCTGAGTATCAAATAAGATGATAAGCATGAAAATGCGCCAAGGGGTACAAAACATCATACAAAAGCAAGGAAGTATTATCATCAACATAGTGATTAGCTTAGGAGGATAAAGGCAGGGCATAGCCCAAGTGCCAGTTGGAAGGCAAGAAATGTTAATGCCAAAGAAGAAAACTTTCTTTGTTCAAACTCTTCCTGGAGTGGCACTTTCTGTGGAGCAGACCTGGCACAGAAATCCTCCGAAATGCTGAAGTGGGTCTAGAAAAGTGTTAGGGAGCAGGTAGGTCCTTCAGCAGTCAGAAGACACTGGAGAAACACCAGCCTGGTCCCTCAGTTCTTCTGTCATCCAACAAAAGATACAATCAGAGGGAGGCGGATTGTGTCGGCAGGGCTCAGGTTCAAAGCCAGGTGTGTGTTGGCTCCTCTAAGAGGCTCTTTAACCAGCCACCAAGATATTGTGGGAGCCAGGTTGTCATGGACACCGTAATACTGAGCTCACTGCCAACAATGTAAACACCATTTCTTCTACATCTGGAAAGGACCTTAGAGATAGTGTAGTCAAACTGAGGCCCAGAGAGGCGCAGGGGCTTGACATGGTAACACAGTAGGATCAGCCTCACTGGGCTAGGAGGGCCAGAAACCTACATAATATAACTCAGATACAAAGGAGTGTCCTGTAAGGATGAACTGAAAAGCCAGCAGGAAGGAGGTAGGCCTAAGACTCACTGTTATATTCATTCTCTGTCCTCTGCACCCCATTCCATCTCTGGACAAGACTGCTCCTTTCTCTTGGACTGACACTCAGGCTTCTGCTTTCTCTTGGTCTCTGCTTCCTCTTATCTTGGTTTGCCACATGGCTTTGCTAGCCAAGGCCTATTTCTCTCTGGCCTTTCTACTTCAACTCCCTCTACCACCTGACAATTTCCTTCAGTTCCTTGATCCTAGAAGGCTGTAACTGGCCTGTCTCCGATTGTTGTGTGAGAGGTCACTAGCTCATGCATGAAATGGTGACCCCTTGCCGCAGGTGCTGGCCCCATCTGCTCAAGTCTAGAGGCTATAGGGGCCATGCAGTCCAAGGCAAGCAGATTCATGGAATTCCTCCATGTGTAGGTGAATCAGGCAGAAATTGCCCCATTTCTGGGACTATGATTAGAGTTCAAGGCTCTAGATTTCCTGCCTGGAACTTCCCCCGTGGAATTGTCATCACTTTTCCTTATTAATGCAGCAGACATGTCTTTTTTTTTTTTTGGTGCCAGGGATCGAACTCAGGGCCTTGTGTTTGAGCTAAATCCCCAGCCAACATGTCTTAATGCCTGCTAAATGTCATCATGACTATCTTTCTCCTTCTCCTCTTCTTCCTCTCTTCCCTGAGAAACTTTGGATGGAGGGAAGTTAAAGGCAGGAAAAGAATTAGAATACATGAGTGCTTTAGAAGAGGTATAAACACAGTAACACCGAGTACCACGTACAATCACTGCTGATTACATCAATTTTCTCATTTAATCTTTACAATCCCCCTATGAAGTCTTCAGCACATTTCACACAAGGGGAAGGAAATAGGCTCAGAGAGCAGTTCCCAGAAAACAAATAGCACAGCATAGCCCCTCTGGTGCCAAAGCCTGCTCTGTTCACACTGTGTGTGCAGCTGGTACCCTGCTGTTGTAGTTCGGAGGACCATCTTGGCCTAGGAAAGAGCAGTGGACTTGCCAGAAGGAGGTGCTATCTGAGCCTAAGCAAGCTGTTCATCAGGCCAGGCGCGCGCGGGCGCGTGTGTGTGTGTGTGTGTGTGTGTGTGTTTGTGTGTGTGTGTTTGTGTGTGTGTTTGTGTGTGTGTGTGTGTGCATGTCTCAGTTGGGATTATAATCAGCGAGAGCCCAAGCAGACTCTGGAAAGGTGGGAGCCAGGAGAGAGCAGGAGCACACTGCACCACCTAGGAGTGCGTGTAGGAGTAAGTGCTTCGCCTGCCTCGCTCTATTCCCAGCCCCAGCAGATCACATGAGGATGAAGCAGGAGGGAGCATAGAGAATAAGGACCTAGGAGCAGAAAGCATATTCAACAGAACCTAAGGAATCAACAGCTATTGCCTGGCCTTTGATCCTGAACTAGATTTCAGGGTGGCTAGACAGAGTCCAAAGTGGAAACACTCAAAAGGAAGGAAAATCGTTACAATGTTAATCCACTCAAAGCAACATGAACAACCCAGATTTCCTGCACAGTTTTCTTCTGCCTGACTTTCAGGTCTTAGGCATCATTTCCTCCAGGAAGCATTCCTTGATCTCCCAAACCTATCTTAGGGAACCTGGGACACTAATTCGTAACTGTCCTTTGCTTTTTCTGTCTCTTTAACCAAGCTGTAAATTCCTTGAGGGCAGGAAGTGGATCTTGTTCACCCTTCCATCCCCACTGTGGCGTGTGGTGCTTGGTAGCTGCTCAGTAAAACACAAATGAAAGAATAACAGATAGCTTCCAAGAGATTTCTGCCAAGTCTTTCAGGCCACATGAATTTTTCTGTCTCTGGAGTCCTACTGACCTCAACACTTGGAATCCTACTGACTTCAACACATGAGCCAGGAGAAATTTTTAAAATCATCTATCTCCTTCCTTCTACTACTTTACAGATAGAGTGACTGAGGTCCAACAATTTTTACCAACAATTCTCATTTTATGTCTCCAGCCATAATTTCTCCTGTGAACTCCACATCTAGTTAGCCGTCTATGTAGCTCCTCATTGGGATGTCCTGCATATAAACACAACCAAGATGGGACTCAGCATCACCCTCAGGCCTGGTCCTCCTCCATGCTTCCCTGGGCATGTGAAGAGCATCACCATCTGTCCTGTTGCTCAGATCAAAAACCTGGGAGTCCCCTTACCACCCCTACAGCCTTCCGTCACCAGTAAAACATCAAGTTAGAATCCACCACCTAAATCACAAAATCTCTCCGACTCCTCTCTGCCTCCCTAGTCTACACACCTTACAGATCTCAGTGGCCTTCGGGAAAAAAAAAAATCTCATTAGTTCTTCCAAATCTATTCTTTCCTTGTGCAAATCTGTATTCCTTGCTGCAACTGGAGTGATGTTATTACAGTGCTAATTTCTTCCTTCCTTCCTTTTCTTTTCTTTACTTTTCTTTTCTCTTTCTTTCTTTCTTTCTTTCTTTTTTTTTTTTTTTTTTGGACAGGATCTCACTATGTAGTTCAGGCTGGCCTTGAACTCACTATGTAGCCCAGGCTGGCCTCAAACTTGTGGTGATCCTCCTGCCTCAGCCTCCCGAGTGCTGGGATTGCAGGCATGCGCCACCACACCCAGTGGCTATTTTCTCATTTAATACATTTGCTAAAAGATTTCCAATGGCTCCCCACTTTAAAAAATTAATAATTAGGGGTTGGGGATTTAACTCGGTGGTAAAGCAAGCATAAGGCCCTGAGGTCAATCCTCAGCACCAAAATAAATAAATAAAAATAAATTAATAATTATAATATGTAACACTTATGGAAAATTCATTATGTCTCAGGACCTGTTATAAGGATTTTATACATAGTAATTCAGTTAATCTTCCTAACTCTAAATATCCCCATTGTACAGATGAGGAACTTGAGACTCAGAGAAACAATTTCAAGTCCTTTGTACAAGCTTTTACCCCATTTTGACTCCTAGTCAGACTTCAGATGTGATTCATTTGAGGAGTTCTCCTGCCACATCAGGCCCTCTCATACCTTGTGTCCCAGTTTTAATTAGACAACTATTTAGGGGAATATTTTATGGATGTC
Organism: Hystrix cristata; assembly: GCA_004026905.1. Lineage (NCBI taxonomy): Eukaryota > Metazoa > Chordata > Mammalia > Rodentia > Hystricidae > Hystrix > Hystrix cristata. The sequence continues at coordinate 167,321 of PVJO010001020.1, forward strand.
TGTTATCCTAACAGGCCTAAAATTCTGTTTGTTTTGCCCATCATTATATCCCCAATACTTGTCTTATAACAAATACTTGATATTTGTTGAATGAATCAATAAGAAGCATCTCCTGTAGCAGAAGGAACGGGGTCAGTTTTGTCTCGTAGAAGGATTTCTCTTTCGTGGAATCTGGGGTAGTGAGATCGAGCCTCTGACAGCAACCGAACTAGGAGGAAGAGGAAGGCAGTCTGCACTAGGAGAGTGTCAGTGGGGTTACAGAGCACCCGGGGAGCCAAGGAGATATTTAGGAGGCAGACTGGGGCTGATAATTAAGTGTATAGAGATGCAAACAAGGGAGGAGTTGAGAGTGATTCCCTGGTTTCTGACTTAAACCATCAGAACCTTAAACTGGCAAGTTAATCAGCTTTTCACGACCGTAACAAAGAGCCGAGATAATCAACTTATAAAGAGAAAAGAGTTGTTTTGGCTCACAGTTTTAGAGGGTTCAGTCCATGAAGGGGTTGGGTTCTGTTTGCTTTGGGCCTATGTCAGCACACCGTGGTAGTATTACCAATCAACTGGAGGTCCTTTTGCTCAATTTGGATGGAAGTCATGAGGAGAGAAAGGGCAGCTCCCTTTGTATTAACATCTCTTAACTGTGAGTGCCAGCAGCTATCAGCTTTTGGTGTTAGCAGCCCTCCTCGCTGCTCTCCTGGCAGCTGGAACCAGCAGCTACTGGCAGCCCTCTAGAACACTTCCAGCAACCACAGCTAGAGGCTCCTGGCAACTCTCTGTCGATGTCAGTACTCCTCTGGCTGCTAGCCATCCTCAGTATTACCAGCCTCAGCTGCGGGCCACTTTGGGTCCAACAACCCTAAATGATACCAGTTCTTAGTGTACTCAGCTCAGCCTGCTCTACTTGAGATAGAAATCATGAGTAGGCAAAAATACACCATTCCCAAAAGGCTTTATCAGGGCTGATGCTGCAGCACAAGGGGAGCTGCAAAGACTGGCCTGCTAAGGGTATGGAGGAGGTTGCTTATATAGAAGAAAAGGTGGGCTCATAGATGCATAGTTTCCTGCTGCCTAACTCCAGACTCTCTTAGTCATGGGTAGATGAGGCGAGGGGGAGAGGGGAAGAACAGTAAAAAAGATTAAGATGCAATATTTATAGGTACCAACTCTCCATAATGAGTGCATTCATTATTCATCAAAAATATGTATTAACTTTTATTTTTTAAAGTGGAAGAGGGGCTCCTTGTGGACCAGATTGAAGACAGCTACAGAGAGGTGGAGTCATCTAGACAGATCCATGTCCAAAGCTTGCCACACCCAAAGCAAATGTCTCCCAGAGCAGTCGTGAGTGTCTGTTGTATCTGTAGCTGACTGTGAGGCACTTGGGACAGCCACAGGAAAATAAAAAATACTTCTTTGGGAGCATCAAGGTCTTCTGCCTCAACTGCAGCACATAATGTAGCAAAATTGTTCATCTCATGGCTGAAAAGTGAACAAAAGAGGGCGTGGGGTCCCATAATCCCCTTTGAGGGCAAACTCCCCCACCCCTGCCTTGACCTAAGACCTCCTACTGGGTCCTATCTCTTAAAAGTTTGTACTGGAACCACACTGGGGACCATGCTTCACCACATAGACCTTTGGGGGAGACTTAAGGTCCAAACCACATTGGTCAGGAGTATCTACCAGGGAAGAGGCAGCTTGGGTTGGCAGAGAAGGCCGTCTCTGCACCAAGACAATAGAAACACAGAAACATCTTCAAAAATCTTTGTGCCCAAACTCCTTAGCTTGGTCCAGCTAGGTCCACCTTGTCTCCAACCTACCCTGAAACTCTGGACACAGCAACCTCTGCTCCTCCTCAGGCCCACCTCTCCCCTCTCTCACTCCTCCCTTGAATGCCACAAGACTCCCCTTCAGGTGCATCTCCCCTTGGGTCCCTCCCTGACCCCATGACTTCCTGGAGTCTCAAGGATTCAAGACTATTTCTCTGAGCCAAGCATGGTGGTGCATGCCTATAACCCCAGCACTTGGGAGGCTGAAGCAGGAGGATTGCTGCTAGTTCAAGACCAGCCTGGGCTACATAATGAGACTCTATCTCAAAAAAAAAAAAAAAACCCCAGAAAACAAAACAACAAAAAAAATATTTCTCTGCCTGCCTCCCTCAGTTTATCTCAGTTCTTAATCCCTGGTACCTGGTACAAGGCCTAGAGCAAGGCAAACTTCAAAAAAGCATTTTTGGGGGTTGGGGGTTTAGCTCAAGTTGGTAGAGTGCTTGTATAGCAAGTGCAAGGCCCTGAGTTCGATCCCTAGCACCCTCCATCCAGAAGTATTTTTGGTTGAATTTCCACGGGTAAATGACTCTATCACATCAAGATTTGGACCTAGGAAAGGAACATTAAGTACTGGTGCCAACACTTAGAGGTTGGACAAGTTACTTCTCTCAAGCCTCAATTTCCCTGTCAATTGAAGATTGGAGGTGATACTACTATATTTCACACACACACACACACACACACACACACACACACACAAATACACTTGTGTACTGATCCCCTCACTGTGGTTTGGATCCCCAGCATAGTACTGGTGGAAACTTTAAGAGGAGAGACCAAAGTGGGAAATCTTAGGTCAATAATATGTGTGTGTGTGTGTGTGTGTGTGTGTGCGCGTGCGTGCGTACGTGCGTGTGTATTTTAAGAAAAAACCTCCCCTAAAGTCAGGAAAGGGGCATGAATTGGAACCTGGAACTCTGGCTTGTAGTTCCCAGGATAGCCACGCGAGGGAAGTGGTGAGCAGCCTTGGGGGACTGGCTCCGCGATGCTAAGACCCCTGCTGGGGACCCAGATGGCAGGGCTGGGGTTTCCGGGGCTTCCCGGTCCTTGAACAGGTGGGCGCTGGCCGGGGCGCCGCGGAGAAACCACCGTGATGCGCTCAGTTCCTTGCCGATTTGGGGGAGGAGCTGGCGGGCTAGAGCAGGCGCAGTAATGGATCCCCTCCAGTTCGTGACTTGTGATGTACAATTGATTATGGTCATTTCTTCGGTACGGAAATTTTTATAGTCAAACTTAGCGATATTTTCTCTATGGTGTCTGTGTTTCATCGTGCTGAGAATGCCTTTTCCGAGACAGAGGTGGTGGTGCAGACCTGTAATCCCAGCACTCAGGGGCCCAGGAAGAGGATCACGGACATGAGGCCAAGCCTGAACTACATGGCAAGACCCTGTCTTAACACAATAATAATAAAGCGTTGTTTCTACGATTATCAAACCATTCGTTCGTGTTTTCTTTTGGTTTATTATGCTGTTATTATTTAAATGTTGCTCCGGGGATGAGGGGAGGTTAGGGCAGGAGGTAAAAATGATCAAGAGATGCTATATATATATATACCAATTCCCCAAACAAATATAATTATTATATATCTCAAACATATACCAATAATAAAAAAAAGTTGTTCCACCTGGAATTTATTTAGCGGCAGGTGAGAACACAGCCTTTTTCTATGTCCCCAAATGACCTGCTGGTGATTGAAAGGCCTGTTTTTTTCCTCATCTATCTGAAGTCCGATCTTCATCATATAATGAATTGCCATGTGTTGCTGGTTCCATTTATTTTTTCGTTTTAACAAATTAACAAGGTTTGTATCTTAATTCGATACATGTATATAGTGTAATGATCAAATTAAGGTAGTTAACATTTCCTTTTCAAACTTTAAAAATTTTTTTTTCACTACTGAGGATTGACCTCAGGGCCTTCACACTGAGCTACATCCCCAGCACCTTTTTTTTTTTTTTTTGGTGCCGGGGATCGAACTCAGGGTCTTGTGCTTGCAAGGCAAGCACTCTAATCACTGAGCTAAATCCCCAGCTCCCCCCAGCACCTTTTTTTAAAATTTTGAGACAGGGTCTTGCTAAGTTCCCCAGCCTGAGCTTGAACTTGTGATCCTCCTGCATCAGCTTCCCCAAGTGCTAGGATTACAGAAGTGTTCCACTATGCTGAGCTGTTCTCTTTTGGGGGTTGGGGATTTAGCTCAGTGGTAGAGTGTTTGCCTAGCAAGTGTAAGGCCCTGAGTTCGATGCCCTGCACTCAAAAAAAAAAAAAAAAAATATATATATATATATGATGATTGTACTTACTTAGTGTGATATTTCAGTACATGTAAATATGTACTGACCAAATCACGGTAATTAATGTTTCTGTCTCCTTATCATTACTTCGTGTTTGGGGCCTTCAAGTTCCTCTCTCCTAGTAATTCATAAGTTATATAATAGGTTACTGTGAACTACAGTCACAGGTGGTCTCTTTATTTCTCTCTTTCTTTCTCCCTCTGGATTGAATCTAGGGTCTTGTGCATGCTAGACAAGTATTTTACCTTTGAGCCACATCCCCAGCCAGGATCCATTTCTGTACTTCATCTGTTCCACTGATCTAGCTAGTCCTGCTTCAACACCATACTGCTTTAACTACATTGGCTTTATAATATGTTTTGTTTTCTTTTCTTTTCCCGGCATCCCTAAATTCCTGGCCCAAGAGACTCTAGCCACAGGTGTCTCTATAATATGGTTTTTGTTTTGTTTTGGTTGGTGCTAGGGATCAAACTCAGGGCCTTGCACTTGCTAGGCAAGCACTTTACCACTGAGCTAAATCCCCAACCCCTATAGTGTTTTTATATCAGGTAAGGCAAACTAGTTTTTGGGGTGCCATGCTGGGAATTGAACCCAGGATCTTCACACTGAGCTACATCCTTAGCCCTTTTTTATTTTGAGACAGGGTTTTGCTAAGTCACTAAGTTGCCCAGACTGAACATAAACTTGTGATCATCCTGCCTTGGCCTCCCAGTCAGTACTGGGATTACAGGGCAAACCTTTTTTCATTACTTTCTTTCAAGATTTTAAAAATTCATATATATTTTTTCTTCCATGTGCACTAAAGAACCAACCTCTACCTACCTCATCTTTCTGGAAGCCAATATAGAACTTTGGAGTACTTGAAATTGTATGCAAAATGTACATTTGCACATATCTTTGGGGAGAAAGTCCAAGATTTTTATCGGATGTGCAAAGGGAGCACCTGGCTTACCTGTTTCTGGACAGAGGCAAGGTGAGGGCAGAGAGGAGGCCAGATACCCTCTTCTCTCCCCATACTTTCCCTCCCTCATTGTCCCAGATGCTTCCTGGTCCCCCACCTTGCCTCCCCTAATCTTCTCTTCCCACCAACAGTTCCAGAGCAGCTGCTCACCATGAGGCCCTATTTCTAGGCAAAGGCCTGGTGTAGATTAGATGATAACAACATTTTAATTAATGAGTGAATAAAATCGTGAGTCCCAGCTTCACCTCTGATGAGCTATGGAACCCAGTTTAAGGCTTTCTGCGTTGCTGGACCTGTTTACCCTCATCACTTACTGGGTGAGAAAGAAAAAGATAGGATGAGGGGTGTGTGGAAGAAACAGCTGGCTATTGCCAGGAGGTCCTTTAATCCTACCGGTTTCTCTTGTGTTTCCTACCTTCCCAGTCTCCACAGACATTTTAATTCACGCCCTTGCCAGGAAGACTGCTTGCTTTACCAGCCATCAGTAAATATTAATGATACTGTCCTCTCTGGGAATGAGTGAAATTAAGAACGCTGGAGCCCAAGAGTGGAACTGACCAGTCCCAAGGAAGCTTCAACACAGCAAGTGGGGAATAGGCATGACCCTAGGTGAAACTTCATACAGTGTCCTCCTCGTGTTCCGAGCTCTGCAGGATTCGGGTTGTCCACTTATGAGTTCATTTAGGCAGGTGCCAAGTCCTAGAACAGAGATCCCCAGAATATCGGTACTGTTGACATTTTAGGGCTTGATAATTCTTTAGCGTCTGGCTGGCCTGTGCATGGGAGGAAGTTTGCCAGCATCCAGGGTCTCTTCCCACTAGATGCCAGCAGCATCCCACCCCCACACACACTAGTTGTGAAAACCAAAAATGTCTCCAGACATTGTTAAATGCCCCCCCTCCCCCCGGGAGAGAGGCAAAAATCAACCCAGGTTGAAAACTGCTGCTCTAGGAGAAGGCGGTGCGGGGGGGGGGGTCCCCTCTACTCCCTTAACTCTCTGTCCAGAAAGGACACTGGACAGTCATTTTCTTTATAGCAAACACTTAGACAAGTCTTTTCTTCTGAGTTTCTGTTTCTTCATCTGTAAAATGGACTTGACGTTTGTAAGTTGTTTCTCCATTTCTCACCATCTGACGCTTGTGCTTCTGGTCCAGGGTAGAGCACCGGAGACCACCGTATGTACCAGTGAGGTCTTGGGAGCTGCCTCAAAGAGAAGGAAGGGTGAGAAAGAACAGATGGCAGGGCTGGTGGTGGAGAGGGGTGGCAGGCAGGAGCGTCCTAGGCATAGGGACGAGGCTCGAGGCATGCCCAGGCCCGCTCTTTCGAGGGCCACACCCTCGAGGCCTGCTCCACAGAGCTACAGTCCCTTGGACCCCGCGAACCCTGACACTTCCCCTTGCCCAGGCCCCGCCCCGCCCGGCCCCGCCCACCAACAGAGGCCCCGCCCCGCCAGGCCCCGCCTCCTTTCTCGCCTCCCGCCAGCCCGGGCTGGGGTTTTGCACCCGGCGGCGGCCGAGCACCGTGGCGGTTGCGGAGCCGGCGACGCAGGCGGTCGGAGGGGAGCTGCCCGGCCCGGTGGCGGGCGATGCCCCCGTGAGCCTCCCTCGCTGTCCCTCCCCGCCCCGCGTCCCTACCCCTCGGAGCCGTGCCGCCCGGGGCCGGGCCGCGCCTGCCGCCGGGTCCGCGGGGCGGGGTCCCGGGCAGCACCTGCCCCGCCTGGCGGAGCCGCCTCGGCCTGCGGAGCCCCCTCGGGTTCGGACTCCGGCCCCACCTCCCGGTAGGTCCGCGGGCCTTGCTCGCCTGGGAGTGGAGGTGGGGAGGGGGCTGCGGTGCGGGGAGCGCGGGGAGGGAGGGTTCCGGCCGCGAAACGCAGCGTCGGCAGCTGAGTGTGCCGGGTCCGGGGGGCGGGGGCCAGGATGCGCACGGTGCGTGCGAGGCTCTGGGGCGCGGGCCAAGGCGCGAGAGGGGCACGCGGGGGGAGGGTCGAGGAAGCCTGGAAAAGGGGGAAGGGGACCCCAGAGACTTGAGTTCTTTGCCATTGCTCAGAGCACCTGGGGCCCTCGTCTTCAACAGCATTGCCTCGCGTGGCATTTTTGGAAAGTGCTTAAAATCCCTCCTGGAAAGGGAGCTGGAAGGCAGCCTGCCTTTCTGTCTCCTGCCTGTGCCCTGGCTGAGAAGCGGCCACTTTTTCTTCCCAACGTGACACCATCGTGGGCCCAAGTGTTAACCCTCCACTCCATTTAAAAAAAAAAAAAGTGAGGGTGCTCACTCCATAGGGTCGGAAGAGGAGCGCTTTGTCAAAGCTGGGAAAGACTGTTGGTCAGTGGCGTGGTGGGGAGCCCAGGGTTCAGGGAGGCTTGGCAGGACCCTTGGTGAACAACTTGGACACCCTTATCTTCCCTGGTTGGCCTCCTGGCTGCCTGGAGCCCATGTCCTATCACCTTCTCTGGACAACCTATCCCTGAGGAATGGGGCTTCTCCCCAGTGTGCTAGGCCTGGAAGGTCAGCAAGGTCCTGGACCAAGGAGGGCAGTGCCCTACCTAAGGCCAGAGAATAGGGGGACATTGTCTGACACTACCCCTTGGGGGCTGTTTGAATGTAGTCCTTCAGGGCTCAGGAAACTGCAAGAGTGTTGGTGTCCAAACCTAGCCACGGGGTGTTGCCTGGGTGTGGAGAGGAAGGCTGCTACCCCTTTGCTCCTGTCCTCTACCCAGAATGACTTCTCAAGTCTGAGATCCTTGGGTTGGGACCTGAACTGTGGGAGGAGGGTCTTTCTGGGTTGGGCCTGGCAACTAAGAGGTTAACAAGCCATTTTCTTGGTTGCTGCCAACCACCAATTAGTCTGTAATCACGCAGCTGCCAAGTGTCCCTAGGGGCATGTGGGCAGTCTAATGGGGCATTCTCTGGTTGGGCAAGGGCCTGCTGGGGAGGGGGCCCATGCAACCTGTGCTTAAACCAAGCACCAGTCCTTTTGGAGTTTGCTTAGGGCCCACAGACCCCTTCTCTGCTCTCTCTATGTGTAGCTTCCTGGCTTAGGCACTTCCTGAGGTTCTACACTTACAGGGTATGAAGCCCTGAGTCAATTAAACTTGGCTTCAAATCCAGGCTCTGCCACTTTCTGGCTATGTGATATTAAAGAAATCACTTCCCCTCTCTGAGCCTCTTTCAGTAAAACAGACCTACCAACCAGGAGTAAATGAAATAGTGAATTTGAGCTGCTCAGCCCAATGCCTGACAATCGGGAACCCAATAGATAACTCCTGAACTCTCGAAACTCGAAACTCCGTGCAGAATATTTGCCGGGGTAGCTATGCAGGAGCCAGGTGCTAGGGATCATGGTCGCTTCCCTCGGGGCACATGGTCTGTGTCAGTGTTTTAGCTATTCTGTCTCCCTCTTTACTCACCAACGCCACTGGTCTCCAGACATTAATTGGATTTTACTCTGTGGGGTCCAGGCCTGCAGCTGCTACTCTCTGGGCTCCTCCTCTCCCTGCCCAGGTGCTGAGCTCAGTGGGGTCTGTCAGGGGTCTGGGTGATGTCTGCAGCTGCAATAGCAGCTGGCCCTTTAAGGAGGAAAGAAAACAATTATCCAGCCTAGGCATTGCATCAGCTGAAGCCTGGAGGGTCCCTGGGGGAGGGGGGTAGGCTGGTGGTTGATTTCATTAATGCCATGTGAGAACTCTCACCTGAGTCCCTCTCCCCAGCCGCAGCCTTCTCCCCAGGCAACAGCGCCTCTGGGGCCTCCTCCCACCCTGGGAGCCCCACCTTGGAGGACTGTCTCTCTCTGCACCCCCACCCGTGTTATGGGCCCAGGCAGAGGGGGTGTAGGGAAGTGTCTCACACGCAGCCCTTTTGATGACTGTGGCACTGTCTCTGCTGCCTGCTGACTTGGGGTGTAGAGTGCAGCTCCTGTACTGGCATTTTGCTGACAATGGGGGTACCTCCCCTGGTACTGTTTGGCTGACCTGAGGGGGTTTCTTCCTCACTGGCATTTTGTTTGGATACAAGGGAGGAGTGACTTTGCTACTGGCCTCTCACTGACAGCGAGGCCGTCTTCCACACTGGTGGACTGCTGACCTTCAAGAGAAACTTCGTAGTCTGGAGGTGTGGAGTAAGGGCTCGGGTTAGAAACAACTGCTCTCTGGGTGGAGGCGAGCTGGCATGGGATGGTGAGTCACAGAGGTGTGAGGTCTGGGGGAGAGGAGAGACTAGACTTGGGGATCAGACAGACACATCCTCTGTCCTCTTTTTCTGTCCTGTTGCCATTTCAGGTAGTGGCCTAAACCCCTAAGCCTCAGTCTCCTCTGGAAAATAGGATTGATTTGCATGCATGCCTGCCCACTCTGAAAAGGCGAAATGCAATAGCCCCATATACAGCCCCCAGCCCATGCCTGGCAGGCAGAAGGCACTTAATGTACAATGGTGGTTCTCCCTCTACAAGGTTCTGCTCTTCACGCCTGGAGCTCAAAATACTTGACTGCCAAACGAATGATCAGGGAGGAGTGGTGAGAGTGCAGGGCCCTCCTGCCTCTTGCTGGAGAATGCATTCAGACCACTGGGTACTGAGACTGTACCAAGCTCTGTGAGCTGGGAGGCCCCTGCCTCATGGGACTGGCATTCTAGCAGGGTTATAACCCAGAGCAGGTCATTACACATGTGACAGGCATTGAAAGGAGGGACTTGGAGAGACTCTGAATCCATCACTGGAGGTACTTGCCTATTCTACTGGTCTGGAAAGGGCTCCTGGAGAAAGCAATACTTTAGCTGAGGGATGAAGGGTACTAAGGAGTTGGGGAGCAAAAAAAGTAGGGATGAATAAGGGGAACCATGTGTCTAGGACCTGATGTGATGGGGAGGGAGGGTGTGAGTAGCCCCAGGGACAGCTGGGCCAGACCTCCTTGGTTTAGCAGGATACTCTACTTACTGGAGGAGAGGTAGGGATTTCTCCGAAGGTCGGTGGCAGCCTCTAAAGGATTTTAAGCACAGAAAACGATCAAATTTCCAGAGAGTATAGGCTAGAGTCTGTGAATTGCAGGCAGAACCTTTGTACAGTGACCTTTTGACTTCTCCTACCCTCTCCCCATGTAGCAGCAGCTTTGGCACTCAGGGAGTGGTTGTTTATGTGGCTTGTCCCAGGAGGAAGGAGGCCAGTCCTAGTTCCTCCAGCTCCCTCTTTCTGGGCTAAACCACATCTCAGCCTTGTTGACAAGGCTTAGTCCTTTGGGGCAGGTTTTTTCAACCTCCCTGTGGATCCAGAAGGCAAGAGGCAGGGCTTTGGCACTAGGCTGGCCTGTGTTCACATCCCAGCTCTGCAGTTCAAGAGCAAGGTACACCCCATCCCAGAACTTCAATGTTCTCAACTATAAAGTGGGGTTAATATTAATCTCTCTGTAGGAAGGATAAAGTGAAATTCTAGGTGGAAATCATAAAGCCCAATCTCAGTGTCAGTTGGCTTTTTTTAACTTTGTTGCATGGGTGCTGATACTTACCCTGGACCAGGTGCAGGGCTGGCTGGGGTTGGGAGCGATGTGGGTTTCAAGAGTTCGTAGACTTAGAAGGACGGACCCTGTATTTGGTTTAATTATCTGTTTTCCCCATCTGGAAAGTCTTAATAGTTTTGAACAAGGGATCCTGCATTTTCTTTGCACGGGCCCTTGCATATTACATAGCCCAAAAATCATCGAGGGGTAGGAAGAGCCCCGGAAAGACACACCTGAAAGTAATTCCCCAGCAGAGGACGGAAAAGGTGGAGGCCATGACTAACTGACCAAGGGTGGGCGGAGGTTAGTCATAGCAGTGCTTATTTAGTGCTTACTATGTGCTGGTTCTCTGCTAAGTACTCTGCATGCTCATCTCAAGCAGCCCTGTGAGGTGGGTACAGTTATTGCCTCCATGGTATAGATACAAGGAATCTGAGGTTATTTGGCCAAAGTCACACAGCTGAAGTGGTAGAGTGAGGGTTCAAAGCCAGATTGTTTAACTGCAGAGCACAAACCTGGGCCAGGGAAGTCTTCACCTAGGAGGAGGGGCCTCCCGAGCTGGCCCTGAAGGAGAACTTGGCTTTGGCTAAGGGGAAGAAAGTATGCAGGGGAAGAAGGGCATGTACAGCTGGGAGTGCCTCTGCTGAGCATGTGCTGCTTGACCATGAGAAGGGAAGCCAGAGCCGGAAGCTTCCAGGGGCTGAGAGAAGGTAACTTCCGGTTTCATGGTTCTGAACACCTAAGCTCAGAGCCCCTGCTCACTCTGCCACAGGTTCTACTGCTCCTGTGACTCCTCAGAACCATTCTGCCCCCTCCTTTGCCATCTGTCAGGTCATCTCGTTTACTATGCTAACTTTAATGATCTCTTCTGGGTTCAGGGCCTGCAGATCTAACTGCTTCCTGGACATAGACAGTCAGCCTCAGGCCCAAACCCAAGTCTCCATTTCTACCCACCCACACCTGCTCTGCTTCCAGGGTCCCCAGCTCATCTCTGGCACCATCATCCACCCACTTGCTCAAGCTGGAAGCTGGAAATTCTCCTGGACTCTTCCCCCTCCTCGCCCCCACATCCCACAGCCAAGCCTCAGCAAGCCTTGTTAGTTTCCCTGAATACCTTGAGGCTCATGGACACTCTTCCTGTGCATGGCCCCCTCCAGACCACCATCAACACTCATGTGGACATTGGTGACACCTTCATACTTGGGTTCCTTACCTTACCATTCCTTCCCCCTTGGTTTCATTTTTCACACTGTAGACAGAGTGATCTTCTAAAGATAAATGTTTGATTGTGTCATTCCCTCCTTAAGACTTACAGGACTTCTTAGAATAAAATCCAGACTCACTGACGCAGTCTCCAAAGCCTTGTGTGATCTGGTCTCTGCCTATTTTTTGTATCATCTTCTACATTCGCTCCCCCCACTCAACTGCAGGACATTCACACATGTCCCCAATCCCCTCTCGGGGACCTGGTAACTCCTGTGTATCCTTCACATAGACACACCACCCCATCCATAGGACTCGGTACTTCATGATACTTGGCACACTTGGCTTTTCCAACATCTTGATCTCCTATGCACTCTGTAGATTAGGAATCTTGCATTGTCTCTCCCTGGCACATAGTAGGCCCACAGGAGTTGGTTGGTTAATGAAAGACCAGAAGAACCAGGCTAAATGGCCTCTCTGCCTTCAGGCCTGCCTTTTCTAGTCCTTTCTCCGTAAGCCCCAGAGCAATCTTTCCAAAGCATGGAACTGACCCTGTCACCCCCTGCTACTTAAAATACTTCAATAGCTCCCCATTGCTGGCAGGAAAAGGCCTCAGCTTCTTACCATGATATTCAAAGCTCTTTATGATCTGCACCCGAGTCCCTGTCTACCCCCTCTCCCCGGCTTCCGCAGCGTACTTTGAACACCTGGCCCTTCTTGACATGACACCGGGCTGTTTGGTGCCTCTGTGTTCCTGCACTTGCTGTTCCTTCTGCTCGTGATGCCTCCTCACCCCCTCTGTCTCCATGGAGAACATCCTGCACTCTAAGGCCGGCTCAGCTTCCACCTTTGCCGCGAAGCCTGTGCAGACCTCTGCCCTTCCTGGGTGTCAGCCGCTCCTCCCTTTGCCACATCCATGCAGAGTCTCCAACTCTCACTGACTCCTGCTGCACTAGGAGGAACAGGGCAGGAACGGGTTGTGGTTTTTGTTTGTTGTTTGTTTTGCTTTCAGTACCCAGAGCCTTCACACTGAGCTACATCCCCATCCCATTTTATTTTTTATTTTGAGAGAGGGTCTTACTAAGTCATTAAGTTGCCAGGCTGCAAGTTCAAACTTGCAGTCTTCCTGCTTCAGCCTCCTAGGGTGCTTGGTTTACAGACATGCCTGATTTACAGGTTTGTTTGTTTGTTTTCCAGGCTTGTTCATCTTCGCATCTCTGGCTCTCAGCATTTTTTCCTGTCTTAATTAGGTCTTTGCTTATATACAGAAGCCTACTCAAACCAGCTTCAGTAATAAAGAAGGGTTTATTGTAAGGATACATGCGATTTCTGGGACTTGAGGGCAAGGAAGTGGGAGCCTTGGGAAACTGGGACCTAGAAGGCTAAGAGAAGTTGAATCAGTCCATCGTACTCTGCTGGCCGTCTTTGCCATTCTGTCACCACAGACTGGACTTCTTTGCTTTCCCAGGCACCAAGCCAGACATAATTCCTGTATTGTGTCCCTTAGTTCCAGACACATTCAGAGATAGAACAACCCAGAGCTTGGCAGATCCAGTTCCAAAGCTGCAGAGGAGGATCCAATTGTCTGTGAGGGGGTCAGGGATAATCAGTTGCAGCCTGCTGGGAAGGATCACCAAGTTAGACATGGAACATGGCTCTTGGTACCCATTTAAAAAAAGCAGGGGGTGGGGGTGTTAACTGGACAAGTGCCTTGCATGGCATCTGCAGGAGTCCTTATTGTGTCAGCCGAGTGCAGGCAGGTGGGCCTGAGCCTCTGGCTTCCACGCGGACAGCACTCGGAGAGTGCTCTTGCAGTTGTGACTGACAGAGGACTCTTCCTTGGGCAGCAGTGGCCAGCGCAGGCCCTGGAACCCATCACCCATAACTCAGAGGCCTGAGCAGAAAGAGGAGGAGATGAGATCTTGAATTTCCTCACCTCTCTTTGGAGTGAACAGAAAGGGAAGAAAAAGGCATGAGCAGTCATTACCATTTTCTCTACCCAAATCTTGTGTATCCTCTTGATACTTAAGTCACTTCCCTCAATGAAGAACCACTCCTCGCAGTCAGCCCTTTTTCACCATGTTGATTCTGTTCTTCTTAACGCCCTAGTAATGAACAGTGTTTGAGCACTTCCTCTGTGCCAGACACTGCGTATGTGTTATTTCTTTTCATCCTCATGTCCTATAAGAGGGCTACTACTGATGCCCCATTTTTACAGACAGGGAAACTGAGGCTCAGAGAGGTGACATTTACAGACTAGAGAAACAGCAGTGTGACCACAGAGGAAAAGTTCCACTTCTTTACTATTTTCCCTTTGGGATTATAAGGGCCTCATGGACCAGTTTCCATCCTCCCTGTCTCCTACTGCCCAGCACACACCAGCCCAGAGCAAGCTCCTGACTGCAGGGCAGGTGGACGCAGGCGGAACAGAAAAGGCATCTGAGTCAGGTCTCCTATTCGTGGATCTGTTCTGTGTGACTGTAGACAGATCTCTGAACCTTTCTAAGCTTACTTTTGTCATTCAAAAATGGGGGTGATAATTCCTGCTGTGAGGCTACATTAGGTGGAGGGTGCAGTGACAGTTTATAAATAGGAAGGAGCTGAGCAGTCGCTCCAGAATTGTTACTACCAGAATGGTGGCAGCAACAGGATGCCGACGGGCTGCTGTGTCCAGCTCCTGCAAGAGGTGGGCAAGGTAAGTGAGTTTCCCAGCATATGGGGTGCTGCCTGACCCGACTTTCAGGGGCTCTTGGCCCTCCCATTGTGTAACAGCATCTCACATAGTGAGGAGGTTGGTTTCCTCTCAACTCTACCAAGTCCAAGCTTGTCCCAGGGAGAAAGTGTCCGTGTAGCTGCTAGTGTGTCTTTCATGACTTTTCAACACTTGCTACCCTTCCTTTTGAACAGAGAGAGATTGCAGGCTAAGCTAAGAGCTTTGGTTGACAAGTCCCTGTAGCTAAAATTTAATAATACAGCTTTGTTTTTTTACTGTATTTATTCTACTGTCATATTCTGTTTATTAAAAGTGATATTGGCTTTCCGTTTTTAGTAGTAACACCCTATTTAAACTAGGTACATTAAGTTAAAAGTGTCAGTTTAAAGAAAAAATGTGCATCATGGTACAGGAGTACGTGGATTTGGCAGACATCGTTGAGGTGGCATACAGATACAGTGTTATGTGGCTAACGCCAAAGTAGGAAGTGTCACAAGGAAGTCAGAAATGTGGCCTAACTAATCCTTAAGTTGTGCCTTCTGCCTGCGTGACAAATTCGGGGGTCTCTCTCTGCCTTGCTGGCCGCTCCCCTCTGCTCACTTTGTGCCCTGGCTTGGGTTTTTGTCAAGTCTGTGTTATTTAGCAGGATTGTCCTGCAGACGAGAGAATCTGTGCCACCATCTCCACAGCCTGCTTGAGGCAGGGCTCTGGGAATTGTGGAGTCTGGACGGGGGTTGCCCTCTCATCTCCGAGGCGAGGATCAGAGTCCTCCTGGGGGAGCAGGAGCTACACACCCCACACTTTTCCTGGTCCTCATGCACAATGCAGGCTCAGCGCTTCTAGTAGAGCAGTGAGGCTCTCAAATGTGCACCAGTGAGGTCCCACCAGTGAGGATGGAGCAGTCCCTGGCACTGCGTGTCCCAGAGCTGGGGCCCAGGGACCATAAAGGCAAGAGGCTTTGGGCTCTCACAGGTCCCTGTTGCTCAGCTCCCCACTTTACCCAGCTCTTTGTGCTGTAGACTGCCTGCCCCTGGGACTAGACAGCACATCCCAGGAGGCATCAGAGGGCACACAGATTTCTCCACAGGGCCCAAGACCAGGCCAGAGCAGAATGAGCAGATCAGAGGGAGTAAGTCCTGTCTGCCTCTACCCAGACTCACATTCACAGGGAGGAGCAGGGGCCTGGCCAGAGTTGGGTGTGTGTTCTTGTTTGTCCATGGTGTGTGAGAGTCTCTGTGCAGGCATTTGTGTGTGTGTATGTGTCTGTCTGTCTGTGTGTGTCTGTGTGTGTAGCATGTTTATGGCAAATGGATCCTTGTGTGATATGTCTGAGGTTCCGTGGGAGGGAGTTTTTGTGCAGCAAGTGAGGTGTGTGTGTTAGGCGTCTTGTGTCTCTGTGGGTCTGTGGTCACTGTATCTCTATGTAATGCACTGGTGTGACAACTACGTTGTATGTTTTCTGTGTGTATGTGTGCTCTGTCTAGGTGGCTATTTGTAGTAGGTGTGGCGTGTGCCTGCTGTTTTGTGTATGTGGCCGTCTTTGTACAGCATGTGTCTGGTTCTGTGGTGTGTCTGGATGATGGAGTGAAGGTGTGTGGCAGGCTTCAAAGGGGTCTAAGGGCTGAGGGGAGTAGGGAAGTGCGGGCGCCAGGGCCAGAGTCTGCCTGGGTGGGGCATGGTTGTGCCGGGTTCCTGAAGGTCCCCCGGGGCAGGCAGCGGGCGCAGTGGCGCCTTTTGCTTTGGCGTGGGGCTGGTAACCGGAGCCCCTTCCCCCCATGAAATATTGATCGTCCTTGACGGCGGGCAGCCGGGCCAGGGGAGGGGCGGGCAAGGAGGGAGCCGCTGTCCTTGGTGCTGCCGCCTCTGCCCTAGCTGGGGCGTCTGTGCTCGGCCCAGCCGGCTTGGCTTGGAGAGGGAGCGATTGCCTCACCCACCAGCACCCTCAGTGGGGCCCTGCTCTTGGGATGATCTTGCTTGTACCTGCTGCTGTCTGTCAGTTCACCCACCCCATCTAGGAAAGGGCAGCAGGAACTAAATGGGTATTTTAATAAGATTTGGTATCCCCAGGAACAGGGTGACTATGTAGCTAGCTTTGCCGGAGGCAGTCCTAATTTACGCCTTTGCCTGTGGTCCTGGTGTGATTGTTAGTAGTGTCCCTGCTCACTCTCAAAAGGGTTCCAGTTGGGTGATAAATTATGTGCTTGCCAGCAGTAAGGGTTTTCTTTAAAGAATTCTCTCTTCCCTAAGCTCCTCTCTGCCCTCTGTAGCCAAGTGGGTGTACCTTGCATGGAAGCTGGGGGAAGTGCCCTTCTCTTGCTATGGCTGAGCTGAAAAAAGAGCTCAGGAGTCTCCAGGGCCTTGGGATCCTGCTGCAACCCAGACCTTCCCCTGGGGATCCAGCCCCCTTCAGCAGGCTAAATGCTGCTTTCCATTCAACTGTGCTCCTTCTCGACCCTGGGCTTCCCCTACCTCTGAGAACAGAGTTTGTGCTAGCCTCACCTTCTCCATCCAGGACAGGCCCCTTCTTGGTCCCACAGAAGGGTGTTGTAGAGGTGCCAGGTTGGCCATCTGCATACTCACGGCCTCTTCTCTGAGTTCTCCTTCTACATTGAACTGCTCATTCTCCCTCTGTCCATGGATTCCATATTCTTCCTACCTGTCTCATTGTGGGTCCTACCTCCTGCCCTTTCCTCATCTGTCCTCCCCTCTGGGCGTTCCCCTTCCTTTCTACACCCCATGTTTCCCCCTGGGAACAGACTCAATACCTGCCCACTTGTGTATCTTTCCTGAGCTCAGTGGATGTGCTTACCTGCCCTGTACCTCCCTGCAGAAGCTGCAGTGCTATCTCAGACTGGTGACCAAGATGAGAACCATCTTCCCCTTGAGCCAAGTTTGTTCTCTGGGACCTCAGACTCTGCCATCGGAACATCATAGCTCCATCCTTCGTATAAATCACCTTGGATTCTGTTTTTCCTCTCTAATTTGTCCTTTCACCAGCTGTAGGAAATCCCCCTAATCCCACCTGGGTGCCTGGCCACCCTTTCCTCTTCACAGAGTTAGATCCAAAGCAGTGCAAACCCTCTACCTGCGTGGATATAGCAGCCTCCTGGATGCTCTTCCTGCTGTCAGCTTGCTTCTGATTTTGCACTCGGTGTCAGATTGATCTCTGTACAACATTACATCTAAATCTTGTCAGATTTCAGTCCTGCAGGATTAAAGCCACGCTTCTTAGCTGCACATTCAGAGCCCTTCATTGGCTGCTCCCAGCCTCCCTTTCCAGTCCCCTCTCACACAGTTGTCTTTTCTTCCTGCTCTAACTGCTCAGCTCTGCTTACCAGCCCCTGAACACACCATTTGCTGCCTGGACTTTCCCAGCAGTTCCACTGCCTTCCTGTGCAGGCATATTGTATGTGTGTGTGTATGTATCTTGTCATATATGCGTGTGACCACTGTGTTCTGTTTCTGTGCGTATGTGTGCTCGGAACCACCTCTGCCTCTCCTGCTCTCACCTGTCTTCTGACATGTTCTGCAGCACATTTCATGACACCTTCTTTGGTCTCTCCCACGCCTAAGTGTTCACTCCCTCCACAGAAGGACCAGAGTGTTTTATCTTTGCTTCTCAGGGCCTTGGCTGATCCGTGGACTAGCGGCATGGGCATCGCCAAGGGCTTGTGAGGCGTGCAGGCCCTCAGAATCCACCTGTGACCCTTCGGGGATCAAGATCTGTATTTCAACAAGATCCCTAGTGCTTTGGGTGCGCATTTCAGTTCAAGGACTAGTGGACAGTGTGTTTGTCGAGGGGAGGTTTTGGCTTCTGGGTATGGTTTTTGGCCAGTGTGTGTGGTCTTCTTGGGTGCCACATCTGGGCAGATCCACTAAGCTAGGGAGGGGAATGGTGGAGATGGCCAAGAAGCATGTGTGTCTTGCCTGGATCCTTCCCACTTGGAATCCATACCCCAAGGGGCCCCAGAGCTCAAGATCTGTAAATCTGACTCCGGAAAGCACTCTAGTAACATTAGGAGGAATCAATTAATCAATAAAAAGTAGTTATCAAGCATGTAGCAGAGAACTTTTCCCTGTTCACCAACACATACTGGTGGCAATGTCTGTTATTTTAGCATATATTTTGAAAAGAAAAATATTGCTTTTTTTGTTATAACATTAATATACTTCTTAAAGCAGTAACTTTAGAAAACACAATATGTCATAAAGAAAATAAAAATGACTCATACTTCTCTCAAGCGACAAACACTGTTAATTTAATGTTTTTGGTTGCCATTCATTCATTCAACAAACATTTACAGAGCCCTGCAATAGGTCAGACCTGTGCCAGGTACCAGTGATTTGGGCGAAGACAACATGGTTCTTATTTTTGAGCAAGGGCTGGGGTGTGGGAGACAGACACTGGGCAGGTTAGAACAACAGTGTCTCTGTTTCCCAGAACTGCTATCACAAAGTACCACAAACTGGGTAGCTTAAAATGACAAATTTATTCCCTCACATTTCTGGAGGCTGGAAGTCTGAAGCAAGGTGTCAGCAGGGTTGTGTCCTTCTGGAGGCTGTGAGGGAGAGTCTGTTCCATGCTGCTCCCCTAGCTTCTGGTGGCAGCTGGCCACCTTGGCATCCCTTGGCTTGTTTGCATGGCTCCATCTCTGCCTCTGTTGTCACATGACATTCTCCTGTCTGTTTGATGGCCGTCTTCCCAAAGGACACTAGTTGAATTAGGAGCAAACCCCTCCCAGTGTAATCTGAATCAGTTACATCTTCGATGACTTTATTTTCAAACAAAGCCACATTTTAGATGTGAGGGAGTCGGGCCTCAGCATTTTGCTGGGAGCAGGGCACCATTCAAACCATGACACACAAGGACCTTACATAGTTCTGGAGGAGCATGACAGGGGACTAACCTTGCCTGGGAATACTTAGGAAATGACCTTCCAGCTGGGACTGAATGAAGATGAGTGAAGAGTAGGGATTAGTCAGGCCAGGGCAGAGACACAAGTGCTGTCCGTGGGGCGTGGGGGTGGGGGAGGCTGGATAAGAGCATTCCAGGAAGACCGAAGACAAAGTGGCACTTTCTAGGAATGAAAAGAAGGCAGTGTGGCCAGAATACAGAGTAGGAACAGGGGCGGGACCTGAGAGAGCAAGTCAGGGACTGGTTTATATGGGCCTGGGCCCTTGGTAAGAGGCTTGTCCTTTGTCCTGAAGGAAATAAGGAGCTATGACAGAATGTCAAGCACAAGCAATTCGTCTTGCTTTGATAGGCTCTCCCCTCTCAAGACTGAGCACTCCAAAGGCTGTGTCGTTCCTCTAAGTCCCTGGTTCTAAGGGTTCTTGGGAGCCTCCTGAAGGCACAGGACAGCTCTGTCCAGAGAAGAAGGCACAGCCTGCCCCCGGAATTCTCTTGTTGGAGGGTGGGAGATGGGCCTCATCTTCCAGAACCTTCCTCCAAACCAGAGACAGGGCTCATCCAGCCCTGGGTCTGCCTTACCCTTGGGCCTGGAAACCCAGGGCTGGCCATCCCGCACCTGCATTGTGTGACAGCTGTGACTGAGCATGGATCCGGTCGCATGTGGCTCCCTGAGGCACAAGGCCTGGATGCTGGGAGAATCTAGGTCTTTCATGGACCATGTCTAAAGTACCCTGCTCCCTTCAAGGGGTGTCTGAGTCTGTAATGCCTTCCTACGTGGGGCCCAGCCTAGCTGGTGCTCAGTCAACCCTCGCCACACCCTCAGAGGTCCTCCCTTTCCTATGCACAGTTGCAGAAGGCCCACCCTGCCCAACACTGCACATCCCCACTTGCCTGGGCTGGGTTGGCCTGCCTGGGTGGAGGAGAAGTGGGTCAGCCGGTAGCCATGGTGACAGCAGCTGCTCCCTGCCAGCCTTCTCATCTCCTCACCACAAACCTCACCGATGCACTCCTTTGTCCGGTCTGGCAGGGATGGGGGCCAGGAGTGTGGGATTGGGAGCTGGATCACATATGAGTGTGTTTGTGTTCAAGCTCGCACAAGCATCCGCTCAGAGCTGGTGTTTGTACCTCAGCCCGGAGAGCTCATGGCTTGGGGTAAGACATTTCCCACTTCCCTTCCCACCGTAGTGACAGGGCAGAAGCCAAGAGGAGGGTGTGGGGGGCAGCGTGAGTGTGTGTAGGTGTGTATACAAATATGAATCTGAATACCTGTGGCTATCTTGACTGTCTGTGTGGTTGCTTATGTGTGCCTTCGCGTGGATGAGTATCTTGGGGGCACGTGTGTATATGTGTAAACACATGTGTCTGTGTCTTTATGTGTATATCATCTATGTGGGTCCCTATTATGTGTGATCACATATGTAAAATTTGATGCTGTGTGTGTGTTTAAGTTGGGTCTGGGGAGGCAAAAGTCTGTACAACAAGGAAAGGAGCTAGCATGTGCTAGTGGTTGTGTTTTCTTGTCCTGCCCACTTCCCCTGCCACACACCAGCCTCTCTCATCCATCCACCTCTCCCTGAGTGGGGAAAGGAAAAGCTAGAACCCAGAGTCTCCCTTCCCCTTCTGTGGATGCAGGAACTGGCCTCTCATGTGGCCCCAGATTGGCACAGGGTGGTGTGGTAGGCAATCCCAGTGCTTGATGAAGTTTGGGGCAGTGGGGCAGGGGTCTCACATGCCAGACCCAGCATGCAGCAGGGGCTCAGGAGATGAGGCTGGTACAGGCCCTTTCACATCAACTAAGAGGTACAGGAACTCTGATCCACACTCATCCCAGGGTACCAAGGGCTGCAGTGGGAGGTAATCCCTACGTCTAATTGAAACTAGCACCTGGACAATTGTTTACCATGTACAAGGCACCATTGTGAGTAATAACTGGGTAGTTGACCAAGTGGTCATTAAGCATGTACCAATCTTCACTTTATAATATTTTATCTAAAATGTCTCCTAAGCGCATGTAGGGATGAGGGGCGGAGACTCACAGGGTTGGATGTAGAAGCTCTCTACCGCTGGCATTTAAGAGGCAGATCTAGATTTTGCACCTAAGTCTGTCTGCCTCCAGAACATGTGCTTTTATGACTCTACCCTCCTGCTCCTTATTGGTTCATCTGATCTCCAGTCCAGCCAGGAATGTTAGGCAGAGTCCAAGTGGCAGTCAGACTCATCTTAGAGGAAGTGGAGGGTCAGAGAAGCTGAATGACTTTCTCAGGGTCACATGGCTGAGGGGAGAGCCAGGAATGCCTCCCCATCCTGACTTCTGGCATTCACAGTATCCAGGGAGAGGCCAGACCCCAGTAGTCAGAGGGAGGACAGAGGAAGAGGGAACAAGAGATAGTGCTCCTTAGCAATTCTGTGGCTCCGTCTCTGTCTGTCTCTCTGTCTGTCCTTTGGCCTGCGCTACATCCTCCAGCCCTAAAAATTGTAAAGTTACAGGACTTTGGCAGTTTGACATTGAAGTGCCTAAAGCCAGGTTAAGTGACCTGGGAGTTCAGTTTGGCTTGCTTGCTTGTTTGTCTGTTTAGAAAGCTAAAATGGGGTTGGGGATTTAGCTCAGTGGTAGAGCACTTACCTAGCAAGTGCAAGGCCCTGAGTTTGATCCCCTGAACTGCTCCCCCCCAAAAAGCTAAAGTAATTTGCTCAAGGTCCCAGAGCTATTTTGTTGTTTTACTCCACAAGGTACTGGAAGCCCTTAAGGACACACATCTGCATTAGCCCTTCCTCTGAGCACAACTCTTCCCTTCCAGATCTTTTTATCACATCACCTCCTCCTGAGAGCCTGCCCTGATTGCCTTTGCCTCCCTTCCTGGAGACTGGTGTCTCAGCAGACGTTAAGTGGAGCCTTGTGCAAATGCCCTAGGGATGTGCTGTTGGAAGGGGCGCAGCCCCTGTGATGCAGTACTCTACGCTTAGATTCATCCATTTGGTGAGTTTGGGTTTTCTTTCAGGTGAGGGGTGGGAAGGGAGGACCTAACATTCTATCAGACGAGGTGGGACCTGGGAGTTAGGAGTCTCAGGTTGGAATGCTGGTTTTGCCCCCAGCATTCTGCATGGCCTTGGATATGTCTCTTTCCTATATTGGGCCCTGATTTCCTGCTTGGTGGGATGAAAAGTCCAGGCTGGAATAGAAGTGGTAAGTCAGTTTTAGCTCAGGCGCTGGTTCTCATCAGCTGGTTTCTGAGCACTGTATTTAGAGGGATTCTGAGGTTAAATCTGTCCTCTGGGAAAGGAGATGGATTAATGATGTCTGCCATGGGTAGAGGATGGGAAGGGGAGGTAGGAGCTTCAGTTATTCACAGCCCCTTCTTGCCTAATGGTCCAGCCACCTGTGATAGATTCCTTGGTCTCTCCTGTTGGAAGTGTGAAGGCTGGGTTCATAGGCTTTTGGGTTCTTCATTATCAAAAATGGTGCATTAGCTGGTTAGACACATGGTCAGAGGAGTCTTGGGACCTGCTATTGCAGGATTCAGAAGTTTGGAGAGTCCTTCGAGCAGAAAGACCCCAAGCGGAGGCCAAATGTTGAGGACTAGAAAGAAAACACTAGGCTTATTCTTGGAAGCTTGGAGAGTGTCTCCTGGAATTCTGGCAGGAAGCGAGCAGTAGTTCCTGGTTGCTGGAGGATAAAGAAGAGCCAGATTCTTCTGCTGCTGTAGTAGCGGGTGGGAGTCAGCAGGGAGAACCTCGGAGTGAGCTCTCTGTGACTCGGTGAGATCATAGGAGGGTTCCTGCTCTAGGTGCCATAAACTGGGTTGGGAAAGGAATAGTCTTGCTCAGAGGCAGGGGAATTACTGAATTGACTCTCAGGGAAAGGATTTGGTTTGGTTACCAATTGTTTAGAACCACTGGTATGTGACATGCTGTGTTGTGTGTCCTGATGGGGCCCCTCAGCAATCTGCCCCCATCTCTGCCACTTGTGCTTTCCCATCCCTGTGGTCTGATGTTTCAGGAGTTGCTATGCAGCCCTTCTTATAGGGGCAGGGCAGCCATCTCTATCTCTGGCTTGCTTTTCTGGAGCTAGAGCCCCAGATCTGAGCCCTTCCACCCCACCGGTCCCCACTGAGCATGCAGTCACACCCTCACTCTCCTGGTCTAAAGGACTTTTCCAGAGGACCTACTCTGACTCCTTTAGTTAACACACATGGAGAAGCCAAGGCCCAGAGAAGTGCACATGGAGAGTCTGCTCACATTCGAATCCCATGAGGACTGGGGATTTAGCTCAGTGGTTAGAGTGCTTGCCTCGAAAGCACAAGGCCCTGAGTTCAATCCCCAGTACCCCCCCAAGAATTCTAATCCCACCTCATGACTCCTGCCTCTCCCAAGCTGCCCTTCAAGGACTCCTGGACCAGAGGTCAGGGCCTAAGACCCTGGGTCTCGTGCTGTGGACCTGGTTCCTCCCGACCCCTGGGGGTGGCCCATACACTGTAGACTGGGCTCCCTGAAGCACTCATGAGCTTTCCAGGGCCCCTCACTGATCCCCAGGTGCCTGAAGATGAGAAAATAGCTCTGTGTAGTGCAAAGTTCTGAATGTCAAACTATGTGCTTGTCAGTTCCATTCATTATTCATGAGGAAACATGAGTTTCCAGGTTGGCAGGGTCAGGAATTCTGTCCCTCACCCCTTCTCACCCCTGGACTTGTGCTCTCAAGCAGCCTGGAGGCTTCTCCAGTTAAGGTCTGGGAGTCAGGTGGTTCTGCACCTTAGCTGCTTAGCCAGCTGTGGGAATTTAGACCAGAGGAGGTAGATTTTCTCATCATAGGCACTTTGCTTGCAGTGTTTTCAAAGAGCCAAGAGACCCAGGGCATAGCCAGAGCTTTAGGGACGGGCACACAGTTTTGGACGAGCTCTGCGTTGAAGGGGCACACATGCTGAGCATGTGTATCTCCTTGCAGAAATGGGAGACTGTGTGTTCCAGCCTTGTCACTTCCTGTTTGGGTAGGACACTTCTCTGCGACTGTTTTCTCATCTACCTTGTGAAGATACCTACCTACCTCCCAGAAGTGCTATAAAGAGCAAGTTACAACAAGGTGGGACAGGACTTATCTGATACCATGCGCCATGGTATCAGATAAGTCCTGTCCCACCTTCCAACAAAAGACTATGCAGATACCCAAAAACCCACACAAACTGGCACTGGAATTGGAAACTAAAGAGAAAAGATCATCATAGGCCGAAGTCCAAGGGGACTTTCCATTAGCTACATGGTTAATGGGGAGTGGAGAAATATAATCCGGGGCTCTGATCACGTCATGGGGTGAGTGAGAACTATTCAGAGAGCTACAAAGAAAGTAAAGCAAGGCTTTGACTCATCCTGCCCTGTCAGCCTTCATTTGCCAGCTGCAGGAACCATGTTGGCAAAGAGACCAGATCACAAGTCTCAGCTGCCTAGGGACTCTCTTTCTCAGCAACCAAGAGTGGTGGCTCTCACAACCCCATTTTCCTTCGCCTTTCTGTGTCCTTTCGAAAAGTCAGACTCCCTCAGGGGTGTAGGCCTGAGGGCAGAAGGTCCAGCCAAGTTCCCTGAGCCCTGTCTTGCACAGCTGCCCCAGGCAGAGCTCTGGGCTGGGATGGAGCCAGGAAGGTGCTAGGTGCTGAGCAGCTGGAGCAAGTGGCTTTCTGTCTTCTGCCTGAGCCAAGAAGACCAACTGCAGCATTGGGATTTGCAGCCATAGAAGCTGACAGCTGGAGACTCCATCCTCTGTACAGAACGGGGCCTCAGACTTCTATGGTCCCTTCATGCAGAGTGGATCTCAGAGCCCTCTGTCCTCTTCCTTAGCAGTTATCAAAACCACCATTAAATATTTTAAGTGTGTAATTGGTTATTTACTGTCTGTCTGCTCTCCTGGACTGAAGGCCTTGGGAGGGCAGCACCTAGTTTCCTTGGCTCACTGCTATACAGTATCCTGGCACTCAGCATTGTCCTTGGAATTTTAGGAAATTAAATATTTGTTGAACATAGCTGAGGAGAGTAAATTACTATACTTTGGAGTATAGTCCAAGGATAAAAAAAAAACAACAACAACAGACATTTACACCCTCAGTGTCAGGCAGGATGCTTTCGGATATAACAGAGAACTCTGGTTCAAACTGGTTTAAGCAATGAAAAATACCTGCTCTTT
>PVJO010001021.1:0-162123 GCA_004026905.1 Hystrix cristata
TCTACTATAATTCAATGTATGACCCAAGTCAAGTTATCTAAATTACAGTAGCTTTGTTTCCTCATCTGTTGAATTTGAGGATTTGGTTTAGCATTGTTTCTCTGGTGTGAGAAACTGAAAGTATAAAAAAAGACTAAAATGTATTATATTGGGAAAGGGAAGAAAATGTCCAAATGGGAAAGGGAACAAGGGAGGGGGAGAGGGAAAGGAACACAGGGACAAGAGAAATAAGAAACAGAAGGAAAAAATGGAAATAAAGCTTTTGTAAATAAGGAGGGAGGAGGGGGTGAGGGAGGGGAGGAAAATGGGAAAAAAAGAAGCAACAAGATATATCATGTACAGGTACAAATCCCCTATGATGAATGTTATCACTATGTACATTTAAAACGTACCATTAAAATAAAATAAATTATAAAAAAGAGCTGGTTTAGAATCTATAATTTCAAAACATTTTACTAAAAACCCTTCATAAAGCAAATGCCAGGTGTAAGACATTCCAGAGAAAACAAAAGTAAAGCTATAATGTTTGGAAGGCAGGAAGGACCATATATAATGTTCTACCTCCTAGGCCTCCAGCTTCAGTGGCCCCCAAGGTTGCTCCATCGACCCTGGCGCACCATTAAAACCTCTGATCTAACTTATCTCTTCGGTTCCTTAAACCGTTTTAAAGTTTTGATGGTCCTGATCATCGGTCCAGAAAGCCCTTAAGTAGAGTCAATTCTCCTATTTTGCTGTTTTTAGAACTGACCTACTTCCTTCATTCCAATTTTGGGAAGGGTGAGTTATATGCTAAAAGCGGAGAAAAACAAATTCAACAGAGGCCTGTAAACCCTGATTCTGGATGCTCTAACTTATCATAACTAAATTCACACACAGTTTTGTGTTGTTTGACTAACAAATCTCCATCTCTCTTTGAGTCTAGTTCACCCTATTTTCCACAGCAAGTCCCCCACCATCCCCAGCCCTATGTGGGTTAGAGATTCCTGTCATCACAGCCTGTAGATCTCTACATGACTTAATTTTTTTTTTATTGCCAAGAAGTTTCACTACTGTAACCATTTTAGAAAGTCACTGGAATTCTTTTTACAAATTTCTTTTAAGCCAAGTATCACTGTACATTAATAGGATGTTATTAATCATAATTTCTTTTTTCAAGGAGTTCGTCTCGTAGATTTATAAGTTCTTGTCTTGACCTCTTATTTTTTCTCATTAATTCTTTTAAGATGTTAAAAAATTAAGGATGCTAATGAGCACTTATGACCAAAATCCTTTTTTAGAAAGATTTTTCTCAAGTCCAATCATACAAGTGCCAAAATTAAGAGGTAGCTTGATTTCTCCTGACACCTTTATATTGACTAAATACATAATTCAGTGTAAAGTTAAATATAACCCTACTGAAATCTGCCATGTACTTCATTGTATTATTTGACAATTAAATGGAAAAAAATCTCAAAAGAGTTTAAATGGCAACATATGTTCTGGGTCAGCAAACTTTTTCTGTAAAGATCTAGAGAGTAAACATTTTCCCTCTGTAGACCATGTCACAACTTCTCAGTCATAGACACATAAACCAGTGGGCAGGACTAGCTTCCAAAAAACTTCATTAACAAAAATAGGCAGGGGCCTACAGGCCATAGTTTGCTAATGGCTGACTTCACTGGAAAATTTTATGAGGAAGGGAAAAAAGATATAAGCAAAATATTTCCTGAAATGAACTGTAATGGAAATACAGTTTGCCAATAAAGAATATCAGGCGTATTATCCTGAGTACCTATGTGATGGAACATCAAAATTGTATTTCCTGCTTTCATACATTTCTTTAAAGAAATGAATTCATTTAGATTTCTAAAGAAAGCTTATTTTTCTTTGCCTGCTATTATTGACAGGCTTGGACTGAAGAATATCGGGTAGTGTTTTTAATCTACTTCTCTTTCTTTCCCATTTCCCTTGCTTTAGGTAAATCTCAAAGCAACCCTGCAGAAATTTACTTCCCCAAGATAACAAAAAAAAATTGCAGCTGGAAAGAAGAGAGTCAGAATAAAGGGACTACATATAGACATGGACCCCATTGCCTGAGATTTGTAAAAAATGCCCACCGACTTCTTTTAGCTGTGTGTGAATACTGTTATAAATTCTGCTTTGAGACAAGTCACCTGGTCCTGGGCCTTTCCCATCACACTATCACACACATTTTCACACAATCCAGACTGTCACTTGCATTCTTTTATATATAATTTCAACAGACACCAGAAAAGGATAGCAAAGATTTTTAAACCTAGGACAGAGTAGAGACCTTGCTTAGGTACAGGGAGAAAAAGAAGCTACATACAGATTATAAAGTTTGAGTCTAACTTAGAAAAAGATACACACAAACAAATACATTTAAAATAACCCACATAAAAGGAGCCAAACTTGAGTCTGGGAGCACTCAGGACTTAAAATGAAAACATGGTGCTGTTTACTAAAAGAGGATGAGAAACAGTGAGGCAAGGTGCCTTTCAGATAGTAAGATCAGCAAATATTTCAGAAATGAGGTAGCACAGGGCAGGGTATTTTTTAGCCTAGGACACAGCTAGTTTCCTGTTTAGGGTCTTGGCAGGTAATAAGATACCGAGAGTTGAAGATGGATGGGTGGAAGGGCATGGTAGATTTTATAGTCCAAAGACAGTCACACCAATATATATTTCATCCCACCTATTCTTCTTTAATGTGACATTGACACCCTTCCATTTGGGTTGGTACCAGTGTTCCTTCTGCTTGAACCTGGGAGGATGTTTGTGACTGTGTCCTGACCCACAGAAAGCAGAAGTAACAATGTGTGATTCCCAGGGCTACTCATAAATGGTGCAAACTCACCCGCCTGGCTCTCTCTGGTGACACACACACCGGGATTCCTGATCTTACCTTAGAGATGCCTGGGTTGCCATGCAGAAGAGACCACGTAGGAAGACCACACAGGGGAGGGGAGCGATGCCTGAGGAACCCAGCTGCTCAAAACCCTGACAGTGTGAGTCCTCTCAGCACAGGTACCAGACATCACGGAGAAGAAATGCTGTGCTGTGTTAGACTTCCTGACCCACAGAATCCAGGAGTGTGAGAAATGGTTGTTTTACACCACTAAGATTGGGGCGATTGGTTTACACAGCTATAGTTACTGGAACAGCTGGATATAGGAACTGCATTCTTTTTCTTTAAAGGGCTAAATAGTAAACATTTGAAACTTCACAGGCTATGTGATCTCTGTCAAAACTACTCTACTCTGCTGTGGTCCCAGGAAAGTAGCAAAACCCTATATGTAAATGAATGGTGTGGCTGTGTACCCAGAAGGTTCTATTTACAAAAAAAGGTGAGGAGGACAGATTTGCCCTACAGGATGCAGTTTTTTGACCTATTTTAGGTAAAGAGAGAAATCTGATGTTAGTCCCAGAAGCAGAAATGTGCCTACTTACTCTACAAATAATAGAGACCACATTGAGGGAAAATGAAATATCTAGAAAGCAGTATGGCTTAATACATAAGCATACAGCCTGTGGATCCAGATTACTTCTTGGGCAACTAGCAGCTGTACCCACTAGCACAGACCAGTGCCTGGCACACAGTAGCTATTTTTAATAGCTATTAAACAACTGTTGCTATTTTTAATGTGGTTAATCATGGGAGTAATAACAGGAAGACAGAGGAGATAAATACTAGAAACAGTAGAAGAAAAGACTGCCACAAGATGGCTACAAAGAGGGAGAGGTGCAGGAGTGGGGGTATGCTTGGGCAGAAACATGAGTGCTGGTGCCTGGTGACTACAGAAAGTTTTTCACTTTGGATTCATTTTTTTACTGCAGCCAACTAGGATGGGCAGAAAGAAGAATTAGAATGAGGGAGGAAAGCAGAACACCTTTCGGATTTCATTTAACAAGCTTCTTCCCGCCTCTAAAGATAATAAAAGTACTACATAAAAACCTTTGATCATAAAGTAAAGGAAACATAACTACTGCGAGAAAAATCTCATGCAGTCTCACAACCCAGAAAATGACCACTTTTGTGAGTCAATAAAAGGTTGAATGTCAACAATTTTATATTGTTCTACTTAGAGTGTTGTAGCATTTCCCCTCTAGTATACTATGTACCAATACACATATATCGCAAGGTAAAATGACATGCATAAAATATGAATTTAGGTATACTGTAACTAATTATAAACATTTTACTATCTCATATTTTATAACAATTACTGTACAGAAGAAAGATGGAAATATATATATAGCAAAGTATGTATCACAGATTCATATATTTATTAATTTTTTATTTAAACATGATGGATTGAACACTTTCTCATATAATTAATATTGTGTTTAACAGAAGACTTAAAAATATGCTTAATATTTCATTTACTCGTTATTGCTGTTATATTAAACCCAATGGCATTCAGGTAAAAATGCAGCCACTGGTTCAGGGAAACATCAGCACAAGTGTCATTTGTGTTTTAGAGTCCTAATTTCCCTAAAATCATTCTTTGCCCTGAAGTTACTTTTGACTCTTTATTTGGATTCCTTACAAACAACAAATTGCATATTGTGTTTTTTGCATGACTCATTGATAAGTATTAATATGATTTACAACAAGGTATATGTAAATCATAATAGATAAAAGTGTTTGTGAGCAGAGTTCCTACGACAAACTCAATACTAACTTTTGCTAGTCTCAGATTTGGAGACCTTATGAAAGTTAACTCAGTGAGATACAAGATTTAGGAAGGAGAATATTGTATTCTCTTAATGGCAAGATAATATCACCACATTAAGCTTGCCATTTTTAGGCAAGTTTGTTATTTTTAATGGCTAATAATAAGGAATGAGCTATTTCAACAATTTACCAAGAAAAACATATAAAGAACTAACCTTCAACTAGTCATACAGCTGAAGAGCTCTGATTTTTTTATTTACTTCTACCTTGATGATAAATAATTTAATGAATCATTAAGTAAAAGAACATGACATCATAGAAAAGTTTAAATGAAATTTAAATATTTCTATAATATTCCTTTAAATTGCAATATTCCTAAATAAAATATCTGCAGATACTCAAGAAATATTTCTATCTCCACTTTCAACAATATTAAGAAAAAATGTGGCCCAAAGGCAAGGCAAGTAAGTATACCAAGAGAAATGCACTCTTTACTATATAACAGTAAAACAGAGTTTGTAAGGATAATAAATGGAACTAATAACTGAGGGCAAACACTTAAGACATGTCCATTTTCATAACACAAGAAGTCAGAATTAGCAGAATTTGGTTAAGCCACACATTTTTTTTTACCATTTCTCATTTTACACAGATCAAAGGAAAGCTTCCAAAGATTGCATGGATCAAGCAATATGTGAAATCTTTTCTAAACATGCGGAGTCCGCATTCTTAAAATTGAGATGCAGGACGTTTTTCAAGGTATTCAGTAGATCAGTACTCACCCATAAAGAATCTTAACTGACAAAAACATCCACCACACACAAATAACTCAATGTCCATCAGTCATTTCAGACCACAACAGAAATTCAAGCCACTCCAGTAAGGCAAGCACAGGAGATCAATGCCTCTTTGGGGAACATATGCCCCAGCTTTTCCATGACAAAATATTTTCCATACATTTTAGATGTTTTCCACCCATCCTTCAACTTTTATGTGTGAAGGAACCAATTTAATCTGGCAGAATACATTTACATTATAGAATTTTATTTTTAAGCCCAGCAATAAGAAGTGTCACCAAAATTTATGGCCTTATTCTCATGTTCAAAAGTATTTGGGGACAAAAAAAAATTTGCTTTTATTAAGTCTCTATTATGTGCAACCTACTTCATTATAAAGGAGGCTTTACCATGAAAACAGAGGCTTGGGGGTAGATTCCATTCCAGAAGAAGACTGGCAAGCATACGCCAGAGCTCTAGAATATGGTAATCAAAGCAAGGGATCAAAACCAAGGTTTAGAGACACAGGGTCAAGGAAGAAATGCAGCTGCAGCAATGGGTGCACCAGGACCAGCTGGGCCCTGGGTCTCAGAAAGAAGATAAGGAGAGAGGCTCAATCCAGAGTCTTGGGAGTGGAGGAGCCCCAGTGTTCTTTCTGCCCCAGGTCACAATTTACTCAAGGGTAATCAAGAGCCCTCCTGTCCTCACACACAAACAGCCCTGCCTTCTTAGGAGAAACCATCTGAACAATCAACACATGAAACACAACACCAAAACAGGGGCTCTGGGTTTTCTGACAAACTATGAGAGACTTTTAAAAATGCAGTGGAATAGCTTCAGTGCTTCTTTAGACCACAGAGAAGAGTACAGGATTTTATCCTGAAAATAAGGAGAAGTTGAAAGCAGTCTCCAGAGAACTAGTTCATTCTAACAGCCAATGGTGGTTATAAATTTTTGATTCACTAACCTGAGTTCCCCTGAAGTATGAAGTCTGCCCCCCTAGGAAGTGAATTAGTTAAGAAACAGATTAGGTTGCAGGTTGCAGTGACTTAAGACACATATTTATTCTTCTCTCACATAAAAGTCTAGGCTGGTATGCCAAGATCGCCCCCGAAGTTGTCAGAATGCTACAGAGTCCGTCAGTGCTGTGGAGCCCAGTCTCCTTCGACCTTGTTGCTCTGCCATCCCCATGGTGCCAGCCCAGAGCACAGGTACAAGATGGTACACCACAAGGCCCACATTCCACCAGTGGGAAAATGTACAGAAATTAGTCACATGGCCACTGAGCTACAAGAGAGTCTGGAAAATGTGCCCAGCTAAAATACTGAAAAGTTTTAAAATTCTCAAACCCGGGTCAACAAGCTAGAGCTCAGAGGCCAAATTTAGCTCACTGACCATTTCTGTACTGCCAGAGGGTTTAGAATGTTATTTTAGTATTTGCACGGTAGTTTTTTCTTTTTTTTTTTAAAGACAAACATGCAACAGAAACTCTATGTAGCCTGCAAAGTCTAAAGTATTTACCATTTGTCCCTTTATAGAAAAAGTTGGCCGATACCTATCACAGAGGAAGGGAAAATGGATGTAGTGAAAGAATGAGAAGTTTCTGCCATAAGATAAATGTCAAAATGTTTAGAATTATGTGAACAATTGAAATAACAAACTCACAGAATTAGTACTTCTACATTAATTTTATTAACAATCAATGTCATATAAGTGATTTAACAAATTCTAACACATTAGTCTTCTCTCATCAAGCTGAAGGGAATAAGAAAATTGATACATTTAAAGAAAATTAGAACATTTCACAAAGCTTGGTTGCTTTGTGAGTTTAATTTACTATATTTATGAGTACTTTTAAATGCCTGGAAAGCTTTGCATATTGAGTTGTCCTATCAGGTCACTGGAAGCACTTCAAAGGAAATTATATCAAATGCATAATTGCACTGTAAAATATTTAAGAGAATTTAATTAACCACCTTGGAAAATGAGCTTGATTATTTAAGAAAGTATAATTTGTTTGACTAAAATTAATTAAATACTAGTAAAAGAAAACATGAAGGGATCTGTACTTATTCTACTACATTTAAAAAAGTATAATAGTAAGATGTAACCTGTAGACTTCAAAACACAAGAGAAATTGGAAGTTTTGCAAATATACCTCTAGCTGAGTAAATATGAAGTAAAAAGCCAGGTGCTAAAACAATCCTTTCCATCTGCAGGGATTTCCCTCCGGACATCAAGCTGATCACTGGCTGGTAATGAGATCTACGGGTAAGTTACCGGGGCAAAAGGGACGAAAGTATTTGCCAATTTACACATGGAGAGGAAGCAGGAGACACACCCAAGTCTAGAGAAGAGGAAAGCTGCTCTGCACAATCTTACATACCACTGTTTGTTGCCAGAGAGCCTCATGATATTGCTTATCACAGAAAATTCAGATAACTAGAGTTTCGAGCAAGCAGCACTTTCCCCGCTTTGGTGGCTTCCACTCTATTGAAGAGAACTACAGAAACGCCAGCCGCTCCAACTCTGTCGTATCACACGGGGCTGCTCTCTCCCAGGTCCTCACTGAGAATGGAAAGTAAATGCCAGAGCAACGAACAATCACCTACCCAATTCAAACTGTTTGGTCCTGACAAAAGTATCTTTCAGAGAGATATTCTATTTAATTTTGTCACTTTGAAATTATATCTGTAGAATTTTTTAAATGCCTAGTTTTGACATTTTAAAACCTTCATATTTCTGAAAGTTTAACATTTCAGTGTTTGATATTTTAAAATACAACTTACCATTCAAGTCTGTCTCTTTAAATTTGGTGAGTGTTAAGGCTTTCACTTTGTCTCATCCATCTAAATTCAGCTGCAGGTTGTCTGGTTTTATTTCCTCTCTCTTTCAGTGTGCTGGGATGGCTGTGGGTTTTCGGTATTAACACACAATGACTGTCGAGTCTCCCCAATATCAGACTCGCTTCAGGAACACCAAGCTAGTTGCAAATGTATGGCAAGCAGCTCCTTCTCGTCCTGGACAGATGAGGAAAACCCCTGCTCATCCTTTCCACCTGACCAGTCCCCTTCCAGAAACTCTTCTTTGCAAATCCACATCGCACTCTCTCAAGCAGGGCAGGTGCTTCTGAAGGCAGGACGCGGGCTACCTTAGGGCCCGCCCTGCTGGTTATGTTGCTGACTTCTCAGAAGGTGATTGGCTTCCCTGGGGGCTCGCTTTCTCACAATGTTGTGTCTTCAGTGCCCAGGAGAGAACCTGACACAGAACGGGGATCAAGAAATGTATAGAGAGGAAGAAAGGGAAGAAGAGAAGGCGACAGCCACGGAGGAAAAGATGAAGTGAAAGAAGCACACCTGAGGTCAGGGGCCATCACAGACTCCTGGTGTTCATGAAAGAGGTGGTAGGGGCTCGCCACTTTTCTCTGTCTCGGGAGCTCGCCCAGATTTCTGAAAGCAGTCCAGAGCACTAGCTACCAGCGTAAGAACGCGTGACTTACCCTGCTCCTGACTGATTCATGCTGCCAGGCGCTAATCCACGCAGCGCTGTGCTCATGCAAGCTGGCTTTTGCAGGTCAGAGTTACTTTGGCTGCCCTGTTTTCTTTCCCTCTCTAACCCAACTACAGTAGTCTCCCCCTTTGTAGTGACTACCAGGAAGGCAGGATCCAATTCTGAGTTGCATGTCTAACAAAAGTAGCTTGAGAGACACATTTTACCTACTAACACGTGGTTCTATGCCATTCCTTTTGGCCTGTATTTCTTGTTCACTTGCTTTTTTTCACTTATTTTACATATTATTGTGGTGTCTTATACATGTATTTAAGAACTTCAAATCATTTTCTTGAGTGAGGTACAATATAAGCACATTGATATAAGCAAAGTCATGGGGCAAATACTCCAAAACACACTACCACAGAAAGAAAACCAAGCAACTATCTTTTCAGTGGCACCTACAGAAACATAGCCATGGCTTCCATGTTTTACAACAGCAACATTCAATACGCAAGAGAGTCATCTTATTTCTTTTAAGTGAAAGGATTCTAAGAAATGATCAAATAAATACGCCTTTCCATTGAGCTTTCTTATCAATTATTAAAAGTCAGAAGCAATAAGGAAATAGAGGAGAGTCACCATTGTCAATAAATGAAAAAGATTATTAATAAGGATTCTTATCCCTTTTGGAATCAAGAACACAATAATCACCTGAAACTTAGGATGCAGTTTCCCAGAAAAGCACCAACATGTACAGATGAATAAATTTTGCAAACACTTTAAAGGGACCCACAGACTCGTCCATCCCCCTCAATCTCTATGCCCATCTCTATGTACTACAGCAGGGGCTTTCAAATGATAATCTGTAAATCCAGGGTAAGTGAGGAGGCAACCAATGCTTTGCAGGAAGAAAAAAAAAATTCTCTATAAGACGTTCACTCTCTCTCTCTATCTCTCTCTACAGATATAGATACAGATATAAATAGATAGATAGATAGATGGACCTATAAAATGTCTACAGTCCTTGTATATAGAGGATCCCAGTTTCCTTGATATCATGGTTACCTACATTAATTTTTGTTTCCACGTCAAGTAATTTCATTTATGAAGGAAAGAGAGTATATGGTATTAGCTCTTGGGATTCAAATATCTAACATGAAATCTGCAAAATAATCTCAAAAAATTCTTTTTAATATATTAGTACTCAGTAAAACACAAAAATATGGGGATATCTACTTTTTAATGAACCTTAGATTAAGCCCCCTGTACAATACCACAGATACTGAAATAAAATATTTTATGATTGAAAATAATTTATATGTTCATTCAAGATAAACTGAGTTGATTCTTAAGAGGGCTGCAAAAAACGATACTTTAGCAACAGCACTGATTTTAAAAGTCAAAAGTCCATTAAAGGTTAATTGTGATCATTAATGTCACAAACAGTTTTTACATTCAATAATTAAAATCAACAAAATAAATACCTCATTAAAAGCCAGCTTATGCAAGTTAGCTGATCCTGAATAGGCAAAATCATTCTACCAGAATGATTTATAATTGTTTAGTTTCTGCCAACCAAGTCATAATTTTGCAAAAAAATTCCCAAATAGAATTTTTCCATAATTTTACTCTTTATACTTTAAATACACTTTAACACATGATTGTAAGTAATTGGGAGATAGAGTAGCTTAACTGAAAAATTTTTTCAGCTATACTCAAAAAATTACTAAGATTCAATATTACTTTAATTTCCTGTAAAACTTTTATTATGCAGATGCTCCCCAGCAGACAACAGGGTTACTTCCCAATAACTCACTGTAAGTGAAAAATATCATAAATTGAAAAAGTATTTAATACTCCTGACCTACCCAATATAGTACTTGGCCAAGCCTACCTTAAATGTGCTCAGAACATTTACATTATCCCAGCATTGCAGAAAAGTATTGTAACACATATCATTAGCCCAGAAAAAAAGATCAGAATTCAAAAATTGAATATGGTTTTTACTGAATGCATATCACTTATATACCACTGTAAATCTGAAAATCATAATTTGTACCACCATAAGTGGGAAACCATCCACAGCATAGTAAGGTATTATCTGCCTATCTTTATGTGATTTAAAGAAACAAACCCACACTTACAGATTTAAATAAATGTATTTTTAATAATAGTTAATAATCAGCTAGACAAAACTATTTCTATTTGATATAAAATACTGGAAAAGATACAAAAGTGAATAGCATACTAAAGATAATTTTTTCTCTGGTAGGATGTCGTTTTCAGGTTTCATTTTCATCTGTTATTCTTCACTTTTTCACCTATTATATCCATTCTTTCCTACAAATTTTTAAATACATCATATTAGTTATTTTAAAATCTTTGTCTGTTAATTCCAACATCTGAGTGACGTGTAGTCTTCAGGTATTAATTATGAAATTACATTTTTTGCCTATTACTTGTCTATTCCTACTAATGATATGCTGTATAGAATCTGGATTCAATTATGTTCCTCTGAAGAGTGCTGAGTTTTGTACTGGCAGGAAACTGCATTACTAAAGGATCACTTTTCATTTTGTAGGAGAGTGGTTTCTAGGTCTTTTTAGGATGGCTCTCTTTAAATTCTGCCCTCATCTCATGAACACAGTCCTCATTCCTGTACATGGTCCCTACTGCTCATGCATGGCTACTTGTGGACTCTAAAGAGGGTCCCAAACTGTTTACCAAACCCTTTTTACTTGGTAGCATTTGAATTCCAATCTCTGTTTTCCTAGCACCAGGCACTGTAAAATCTCTGCTTAACTTCCCTACTACACTTTCTGTTGTGTTCCTTGGACTCACAACTGCAAAAGCAGTTTAGGAGCCAACAAGTGATCTGTATGTTGAGGTTGCCCATTTCCAAAATACCTCCTCTCAATTTCTAGGTGTTTAGCAGTCCTGAACTCAAATCTGTGACTCTACTACTTAGTAAGAATGCTGCTTCTGCTTGAACTCTATCCCTGTGGTACATAAAGTGGGAAGTACCATCAGTGGAAAAGTCAGTTAAATGTGTATCTTACTTAATGTGCTCCTCTTCTTTTAAGGATCATATTCCCTGCAATTTTGGCTTGCTTTTGTTGTTCTCCAAACAGCTTTTAAAGTATCGTTTTATAGTTTATAATTCTGAGTTTATAACTATTAGCAGCAAGATGTTTAGTCCAATGATGGTTATTACAACCCAAGCTACACAACCAATACCGAAACAGGAACCTCAGGGATTTTTTTTTCACTGTTTCTTTTTTAAAAAAAAATATAGTGGCACTCCCTTTCTTCCTGTTTCACAGCCTTGGTCAAAATATTGAAAATTTTCTATCTATAGCAAAGAGCTTTGGGGCTTAATAGTCAGGTTTTAAAATAGAACATTAATGCAGAATAGTGATGATTTTTTCATGCCCCCCCCCAAAATTTGAATTGTTTTCTCTCTGCACATGGCATTATAGGTTTTGGCAATTTTACAAGGCATCTCTATCTCCCTGTCATGTAAGCCTAGCATCAAGAAAATGGAAACTCTGGTATGCTGTTATTTTTCTAATAAGAAATGACATGTGACAGTAAAAGAAGATTAAGAACGTTTAGAAACGAAAAAAAGCAAACCACTTGAAAATGGATCATTATAAAGGTCTGTTTAATAAAGAAGGAAACAATCTTTCCCTATTTGATAGCAGATAAAACATCACTGCATAAACAAGATCATTAGGATAATTTTACAGTGTTTTTATCAAACGAAAGTTCTAGTTGTGAGCAACATAAACAGAATGTGGATAATATAAAGGCAAATGGGATTCATTAAAGGATGTTTGGTTATGCATGATGGCTGTTCACGAACATCATAAGAACCAGAGAAAGAGGCAATGCACTCATGGGTCAACTTTAAAATCAGATCACAAATCAGGAAAGTAAAGCTACTACAACTGCTGCCACTGAGGACAGACATTGACATGGACACCACCAGCGCTGTAAAAACTGCCCTGCCTCTGCTAGAGCCACACCGACTGAAACTTCTAAGACTAGGTACAATGGCTGCTCCCACCAGGACCCTTCGCCAGGGCAGATCCAGATAACCTCTGCTTCTCCAAACCATGAGCTAACTCAAAGACAGATGTTGGTGTGTCTGGTTGAACATGTGCCCTTATGGTTTATATCTAGATGTCCCCCCAAAGCCTCATGCAGTCATAGAGGGGGTTTTTCAGAGGTGGCGTACCTAGGGTGTGTTGTGCTGGGATTAAGGGTGCCCCACCCTGGGCGTGGGTGGCACCATCCAAAGGGCAGGTAGCCTGGATAAAATATAAAGGCAGGCTTGGTTGCTACTGCTGCTACATCACTACTTTGCCGCCTTCGGTATGCTATGAACTATTTCTCCTCTGCGATGCCCCTCTGCCATGCCACCCTGCCTTGGAGCCAGCCAATTATGGGCTGAAATCCCTATGAAATGTGAGCCGAAATAAACCTTTCCTCTTTTAACTTTGGGTGTCGGGTATTTTGTCTCAGCAATGAGAAAAGTAACGAAGACAGTACTGACAGCCACAAGGAATGTGTCTCAGTCACTTTCCCATCACTGAGACACAATACCTGACATCCACAACTTAAAGGAGGAGAGGTTTGTTTTGATTTACCATTTCAGGCAATGGTCAGCCAGCTCTAAGGCATACCCAGAATGTCAGAGGGACATGGAGGAGGAAAAGGTGCTTAACCCATAAAGGCCAGAAAGCAGAGAGCAAAGGGAGGAGTCAAGGAGGGAGAGACACCCCTCCAGGTCACGCTCCCAGGGACCCAACTGTTCTGACCAGGTCCCGGGGAAATTGTACCTGGGAAATTTTAACAGCACATTCAGCTATGGACTCATCATGGATTAATCTGCTGATAAATATAGTGTCCCTGATCTAATCATCTCGCAAAAGAGGCTCCCCTCAACACATGAGACTTTGGGAGGACATTCTAGATCTAAACCATAACAGAAGACACGAGTCTGTGGTATCTTCAGAATCTATAGTACAGTCGGTTCTGCCTCAGGACTTGGGAGAGTCTTCAAATGTACTACTGTAAGTTTAGTACTGGGAACCTCAGCCTCAAAAAAAGGGTAAAAATCTCTTCAAATATCTTTGAATCAACAAAGAGAGAAGACAAGGACATTTATTAAGTATCTATCCAGTTCTAGGCCCTCTGTTAGGCACATTTATTTCATTTAATTTAATCACCAGTCTTTATTGCAGATGTGCTTTTATTTGCAAGAACAAATTCTGAGGCTCAGAAAGGTCACACAGTGATAAGACCCGATATGTCACCAGGTTGATCTAGGGTCAAAGTCATGGGTTCTTGAAGAAGCCAGTAAGGCATATTTATTAGAAAGTTATGTACCAAATGCTTCCCCTTGTATATAACACAAAGTCCACACAGAGTCCACATCCCTTTCTGGAACTGCCTACATGTCTAAATTCTCAGCTCAACCTAAAGTCCCTTGCAGGTCAAGACAGCGCCTTCTTCTCTGAATCTATAATTAACTCACATGGTGCCTAATGCATAAGAGAGGCACTGTCCCTGTTTGCTGAATAAATTGCACAAATCTTAAACAGTCATTTCTGTGATGAAAGGGGTAATGCTGCGGTAAACAGAACTGCCCTGTAAAGTTGCATAATTAAACAGCTGCCCTGTAGGAAGTTATAAACGAAACAATACAATGCACCATTTTAATACAGAAGGAGACCTGATTCCTTTAAAGAAATAAGCACCCTCATATATAAGTCGTCTTTAAAAAAGCTTTCGGCATTCTAAGTTAGCTGTGCAGCAGCACCCTGGGAGTGCATAGAATGAATTAAACTATTTTTCTTACCTCATACAATCTATCGTCTTTTCAAGCTACTCATTTATCCTGAATTCCAATCCCCTTGCCAAAAGTCCTGGCTTAGCAATTTCTTCAGATAAAAATAAAAATCCTCTTAACTTGAAAGGAAATTGTACTATATAAATTTCTTGTATATAAAGAAAATCTTACTCATATTTCAAAATTTATTACCATATATTTTTACACAATGTTGATTCCTTAAGAGGCAATAGATGTAGGCTACATGGAAGAAAGCATTTCATAACAGGGTAGTTAATAGGTGGAACAGGTTGTGAAATTTTTCTCTCTGGAAATCTTTCAAAATTGGATAGCCCTTCATCGATCATGGATAATTTAATCTGTCTGGGTGTACTGGGAACAGCCTTTGTGAGCTTCCAAAATCTTTCCCAGCCTGGGTTATCATCACCTTTATCATTAAAAAGCATTTCTTTAGCATTTAATTAGCCCTGGTTTTGTGACCAGGTTACTTAGTCAAAGAGCATGGCGGGGGCGGGGAATTGGGGGGAAAGCTCATGTGATAAAATGCTTGCCTAGCAAGAGCAAGGCCCCTGAGTTAGATCCCCAGCACCCCCAAAAAACAGAGCACTACAGGGGACCTCCCCCCCGCACACACACCACTTAGAATTTACAGTCTATGGCAACCAGAGATACGACTTCTGTAGTGTTCAGCAACAAAGAAATATAATCATTAGCCTAATTTTTGAATAGAGCAATTTACACTCTTCTGCAGCATGTCAGAGGCTGGTTCTGGGTATATGCAGCACAGGGTACCTAAGGGCAGGGAGTCCAAATAGCCCAAGATCAAGACAGAGAGGCTCGGGTTAGAACAGGCCACAATAATAAAAACTGACCACATGTTTTCACTACAACCCTATATATATATAGGGAAAAAAAAAAGAAGTTTCTCAACTATGGTACTCTTGATACTCTGGGTTGTATAATTCTTTGTTTTAGGAGCTGTTCTATGCACTGTAGAATGTTTAGCAGCATCCCTGATCTCAACCCACTCTATGCCAGTAGCATTCTGCCTACCTCAGTTGTGATGACCAAAACTGTCTCCAGACATTATGAAATTTCCTCTGAGGGCATAAGGGTTAAATAAAAACTGACTAGCAACAGAGAATTGAGAGTAACTCATTTAGCCAGAATGAATATGTATTTGTATAAAAACAAAAGAAAATCAACCCAATATTTTTGCATGTGCACAGAGAAGATCAAACTAGATTATAATCCCAAAGTGTCAAGACTCCTGTCTAAAATTTCTTTGTATCTCTGAGGACCCGTCAGTAAACACAGTTGTTAGTGAGTTCCTGTTCCAACCAAGTGTCAATTAGATGGAGTCTCTTCAGTGAATTAGATCTTTGATCTTGTGAAAGTGCAAATAGTCCTGGGATAAAACAATAAATAAAAACATTTTAAGATATTATTGGTCTGTAATACTTTTTAATAAATGAAAAGATTAACAGAATCTTTCTGAGAATCAAGGACATTTGTTTTTGTTTTGAGAAAGGAATTAAGGCAAAGAGGCATGCCATCTCACATTGTATTTAGTTCTGTCTTTGCCCTTCAAAACTCCCCAGTACCACTGGAACTGAAAGTCTTGAACAGCTGTTTCTGCTCCCCTTAGCAGTAGGATTCCCATTTACATTCTGCCAATGACAGTCATTGACAGGGATCTGATAGGGAGAGAGTAAAGGACAATATCCACTGGGAGCTAACAACTCGAGTAGATGTGCGGACATCAACAGGTGATATATGCTGCATGTTGTTGGTGTTTTGCAAACATCTTCTTGGGAATGATCCTAGTAAATGCTGCTAAGATTCTGAGTAGCAGTTTCTTGGTTTTCCTGTACTTCTTGCCTTAATGATACTAGCAAGAGTTTCCCTGACCTTTCCTGCCTAATTTTTCCAGCAGTGTGGAAGCACACAATTCTCTGTACTCAGTTCTTTCCTGCTCAATATACATAGTGGGTTCTGCTTACCTAACTCGATCTTGACTTATGTATGAATAAAGCTATAAGACAAAGCACAGAATAACAGGGGAGTGAGAGATACTAAGAAGAAAAGAGAACATCACCATGAAATGAGAGACACTGTATTAGTTTCCTAGGGCTGCCATAACAAGTTACCACAAATAAGTGACTTAAAACAACAGAAATTCATATCGATGTATTAGGTAATAAGTCTTTGTGGTAACACTGTTCCTTAAACTAAGAGATCTAAAGGTATTCTGTGATACTTTTGTCAGTGCTGTTAAACTTTGTAGATCTGTTGAATACAAAATCGCATGATTATAGCTATAGTACTGAACCATAGATGTTTAAATTTTCCCTCAAGTGTAAAAGCTAAATTAATATATGTGAAAGACTTCTATATAGCTGTGATGCTAATTGTTGCTAACTTCTTGGTATATTAAATACATTTATGCTCCTCAGATGTATAAGCCTAAGAAGTATAAAGGTTAGGCTGACATTATAGATGACCTCCAGAGTGAAGCTTTTTTAATAATAGGCTTTTTCAGGCTTATATTTATGTATTCTTACTTGTAGTATGATAGTTAGATATGCCTAAAGACCACGTGCTCCAGGCAGTATCACTCCAATAA
This sequence comes from Hystrix cristata, assembly GCA_004026905.1. Classification (NCBI taxonomy): domain Eukaryota; kingdom Metazoa; phylum Chordata; class Mammalia; order Rodentia; family Hystricidae; genus Hystrix; species Hystrix cristata. The sequence continues at coordinate 17,429 of PVJO010001021.1, forward strand.
TTAAAGGTTGAGCATTAGTAACCTATAAATTCATCTGTAAACAAGTATGTTCTACTTAGATATTTTATTTTTAAAATGGCAAATTTAGATAATTTAATTATGTCATTTAATAGTTCATAATTGGATAAACTATTATTGATGTGTTATTTTATACTAAAATGGGAATTTAAGTGTATTTTTGTAGAGAAAAGAAGAAGAACCTAATGGCACTGGTATAATAGTGTCATCAGAATTGTTATCCTAAAATGCTGTGCTTTGTTATTTTTAGTTTGCATTTTCCTTGTAAAGTTTTCTAACTGTTAACATTCTGTAGGAATATAACTTCTAAAGAACCTAAACAGTACATTAAAATGGTAGGTTATCACCTACAGGACAAATAGAATATGACACTAATGTTGACCATAATAATGGAAAGAATAATTGCTCTCCGGGCAGTTTATATTTCAAAGTGCCCAATACCCCAAAAGGATTATGATAGTTTGGATGAAGACCTACTACTACCACTTCAAGACTGATGTAACTGATCTGGGTATTCAACACCTGAGCTTGGAGACCAAAACTAACAAAAATAACATGGCTAAGAGGACAACCGATATTTTAGCCCTTGCTCTCCACATCACCGAGGACCCAGAGCATGCTGGGAATCCTCTAAAAGGGCTCTGCAGCTCCAATGAATCACTTGACCTCTCAATCAGGGGTATTGTTGGGCCCCAGAGGACAGGAGTGAAGCAGTGTGCATTGTGCTAAAGGGAGGATCACTGAACAAGGGACTGTCCCCGGGCTTCCAAGGGAAGCCAGATGGTCAAACAGGACTGACACATCCTGGTAGATGAAACAGTTGATAGAAGGATAAAATAGAGGATGTAAGACGCTGCTCACATGGCCCCAGAAGGAATCCTTGAGGAACTTTTAACTGTTACCAGGTTCTGGGGTGCCGGAGTCTCCTTCTACAAGTGGTTTCTAGGTTCTTTCTGTCCTGAACGAAGAATTGCTCAAGACAAGTGCAAAAGCTTGTGAGGTTTTACTTAGCAAAGGCAGGAAAAGAAACGGGCTCTGCAGGAGGAGTTTGGGCCAACTAAAAGTAGGAAAATAAACACACTCTACAGGGTGAGAGTAGACCACTGTGCAAGAGACAGCATAGTGGTCCAGAGCTCAACGGCAACTCTCTTTTGTGTCTTTCACTCCTCAGGGCAGCATCAGGTCTAGGCCATCCTGTCTAAAACCTGCTCAAGTTTTTGCAAGAAGAATTGAAGACACTCTTTGATTGGTTCCATATACAAGGCTCCGGGAACTGTTCTGTGCACATATCCTGGGATTTTGCAATTAACAGGTCATGCCCACTTCCCCAGTCAGTCTGCCATACCCTAATCTCCTGCCTCAGATAGATAGATAGATAGATAGATAGATAGTAGATAGATAGTAGATAGACAGTAGATAGATAGACAGATTGATTTTGATCAACACAGGTCTGTCTTTGACCTGGTCTTTTTAAACACCCAACAGGAAAGTATAACCAAAAAATGGAGTAATTAATAGTAATATAAAAACAAAGAGAGGTAGACTAGCTATAAAAGGGGGCTACAACCATGGTTCCAGTTGTTATTGGCAGGCTCCAGCTACAACTATAACATATTAACCTACAGACATGAGAAGTCATGATTTTAGTCCCAATAGCTCTTTCAAAAAACAAAATGTCCTTTGGTCTCTTAGTGTATCACCATTATGTTAGTTTAATGTACTTTTAAGTATCCCTCAGGTAGAGATTTGCCTTCTTGTATAGGTATGCCTATAGGATAAAAGTGCCAATATAAATATTCTAGCTACTAAATGTTGTTACCTTTGTGGTATAAGCTAATTTTCTGTTATCTACTTTAGACTTTATATGTTTATATTGTCTGGAGCCAGTCATTACAAAAGATCCTCAGGTCTAGAATGTTTCTTGGGAAAATAGATCACCCATCTTCAAAAAAAAAAAAAAAAAGTACAATGGACCATGCACATGCCTTTCTCCTATAAAATGGGTCATCCTTTCATGTGTAAAATGAGCCATTATCTTTCTGCCTGTGAGTGGGCCATTGCTTTTCTCCTATAAACCATTCCCAAACTTTCTATAGGCCCACAAATTTCACAGATTTCCACAGCCAAAAACACATAAATATTCCCAATTCCTGATTATAATGTGCCTCTCTCCCTTTTGAAGGCCCACACTGTATTTCTTTGAGCTTGTACTTTTGAAATTCTGCCTAATAAATCCCTTTATGCTTCTTAAAAAAAAAAGAAAGAAAGAAATTGATTCTCTCCAACTCTGGAAGGTAGAAGTATGAAATCAAGGTGTTGTGAAGGCCATGTTCCCTCTGAAGGCTCTAGGGAATCATCTTAGAGCAATCATTTCCTTTCTTGGCATTCTTTGCCTTGCAGCTGCCTTATTTCAATATCTGTCTCCGACATTACATGGTGTCTTTCTCTTTCTGTCTCTGTGCCCATGTCTTCCTGTGTCTTTCTGATAAGGACAACAGTCATTAGATTAGAGTCCATGCTAATCCAATATGACCTCATTTTAGCTTGATTACATTGGCAAAGACCCTATTTCCAAATAAGGTCAAATTCATAGGTACTGGATGGACTTAACACTTTTGGGTAACACTACTTTCCCTAACGCAGTCATCAAAGACAAAATTTGCCTCCTGCTTCCTTTCTTCCAAGACCAGTCTTGCCCTAAGGGCTAGTGCCCTGGGCATGATGGGAAGGATGCCTAACACTGTAGAAGGTAAGTGTTCTTAGAACTAACCTGGAATCAAATGTGAATACTGCCTCCCTCACCAAATGTTTCTTTAGGCCAAGTGGTTCCTTCTGAGGGTAGAGTGTGTACATAATTACTCACATCAATATTCCAGAAAAGAGATACAGTCTGATATAAACATTGTTCAGTTCTTTCATGCAACAAAAATATTTTGGCACCAACATGCACAAGACCTCTGAAGTAATGAGCAAGAGACTGTTGTTTAACTGATGATACTATCTTAATCATTTTGATAAAACGGGCTGCAAATATAAGCTTCTAGGACTATCCAAAACATTCCACTGCACTCTCAATAAGATTCATACTGTACTGCATGTGAGAGCCCACCTCTCTGCAAATCTCTTATCAGCCAGGATGAGGATTATAAGAAAGCCCTGGAACCCAGAAGGAGCTGCTGCTGGGTAGGCTATAAGGAAATGAGGATTATACCACAAGTACAATGGCAAGAAATGGACAAAAAGAAGAGAAACACATAGAGCAGAGAAAGACAACAAATCTCCAGGCAATCACTGATATCTAGGCAAACACTTCTGGAATAATATAAGCCATAGCATGTTTATTCTCCTTACAACTGTAGAATTGGAGAAAGAAGGCGTTCTGTTTAATTTCCAAATCAGTTCTCTAAATAAGCACATTAATCAGGAGGGGGCTACATGAACTCTGAAGGGCCTACTCATTAATAGCTGTCCTCACACAGTTCCCGGAGCATCTTCCCTTCAGACACCCTATGCCCACCACTGCCATTCTCCTCACCTTCCTGCTGAGAAATTGCTCATTAGGAAATTGGTTTTTTTTTTTTAACTCACCATAAGAAGGCACCCAAAACACTGAGACATTCTTGGCACTTCATTTATTGAGTGTTAAAGGTAAAAAGCACTTCTGACATGCAAATGAACCTTGGTTTCATCACCACCTCTCAGTGGGACTATTTCAGGCCTGAACATCAAACAACTTATAGGACAACTCATCAGAAAAAGCATGGAGGCTATTGAGCACACCACATACTCTGGCCCTGCTTTTCCCACAATTGTGCACAGCACCCTATAGGCAACAGATAGTCTCTGTTTTCTTAGTGTTGTTGAAGGAGTTACTAAAAATATGAAGTGAGTTGTAATTGTTTTTCAACATAGAAGTAGGATTTTTCCTGATTATGAAAAGTTTTATATGTTCTTTTGAACATACTGTAAAAGTACAGAAAAAAATAGAAAAACACAAGAAGAGTAATACAAAACCTTACTGACCAGAGATAACATTGTCTTTCTGTTCTCATTGGATACATATTCAATATTTATATCATGTGTGCTTCAAGGGAAAACTGCAATTGTTTAGTCTCTAAACTAGAAAACATATCATTCCAGGTGACCTGATTCTGACTCCACGGAGGCTCTGGGCCTTGAGTTGCCTTTGAGCTGTTTTGTAACTTTGTACTTCATAGATAACTGGTAGCAATGCAAAACGGTATCTACAGATAAGCAAATAAATTCTCTAAAATGGAATTACAATTGACTCTCTTACCCACTGCAAAAGAAAGTACTTTTGCAACTATTTGCAAATTCATTTCAATATCCCTGATTCATAAATGTTTCTGTTCCTTCCACCCTCCTTTGAACTTTTGTAACATCTTGCCAATTCTCTCATTCATGAGTTAAATAAAAATCTTTAACATGTGCTCACTTTATATCTGTATGAGATTCTTAATTTTACCTTGTTTTGAAAAGTAGAGTTTAACACACATATCATTTATTTTTACTATTATTATTATTATCATCATTACAGTAATGGGATATACTGTAACTACTATTTTGTAGCCTGCCTTACCTTTTGTGGGGTGGAGGGTACTGGAAATTGACCCAGAGCCTTTGTACTGACCTACATCCATAGCCATTTTTATTTTGTAGTTTGAGACAAAGTCTCACTCTAGGACACTAAATTACCCAGGCTGGACTCAAACTTGTGATCTTTCTGCTCAGCCTCCTGGAGTGCTGAGATTACAGACATGTGTCACCACACCCAGCTCTACTTTATCCTTTAACAATATATCATGTAGCTCTTTTCCATGATGATTCATTAAATTTGTAATGATTGCATAGCACTCCAACTTAATTTATGATCCATACTGATAGATAGATAGTTCCGAATATCTTGCTATTGTGAACGATGCCATAATGAATATACTTTAACAAAATTGCACACCTGTTCGATTAATTATTTGGACAGATTTCTAGAAGTAAAATTGTTTGACCAAAGTAATTGCATATTTAAATATAGAAATTATATAGGCAGTCTGCCTAAATATAGAAATATAGGCAGGCTGTTCTTCGGTATATTCCTATGAACATACAGGGTAGGGCCCAATTTTAGGAAGGCAACAAATGTAACTGACTACCAGGCCAAGTGGGTAGTAGAGATGTGTTACTTAGACCTTTGGCAAGATCATAGAATGATGTAAAACCTCAGAAGTGAAGAGAGAAAAGGCTCACTGCTCACTGCTCACCCGCTACCAGGCTCTGGACACCAAAGGCATTCAAAGTAAGACAGGAAAGCCCCAGGGCCTAGGGTCCTGAGTTCAGACAAGAGGTTATAAAATCCTTCCCCACCTCTTTAGAAGTGCTTGACGACTGACCCAACCCGTCCTAACCACAGGCTTGTGTGATCCAACCCCCTCCCCCTACCTTCTGTAACCACTGTCTGAGTGCCCCTCACTGCAAATGCAGAAGTGCGCCTATATGTGTTTGAGGGACAATCCTACAGAAGCTTTTCAAACCATTTCCTATATGGGGAACAAGGGGACCAAGAAAGAACAGGAAAATGTAAAGTCATATAAAAATCCTGAAATACTTTGTTCGAGGCCCAGGGCCTCAGAATGTGAACTCTCCTGGGTTCGTCAATGTAAAAACAAAACAAAACAAAAAAAAACCTGAGTTCTCCAACTCTCTGAATGGCACTTGCTTTCTCTACAGTCGATTTCTGCAACAAAAGAAGAGCATGCAGGTGCACACGCATTTTTTTCCTAAAATTTTAATTGTCTACTTTAATCACTAAAGGAATGTTGAGAAATTTGGTCTGGAATTAGGTAGTACAAATAAAATTTTCATATACTCTATCAGGTCCCTTGAGTCTCAAATATTTGACAGGAAAAGTCATCTAGCAAGCTGTATTTCCTAATAGTAATAACTCAAGGTGAGGGGAGAAGAGGCAGAGCCATTACATTTCATTAGAAAAAGGAAGGAAGGAAGGAAGGAAGGAAGGAAGGAAGGAAGGAAGGAAGGAAGGAAGGAAAGAAGGAAGGAAGGAAGGAAGGAAGGAAGGAAGGAAGGAAGGAAGAAGGAAGGGAGGGAGGAAAAAATCCTGGATCTGTGTTAATATCCTCAGTCAAAATGAAGAACCTAGAAACATTCTAAAAACTCATTTTGAAGCAAGAACCAACTCTTTAAAATGCTGTATTTTATATTTATAAAACTTCATGTCCATTCAATAAAGTTCAAATTATTACTCTAACAACCATATCCCCCGTCATCCTTTCTAATTTTTTTCAGTTGAACTATTTCTCTGTATTTATTTCAAAACAACCTTTTTTCCCCTTTAAATAAGTCAGAGTAATTTTAATCTTCAAGGGTTCTTTTAATTTTATGGCCACAATGACATAAAGCTTGGAGAAGTATGCAGTCTAATGGAAATGACATTTGAATGCCTTCAGAGAGTCAAAGAAATGCAAAACTAATCAAACTGTGAAGTTAAATATCACAGTGGGAAAGGAAGTCATCTGTGAGTACGTGGAGGAATGCCACTTGAATCTAGGCCTCACTACCAGCGAGGTCACTGCACAGGCAGCACAGGCATCCCCTGGTGGCTGTGAGAGATACAGGATCTCAGGCCACATCCACATACTGAATCCCAATCTTCCCTTTAACAAGACCCCCAGATGACTCGGGTGCACATCAAAGATTGAGAAGCACTGGTCAAACTCATCAGGATATTAACAGCAATCAATATTTCTCATCAGTATCACAAGTATAAATAAAGACCAGTCCTGTGTCTGTCTGCCTGAATTAAAAACTGGGTGACCCAGGATGGGAACCCCAGCTGGGTAAAAGTGATTTTTTTCCTTATTGGATGTCTTTTAATCCCAGAAAGGTTTAGAAGTATAGAAATGGTACAGTACATCCATTACCATAGCATTAATATATTTGTATTAAATCTAGAATTAATTTGTACATAGTTGATACTATAAGTACTTTGTATTACTTACAATTGGCATGATAATAGGTTGTCTTTGGAATTCTAACTTGAGTAACTGGTTGATATTTGGTGACTAGATGACTATCTGTTAGAAGTCAGTTTATAAATGGGTCTGAAACATTCAACGGAACACATACTGTACGATAACTTTAAAAACGCTATTGAAGGACTGCACTTGGAAGGATTAGCAGATGATTAAGAGACTTTAAGAGAAATATAGAAATGCCATTTAAATATTTAAAGACATTTAACTATGTAATAGAAAGTTCTCATAAAAGTGACTAAAATTTGCTTGATTTATAAATTTTTCAAACTATGGGGGAAACAGGATTTTGACACTGGATCTCAAGTCTATCCACAACCTTGCCTTTAAATAACCTTCTCTGTGTGCCACAGTCACCCTCAACACACACCCAAGAAAACTGCCTTTGGAGCCAGAGATTACAGTAAGGTCTCTGAGTGAACACAGAAGTGCCATTGTCCAAGTCCAAGTTCATCCTTGTTGGTGCCTATTTCAGCTTACAGCCATGTGTCTATTTCTCTTTCCTGCCTTCTACCAACTTCCTTGTTTTTATTCAAAGTGCAATCAACAGAAAGAGACCAACAGACCAGGAGCAGGAGCACCACACTTCTGGGAGCTTCCAAATATCCAAGTGCAGTGCTATGATACTAGCAATAATCTCTTAATATTTTCCAGCTGGTAAATGAGCCACTGTTTCACTGGGTCCGTACTGCCCCACTTCATAGCTGAGGAAGTGAAAGATTTGAAGCACCACAATTTGATTCATGCTGGGGTCTCCCATGAACTTTCAAAGTCAATGCATGGTCCTCTGAGTGCTTCCCAGGCCCATCTGGGCAAACAAGTATAAATGCGTACCCTCACATTCACAGAGAACCTCAAAGAAGATTTTTAATTTAAAATATATATAATTGAATATTCAAAATTGAAAAAATGATACATAAAACACACATGCTGACTTCTGTGAGGTCATAATATGTGATACAAATAGAATATTGCATTTTCTGATGGGACTCGTAGCATTTCCTACACATCTGCAAAGATGATTTATAGAAAGAGGACCCTAACAGTCATAATGATTCAATTCAATTGTTAATACACTTCTTCCATATTTATATTCTAGGTAATTAAATTGAAGAAGACAAACACATACAAATGCCTGCTGATGTTCTCTTCAGAGACCCTGTTTCATAAACAACTTGTCCTCCATTCTAACCTGGCCACATACCCTCCCATGAGACCATAAGAGTTATCTCCAGACATATGTGCATATTTTAAATTTCTTTATATATCGTTTAAGCTTCCTTCTGAAAAACAAATGTTTTCTACTTCAAGTGTACTCAACAGTATCAATCATCCCTTAAGATGTACACTGAGGTTAACCAGATAGGAAATCTGCACTAAGCTTGACTCAGGCTACTCCAAACAGTCTAGAACTCCAACTGGCACAGATATGGTGGAAAACCAACTATACAGCATTCTCTTTTCCTTTTTCACTTTTCATCCTTGATATGATTTCTGTGATATTCTACCCTAAAGTCTGCTCTTCCTTATGATACGCATTGCTCCATCCTAGATCCAAAGCAGAGTGCAACAGCATCAAGAACTGGGTAAGTCGGGGCTCTGCCAATGGCCAATGAGAAGCTAGCGTGGCTCCCTGCGGAAGGCCTCGCCGCCGCAACTGTCCGCATTCTTGCAGGTGTCTATGATCACTCTTGCACAACTGACTCAGAAGTCGGAAATCACACAAACTGATGAGGCTTTAGTAGTCTGCAGATTCTAGAAATGAAGTCGTTTAAGGATTCTTGTGACTAGGCTACAAGAATTCTGTTCAGAACATGAGAAAATTTTACTCACAAATTATAATCTTTTTAAAAATCCTACTTTCAATTTATGCACAGGACTAAAAGCCACTTGCCACTGATATATGGGTTCACTCATTCCACAACTGCTCATTGGGTTTCCCTTCAGGTCCACCCGTCAGTCCAGGTACCAGGGACACACAGACTTCTGCCCTCGAAGAGCTGATGGTTTAATACTGTTTATTCGAGTAAATACCCATTTACCAATTATTATATGGAAGAGACCCACCAAAAATGTATGCATCACTTGCAGGGCTGTTAACCTTGTAGGGCTGAGTTTCTACCTGTAGGATTGGCCCTTGGCTGGCTTCTGAGAACTCAGCTTCTGAAAAAACTTCCCTTGCTATCAGGTTCTGTACCCATCTAGGGCACTAAGCCTTTGCTCTCCCTTGGGGAGTTTGAAATTTCATTAATTGTGGCTGGTGGTTGTGATCACGTGACCAATAAAATCCCTGGGCTCTAAATTTCAGACAGGCTTCCCTGGGCAGAAAACTTGCACATGTGTTAGTCCCTTTTCCTTACGGGAGGCAGGGAGACTATTTTGTGTGGCCTCATTCATGGTCAACATGGCAAGCCTGTCCATGGATTCCTCCAGTCCTGGTCTGCACCCTTTTCCCTTACTGATCCCACTGTATACCCTTGCTATGTGACTGAAGTGAATAAACAAAGCTATACGCCAAGTCCTATGGGTCCTTCTGGAAAATCACCTACCATGTGGGTGGTCTTTGTGATCGGTTCCATCAGTCTACCATTTGGATGCTATTTACACATTAATACTCATTAATTTGTGAACTGGGGGAAGTAAAATAAAATTCCAAATCCAGTCACACAAACTCTCAAGTTCATTTTGACTCATCTGCCTCAGTATTTTCTTTTCTTTATTTTTTCTTTTTCCTTTTTGCAGAATTTGGGATTGAACGCAGGGCCTTTGCACTGAACTACATCCCAGGCCTTTTCTCATTTTTTATTTTGACAGGAGGTCTTGCTAAGTCACTCGATTGTCAGACAGGGCTTGAACTTGCTATCATCCTCATTTATCTCAGAGTGCTATGATTACATGCCTGGCTAAAGAAACACAAAAATCTGTACAGTATTCAACACGTAACAAACACACATGCACATATGCGTGCACACACACACACACTCACAGATGAACGTGGCATGTCTTTGAATTTTAAATTTTGAGCTGAACATCAAATGATACAAAAAGGACAGAATTAAGCCAAGGGCAACGTGGCTTCTATTAATCTTTCAGTCACAATCCTTTACTAAAGTTTTTTGGCAAATTAAATGATCGTGGATAAAAGGTGAAAGCTGGTATTGGGAACTTCTATTTCATGTTGGCATTGTTTTCAATAATTAAATACAAGGCTTGCTATCAGCATTACCCAAGTGTTGTGCTAGGAATAGAAAAGTGTGAAAACAAACAGTATTCCCTCTGCAAAAGATCCACCCGGCTTTTTCAGTATGCCTTTGCTCTTGTTAGCATTTCACTTTAGAAATGATAAATCTTAGGTCTTTAAGATAGAATTAGAAAATGCTACAATCATTCTGACAATATTTTCTTAAATAGTAACTTAAATCATGCACAAAACACCCAAATGTTATACACTGGCACTTCAGTAAAGAAGAATAGTCCTCAAACTTACTACTTTATCTCCAATACCTGTAACATATATACATGAAAATGTAGAATCACTCCAAATTGTTTAAGTTCCACTGTGATCAACCATGAAGAACATTACATGTCACTTCTGCTACCTTCATTTATAAATTTAAAAAATTCTAGTATATTATATATGTATTTTTTTCTAGAGACAGCTATTTATAATAATTAGGTCATATTTAAAGACTATTAATCAGGAATTTACACTTCAGAGGCAGCAAGGCAAGCACTTCAAATGTGCTATCAAAATCAACACCAGAGGGTTTGCTAACTAGCATAAAGGGTGTCAGAAATAATATTCATTCATGAAATGACTGGTGTCTCAGAAATGTGGTAGCTAGGAAGACTACAAAGTTCCTAGCCTCACCAAGGATAAGAAGTGGTCAAAATCAACAGCCAAACATCCAAGAGTAATACTCTCAGTTCCAGCACTGCACTTGCTCACACACACAATCTTTCACTCCACTTGCTTACCAGAGGACTCATGATGGCTCCACGTAGACACCTGAAACTCTAGGGTCTCCAAAGAAACTTTTCAGCCAGCCAATTCACTGACCTCCCAAGAAGTAGCAGGCTGGTTCTTTTCTTCTTCTATTTTTTTTTAAGCAGGCTCACTAATTATTTATACAAACTTTGATGTGAGACTTCCTTTCATTGTAACATATCATCCACTATCCAAGTTATACAAAGAAATTGATCTTTACTTGTCAGATTTTTATCAAAGAAATAATTTGCAAATTATCCAAAAAGCGTAAGTCCCTTTGCAACTACTCTTTCACCTGTCATTTCAGACTGACCAGGAGACTTATTCTCTCCAAAAGGTATCTATATCTATACAGATATCAACATGTATATATCCAAATGTGTATATATAAAACACATAATAATAACTATATAAGATATAATAATTAAAATAAGTATATATTATATAATTATATGTAATTCAAAATATTAAACAAATAATTCTAAATATTTTAGATAATGATTTTAAATATTAACTGAATGTTTATAACCTAGATATCTTTGACAATAAATAAAAGTTTTTGATAATATTTTGGAGGAAGAATAAGATTTTATTACCAAAAATTCAAGATGGCCATCAAGCTGTATACAAAAAACAACGAAGCTTTCAAAGTCAATAATAGATTTATTTTCCCAATTTATAATGCGTTGTGCATAAAGCTGGCACACAGCACAATTTAGAGAACAAATCTATCAAATCCTAAGATGGGCAAATACATGTAAAAAATATAAGAACTGATTTGGAATCAGGAAGCAAAAGTTTCCCTTTTTCTTATTTGTCTTTACTTTCTACTTCCCACTTGCTCTTTGTTCTTATTTTATACCATTATTGCCAATGCCTTAAAAAGAAGTTGAAGAGTGTTTTTTAAAATTCTGGAATAGGCATTATATTTCTTTCCAGGACAAAAATTAATAATTTATCCATTAAACAAAACAAACAACAACAACAACACAAAACCCAGCTGGATAAGCATGTGATGCTTCCTGGTGGCATTGCAACCTCCACTAAATTCTTTCTCTGTTGTCATTGTGAGCCTCCTCATATAGCAGGGGTTCTCAAAGTGTGGTCCCTGGATCAGCAGCATTGCATGCAAACTTGTTAAAAAATGGAGATTCCCAGCCCCTACCTTGTCCTAATGAGTCAGAGGATCTCAGAGTGGAGCCCAACCATCTGAATAAAGCAAGCCCTCCAAGTGAATATGATGAACACAAGTTTGGGAATCACTGTTCTTCAATGGTTAGCACACTCTTAGGTAAACATAGAAACCCTCATTATAGATGTACCCATGCTGTCCTCTTTAGAAGTAGGGAAGCAGATGGCAAGGAGGTCAAATCTTTCTGTCATGTTTGACTGGCAAGGCTGAGAAGTGATCACAGAAGACTCATAAAGCCCAACTAGCACCACCCAATCAGACCTCACTCCACTGTCAAAGCAGTTGCCACCTTTACATAGGCTCTCAAGTCATCAGCTGCATTTCTATAGCTTGTGCTAGAAAATGATTTCAAAACACCTACTGATAACTACATAGGACCACCTCTTCTACATAGAACCACCTCTCCTAAATACCATTATAGGAATAACAAAGGTGAGTTAATTAAATTACTGTGGGGGTCTGTGTCACATGATATCCAGTGGTGTGGAGCCTGGTCACAGCAGTGTTACTGCAAGGCTCTGAGCCCTGGTTGGATGATTGTACCCAGGAGATTTGGTTATGTTTCTAAATGTGACATAGTTGTTTGAAACTAGCAGAGAAGAGACACAACTCATTCAAACCAAAACCAAATCCAAAGGAAGCTAACACTCCAGGAGAAGTCTCTCTGGTCAGAGTTAATTCACAATAATTTAACTTTTTGTTTATTTTTAATCAACTTTATTTTTTAGAACAGTTTCAGATTCACAACAAAATTAAGTGGAAGGTATAGAGATGTCCTTATAAACCCTGACCCTCTATACATACAACCTCCTCCACTATCAATATCCTGTACCAGAGTGACATATTTGTTATCATCAATGAGCCTGTATTGACACATCTTTATTACTCAAAGTTCATAGTTTATATTATGGTTCAGTCTTGGTTTTATATAGCCTATGAGTTTGGACAAATGTACACTATGAATATGAACTTTCTCAAGTTTATACAAAGAGTCAGAAGACACAGAATAGCCAATACGAAGTACAGAGTTGGAGGACTGACACTATTTACCCTGACGACTTGCTGTAAAGAAGAACATAACCAGCTGACTCATGCTGCGCCTCAAGATTACCATGAAGCTAAAATAATCTAGACAGTGTGGGACTGCAACAGAATAAAGAAGTGATCAATGGAACAAAATAGAAAGCCCAGAAACAGACCCACATATAGTCAACTGATATTTGATAAAGAAGCAAAGGCAAAACAGTGTTCAACAAATGATACTTGAACAATTGAACATTTACATACAAAATCTAGACACAGACTTGATATCATTCATTAAAAATAACTCAAGATGGATCGCAGACCTAAATATACAGTGCTAAATTCTACACACATAGAAGATAGCATTGGAGAAAACCTAGGTAACCATGGGTATGATGTTTTAGGTAACACCAAAGGCATAATCCATGGAGAAAGAATTGGTAAGGTGGATTCCATTAAAATTAAAACTTCGGTTCTGCAGAATACACCGTCATGAGAATGAGAAGATAAGCCACAGCCTGGGAGAAAATATTTGCAAAGATTTATCTGTTAAAAGTTTTTATCAAAAACATACAAAGAACTATTAGACTTCAACAATAAGAAAACAAATAGCCCAGTTTTAAAAACAGATCAAAGGGGGCTGGGGATTTAGCTCAGTGGTTAGAGTGCTTGCCTCACAAGCACAAGGTCCTGAGTTCGATCCCAGCACCAAACAAACAAACAAACAAGAACAACAACAAAAAACAGATCAAAAACCTTGACAGATACCTCAGCAATGAAGAGAGACAGCACATAAGCATGTGAAAAGATGCTCCAATTCAGACGTCCCCAGGTAAATGCAAATTAAAACAGTGAGATATTACTACACATCTATTTGTTGGCCAAAATTCAGAACACTGAAAACACAGAAGTTGACAAAGATTCAGAGCAATAGAAATGCTCACTGCTGAGGAATGCCAATGGTGGAGTCACTTTGGAGGACAGTTTGGCAGTTTCTTCACAAAACTAAGCATACTCTTAGCATATATATGGTCCAACACTGGGAGGAGTGAAAACACATGTCCACACAAAACTTGCACATGAAAGTTTATAGTAACTTTGTTTATGACTATCAAAGTTTGGGAGCAATCAAGATATCCTGTAGCATGTGAGTGATTCAAATGTAGTTCATCCAGACAGTGGAATATTATTCAGAGCTGTCAAACCACGAGTAGACATGGAAGAATCTTAAATGCACATTATTGAATGAAAGAAGTCAACTTGAAAAGGTTATATGCTGTATGACTCCAACCATATGACATTCTGGAAAAGACAAAGCTGCTGGGACAGGGAAGAGATCAGGTTGTCAGAGGTGGTGGAGAGGGAGGGAGGGAAGAACTGATGGAACTGACAGAATTTTTAGGGCAGTGCAACTACTCTGTATGATACTACAGTGGTAGATTCATGTTATACAGTGCCTATTGAATACTGGAATGAATAGTGAAAATACATGGCAGTAAGAAAGAGTTGGAAAAGCACCTTCAACAAGAAAGTGATGGTGGAGTCCCACTGAGAAGGATCCTTGAGAGAGGGGTACAGGAGCAAGTGCATTCAAGGCCTAAGGACTTAGGTATATTTTCTATTTATTAGTGGGTGGCCAGTATCTTCTAAGTCTCTTCAAAACATCAAATTTAGTTAATATTACTGTCACCTTTTCCACTCTGATATTTTCTTTCAACAATCAGAGGAGAAAAAATTACGCTGCATCTCATACACCTATAAGATGAATTCAGGAATTCCAGATGCCCCTAAATGCTCCTCAGTGGCGACCCCTATAAGCCCTGCTGTGCGTGGCCTTAGCTGAGATACAAAGGAAAGGTCACATGGGAAAATCGAAAGATATGATGCATTCGTAAGCATACTTCGCTCCCTAGCTTTGGAGAAAAAAGGTACTGCACAGTGGTCTAAGGAGGGAAAGAGGGGAAACAACACAAAAAGCCCTAACATAGCTTCATTTCGCCTCCAGATTCCACAATGTAGTTTTTAGTGTATAAAAGAAAGCATCAGAACTCATTTTCTTTTTAATGGAATTCCCTTTTTATCATCATGGCGCATGCCAAAGACATATATGAGTCTTGTTTTATTTAATGCTTTCTCATTAAGTCACCATTGCCAATTTTGAACAGGTAAGGCATCAAAATATATTGATGCTGTCAACATAAAAAAATTACTTAAATCCTCTCTGGAATACTACTGCATTGTTACATGACCTATAATAAGTAAAATAGAAACAACACCTACAAGGATTTGAGAGATTCTATGAAAAATAAGTAGAGCCATTTTATAGAAACCAAAGATCCCAACTACTCCCCTATACTTTGAAAGCATGACCATAGAAAAAATTAACTATCACTGCTTCTTTGCTTGATGAGCACGGTGTTTCATGAGTGATAGGCAGACATTCTAGTTTACTAACTGGGAGGAATTTGATTCATAAATTTTATGGTCATTGTGCTGTGTATGGCTGGTAAGATTTTTTTAAAGGTATTGTACATGAAGTAAGGAGTTGTGATGCCTGGGGATGGAGGTAATTCAAGGAACTGGATACCAACAATGAAAGACATAAAAAACACAGACTACCCGCCTTTAAAATGATTTATGCTATGGGTCTCTGTAAGTGTACCTATGGGTTTCCTTTTATAATCATGGAATCATCTTTCATATATGCAGTAATGGGCAGCGAAAAAACCCACCATCTCCAAGGCTGCAGATCATCTGTCATTCTCTTTAATCAGAGTGGACTTGACAGCAATGATTTCTTATTAGAGGGAATTTTATGACCCTGAGTAAAGGAATTCAAAAACTACCAAAACGTAATGATTTTTTGTGAATATGCAGTAAAGTTATAGTGATATTTGATGAATGGAGCCCCTGGGAATAAAGTGAGTTCCTTAAACTATCACCACTATTAATACTTCATTTTTTCCTCTGTTACTTATGTGAGGCCAAAACTGCTTACATTTGCAATGACATTTTAAAAATGACTCAGTGAACAGTTTGTCCCTCTGAGGTGTTCTCTATTCTGGGAATTGTGGGAGTAAGCCAATGGGAAAGGAAAGATGGGGGTGGGAGGATGGACACTTGTGTGTACAGAGGGACCCTTGGAAAAGTCAGCCCTGGCATTAGGTCTAATGTTGTAAAAGAAGGTCTCTGGTTACCCCAAGTAGTTCTTAATGAGATTCGCTTGTGGGGTGTAACCTTCGTTCCCATGCTATCACACCGTCTCCAGAGTTCTGCTTCAGTGGGCGTGGGGTGGGGTGTGGGCATCGGTACACTATAAAAATCTCCACAGTGACTCATTTGCTTACCTGTGGTCAAAACTGCTTCCATGGTGACTATGCACGCCATTTATCTTACCATTTGAATGAGTTTTTTTTTTTAGATAGGAGCTCAAGAGTTGCCTGTTGCCTCCTCACCTGTTTGGCCATGAAATATTCTTATATCATTTTTACATCAGCGCATCCTGGAACAAATGTGCCATAATGATGCACTCTTTCAAGGAAAATGCACTGACAAAACTCTTACTGTAATTTTTTATAGCTCTAGTTGATGGCTTATAATTCAATTTAAGGCTGAGAATGCAGTGCAGGTATTTATCCCCTCAGCATGTGTGCATGTGTGTGAATGGCCACTAGAGACAATGGCTTGAACTACGAAATCAAACTCAGTGGTTGTCAACCAAACAATGTAGAAACCTCCAGGAATTCACAGGCAGCTCAGTGCATCTCTGTATATCTAGGCAGGCAAATATTCCTCAAAAGGCTTCCTCCAAACACACATTTATTTGCTGTTCAGGACTGTTATTTTTATTTCCCGAAGTTGTGCTGTTTTAAGTCACAGTATTTCCAGTAGCAAAGATGAGAAAGTAGCTTGGTGCTTTTAAAACATCCAACTATGTTTCGGACTATTTTGCTAGTGAATACAATCATGAATATACTTTTTTCTTTCCTCTTGTTCCTTTATCTACCCAGTTTGTATGCTCTACTTTCAATACACAGTCCTAGTAGAGAATAATTAAAAATTATCAGAAAATTGTGTCCTTCTGATTTTCAGGGACTTTAAAGAGAACCTTTCTTTGATTTGTCCTAGGAGACCTGCCATTTCAGAGAAAAAAAACGCTGCAAGACTTAATGAGCCACAGGCACCTCAGCCCAACTTTAATTTCTAATTTGGTTCAGGGAAGTCAATTTAGAAAGCTCCAAGAGTATTTTCAATGCTTTTATTTATATGCCGAAGAACACCAGATTGGTGTGTATGTCTTACAAAGCTATGGACTGTGACGCCCTACCATTTATATTAAAAAATCTTAAAGTAGGCCTGGGGGCTTCACTCAGAGCACTCTTGAGTCCCTGAGTTAGATCCTCAGCACCAAAACAAAAGACAACAAAATTGTCCTTCAAGACCAACCAAAGCTAGGCACAAACCTGTAAATTTAAAACCTCAGACTTGGGGGAGACGATGGGAATGGGTAGAGAAGGTCTTGGATGTAATTATTAGACCAGATTTCAATCTTTGGTGACAAACCAGCAAGTAAAGGTTATTCCTTGAAATAGCTCTTCTTTTCCCCAAAACTTTAGGACTTCTGATTTCAGTAAGACCCTTTGTTTGAGATAGGAAAGAAGAAACAAAAGACTATCAACTGGGACGTTCAATGAATGTAAATTTATGCATCATGAATTTGTAAAGGATGAGCTATGCAGTATGGTTAAGGACAGATTTCAGGTGGAACTCAACCAATATAACCTATGCCAATGTCTGCTTAGCCAAGCATAGTACTAATTGATAACTTGTTTATATCAAGAGGAAGCCAAGGCATCCGTGTCTCATTTTCTATTCTAGCATCCTGGTTGAATGGTCCAGGAAAAATGTACCCTGTGAATTTTGGCAGGCGTGGAGGCCCTAGCCAAGACAGATCTTTCTATTGTTTTCAGGTGCAGGCACAAACATACAGAGCCACAGTGACATTTCATAGATGAGAAAAACAAGGCTCAGAGAGGCCAACCAGCCCAAGGAAACAGCTTGTAAGTGGCAGGACCAGATTTCAAATCCCAGAAGTCTCATTCCAGTAACCTTGGGTTTAACTTCTGCCTATGTGCCGCAGGCTACCAGACGGGTACTCGAGGGCTGCACAGACCTAATGCAGGGCTTGACAGTGCTCAACCACCTCTGCCTCCCTGACAAACCAGAAGAAATACAACTGTTTGTTAGATCAGCTCCCCAAAAGTGCCAGATTTGACAGCAACAACAAAGCCTGATGTCACTGGCCTAGAATGAAAATCTTAGCTGAACTGATGTGTGGGTGGTGAATCTATTATAAATTCTACCTGGTTTTCTTCACCTTGCCAGGCATTTGATCCATCATTTCCCCCAAGAAGGTCAGCTTTTGAGCAGAGTGGATTCTGACTTTTGCTTACTTTGAGTCACTTTGTCCACAGCACTCACAAACTGTTGTTTGCTAAACAGAGCAGACAAGTATCGCACTACCCGGCGTCTGTTCCCCGTTCCTTGGCTAACTCCACCCTGGTTTTCTTTCCAGAACTGCTCACTCTTCTTTTGGTCTTTACGGTTTGAGATGAGCTGACTTCACTCTCAGCATGGGGAAGGACACACCACTCAGGGCTGGGTTCAGAGTGGAGAAAAGTCTGTCATTTGCTCACGGAACTAGAGGAGAGCAGCACGCTTTTGCAGTTAGCCAAACACAAGCCTTAAGCCGCCAATGAAAAAGAGGCTGCCTGAAATGAGACCGACCTAGAGAAAAGCAAAGCTGAGAGACTCTTAATAATTTCTGAACAAAGGCCCCACACTTTCATTTTGTACTGTGGCCCAAAAATGAAGTCTGCCTACAGACTTTGAAAGACCCCCAGATCCAGCCACACCTGAAATTAGATGTATCTTGAGGCTTTTTAGCTGTAGGAACCAACACATTCCCTTTTTGCTTTAAGCTAGTTTGAGTTGAATTTTCTCCACCATCAACCTAGTCATAATTTCACTATGATAAACAACAATTTGGATGAGTATCTCTCTAAACTCTCACCCAATTCTAGAACGAATTCTACAACCGGCTCATAAATGGCTACTCATCCTTTTTCTAAAACTCTTCAGTAGCAAAAAAACTTGCTGCTTGATGAGGTAGCCTATTTTGAAACAACTGTAACATTTTTCTAAATTCTCCTTTTGTGAAAGTGTACCTATTAGTTCTAATCCCTAGAATTATTCTGATAAATCATACTTCCTGCCACATGACAGGCTGTCAAATGCTTGACAACAGCTATTTCACATCTCCAACAATTCCGTACTGTCAGGTTGGACTCTAGTTCCTTGTAACCTCATTTTATCTAGTTTCTGAGTTTTTGAACATCCAGTGCAATATCCAGCTCATCAACTCCCAGACTGGATACAAGCCCCCACTGTGAACTACAAAGGGAATTCTCCTCTCCCTGAATTTGGTTGGAAAGTGTCCACTAAAGCAGACTAAGGTGCCACTAACCTAATGCAACAGGCCAGGCCAAAATACCAGCCAACTAAAGATTCCTGGGATATTGTCAGGTCAATGCTCAGACCAAAGCCTCCCATTTTTAACCTGAATAACTGATCATTTGAGCCAGTGATCAGCAAACTACGGCAAATGAGCCACCTCCAGCACACCACTATTCTTTATATAAATGAAGTTTTATTGGTACACAGTCACACCTGTTTTTTTTTTTTTTTTTTTTCTGTTACATACTGCCTGTGGCTGCTTTCATGCTACAAGGACAGACTTAGTTACTACAAAAACGGGCTGGCCGGCAGAATCAAAAATATTTACCATCTGGCTGTTCACAGAAAAAAAAATTATCAACCAACACTTGATTTAAACCAACAATATCAATATTTACACTTACCCTTGTTAGATTTTATTTTGTTACTCAAGCCCTTCATTCCATCTTGGTGCAATCTTCTTTAATTCCATAAATATGTAACCTATATCTAATTCACAGACAAACAGTCTCTTAAATATAATTGTATTCCATATCCCCAGTCTCCTCATAAAATTTGTTCTAATGGATCCATAATGCATTGCAATAGGTATTTTAGATCACAGAGGAAATTATTCCTCATTCTTAGTTCAATTTTCAGAATGAGGATCTGAAACTGACATTACCAGTCTTATTCTTAATTGGACAACAAACATGAAATCACTGCTGTCTGAGAGAATTGTCCATGTTGATGAAAGTGGCTAAGAAGGTAGCTGCTGGCCCCACGTAACTATGACTAGTTCAACAGGGGCTATACGTTTTTAAAGATTTTATGTAAGGCAATGACTTTTAAATTAAATATAAATATGTATATGTAGCTAATGGTTACTGTATTGGACAATACAGCATTAGAGAGTGAAGAACATTAAGAAACAGTAAAGTCTCCATGCTCTGTGAGCAGTATTTTCTGGTATAACCATCTGAAGAGGATTCCTTCATTTCCCCCATATCCATTACCAAGAGGTGTCTAGCAGTTAGGTCAATCTTGTCTGTGACACTTAATGGCAAATGCGGACTCTGAACCCAGTTCATATTTGAAAAAAAAAATCTGGGAAAGAAACAAAGGTACCATTAAAAAGGGCTAACTTACCAGGACAGCATGCAAGCTAGACTACAACGGAAGCTACCTGGGAACTCACTGAGTTTTAATTTTATTACAACCTCTTCACTGAACATAATAAACCCCTATGTGGGGCACTGAAGCTTGTGGCTGCATGAGGGATGAATGCTAACTTGTCGACCCAGCTTCCACGGAATCACTTAAAGAAGTAAGATGGGATTCTTCACTGCTTGGTGCTCAATCAGTTTCACTTCTCTATGAGGCTGAATTCTCTTATCCAACATTTTTGGACATCTCTTTCTTGCATAATTAATGGCCTTTTTTCATGTACAGAATATGGAAAACTTCTCCTGCTTTGCATATCCTGATAGGCAGGCAGGATTTAGCCTCCTACTTATACATTGATAACTTAAATCTCTATTGTCCAAATTCATCTCTTGAGATTCAGATACATCTACATAGCTATGATAGATTACAAAATATGGCCATGGATTCTTCCCATTCTGAATGAGCAGAAACCTTGCAAGGTACTTTACATGCTCATGCCATTAAGCAAGTGAGTCTATCTCCCCATCCCTCAGTCCTGGGATGGTCAGAGGCATGATCACAAAAATATGGCTGAAGTGATGTTGTATCTCCTAAAGATGAACCTGAAGAAGTCTTGCTACTTCTGCATCCACCATCTTGGCATGCTGCCCAGAAGGCACCACGTAAGGAAGGATGTCAACCTATCGTCTTGGACTATGTGAAGAGAAACCTACAGCTGGAAGCCACCTGCCAAACAAGCCCAGGAAGCTTTCTTGGACCTTCTGACCTAGCTGTGTCCATGATGAATTGCAGCCAGATGAGTGAGCACAAGCAAAATTCACTGAGTGTGAGACATAATAAATTGTTGTTTTTCTAAGCCATTAAGTTTTAGGGTGGTTTGTTATGCAACAATAGATAATGGAAATTCCAGATGTCTCCCAGGTGTCTCCATTTGTACATCTCAGAAGCAGGTCAAACTTTACTCCATAATTAAATTCATCCACATCCCCTTCAGATTCCTACCCCTCATCTCCAGTCTGCATGAGGTGCCCTTGCACACGCCTCTCCATCTAGCACCCAGCAGTGCACACTCTTATACTTTCTCCTTGCTCGCAGGGCATGCACAGTACATATGTTCTGTACCCTGGATCCCCAGCTCCTAGAATAGTTCTTGGCCCAAAATAGGTGCTTGGTAACTATTCGTAAAATACCAAATGAAAGGAACATTCATCTGGAGACCTCGACTAACAAGAAACACCAAAACAACAAAGTAATTGGGGAAAAAAAAAAAGAGTAAAGTGAGAGCCACCCAACCAGCAAGTCAAAATTTACTCAAAATCCAATATGTCTTATTTTTGGTAGATGTATAATAAACCAAATGGTCATATCATGCAGCCTAGAGTAGTGGTGATTTAAATGCTAGACAAGAACACCTGAATCAATTTTTAAGAAATTATTCTAAGAGCCAGGGGCAATGGTCCACGCCTGTATTCCCATCTCCTCAGGAGGCTGAGGCAGGAGGATCGCAAGTTCAAAGTCAACTTGGTGAGACTCTGTACCAAAGAAAAGGGTGCAGGGGAGGGCTGAGGATGCAACACAGCACTCCCAGGGTTCAATCCCCAATATTGCTCCCATCACAAGAAAAATCATTGAAGGCAGGTGTCTTAGCTCATTCAGGCTGCCATAACAAAATTCCTCAGACTAGGTAAATTATAAGCAACTGAAATCGATTGCTCACATTTCTGGAAGTTAGAAAGTCCAAGACCAGGGCATCAAGTGAAGTAGGGTGGTACACACCTATAATCCCAGCTATCCCAGAACTTGAGGCAGGAGGATCTCAAATTGAAGGCCAGCCTAGGCAACTTAGAAAAATCATGCCTGAATTTAAAATAAAAATGGCTGAGGATGTAGTTCACTGGGGTAGAGCACTTGCCTAGCATGCATGAGGCCCTGGATTCAATCCCAAGTCCTAAAGAAAAAAAAAAAAATCAGTCACCAGCAGATTCTGTATCTGGCAGAGCTCTCTCTCTACTTCAAAGATGGTGCCTTCTTGTAGCATGCTTACACAGCAGCAGGGACAAACAAGCTCCTTCGGGATTCTTTCATAAAGGTACTAATGCCATTCACCAGGACTTTTCCCTCAGACCTAATGACCACCCAAAGGTTCCACTTCTTACTTCCAGCACCTTGGAGTTAGGCATTATAAAAGATGTGCAAGTTGCTAGAATCAAAATGGAGTCATTTGTGACAACCCTAAGAACAACAACAACAAGGAAATATAGTCAGGAGGTTATAGAGAAAGGGTTTCTGATTTACCACTGCCTGATAATAACTATCAGAAAAGTCTATGTCAGAACCACAAACCAGAAGCAAGGCCACTACATCGTTATATAAAAAGTAGCACCAAGAGGGCAGTAACTGTCCGTTCAACCTCAGACTGATGCTACTCTTGCTATTAATCACCATGATCAAGGATTATTTCAAAATATCTGATGTGATCCTCCTCACTCTTACCTTTTAAACCTCCCCTTGCCTCAATCTCTCTGAATATCCCTAGTTCTCTACAGCATGTGAATGCCCATTGCAGTGTTCTGCTATTCCCAAATACATACCAGTATTCTTTGGAAAATCTCTTTCTGATTATTTTTTTATTTGGGTTGAAAATTTTAACATATGAATGGGGGGACCAGAATATTCAGACTGTATCAGTAGGCAAACCAAGAGATAATAACAGTGATAACTCAGAAACAGCAAAGAGATGAATGAAATTAACTACAAAGAACAGACAGGAGAGGCAGAAAAAGCATAGAACTCTGAGCCTTTTGGTGTATGTTCTCACTCAAAGTATTCACCCTGAGACACTCTAAACACTCAACAGCCAACAGAAGGTAAGTGCTAAAAGGGTCGGGCTCTTTATCTCCTTTTTGCAATGGTCGTAGACTACACAGATCAGAGACCAATGCCTAAATTGAGAATAAACCTGAGTTACTAGGAAAAAGTCCAACTACATTCCTTACACCAAGTTTAAGAGCACAGGGCAGGAGGTAACTTTCTGAATAAAACTCTACTAAAATTGCTTTTCAGCGTTTGGACACACATAGCTGTAACCTTGATTCATCTGAAAAATTTATGAATATGAATGGCCAGATAAGTGAGTTAGGAAGTATCTTTATGTTTTCCTTGCATCTTGAGAGTTAGAACTGTCTCTTGTGTTTTTCTATATTTTTCACTTTGCCTAACACACCAGTATAAACAATAAAACTGTGATGAATATTTTAAAACATTTTCATGGAAAATTTCAAACATATATAAGAGTACACAGAGTAAGTTAGTGAACCTCCATATTTCATGAAATCCACATCTACTTTCCCTCATCTCATACTACATGAATATTTTAGGATGAATAGCAGATTTAAAATGTACTTAATCATTATCACCTCTAATCCAGTAGGTGAAGTTTCCAGATTTATTTGTATTTAATGGGCATTAATTAAGAGCATCTTTTTATTAAGTGATGATTTCATCTAAGTATATGAAAAATACTCTGCTCATAATGACTTTGTATTTTTATTCCACAGAAAACCAAATGTCACACTAGAATAAATGATTCATTTTAGCTTTAATCAATTATATATTTGTTGCACTTATTAAGCCATTTTTCTTCCCAAGGACCTGAAAAATTGCATTTTCCAGACATGAGATGGCAAACCAGGTAAAAGAAAATCACCTAATGGTTTACCTTCTTCAATAATAGTAGATTTTTCAAAATGGCATGTGTCTTTATATTTTTCATTGCCTTTTAGTCAAACTATACATTCCAATTATAGTTGATTCTAATGCTCAGAATACAAAACACTGTTGTTTTGCTTGAGTTCAGATAACAGTAATTAAATGTTTAGGATATTTGAAATTAATAATAAAATATGCATTACATTAATCATTGCCTTAAACTTGCATAGTGAGGAAAAATTACCTCACATTTATTTTATGATCTAAAAATTTGACTTAAATTACTGAATGTATACTAGGTTATATTTTAACTCTACAAATTTTAATGTCATATTTATCTTATATTTATCATATATTTATGTTTATCACATATTTGGGGGATAAAAATGGGGGATATACTGCGTAGCTCCCATACAATTCCTGCAAAACTCTTTTTCTTGATCTGAAAAAATGAGTGACTCCAGGACAGAACATGCTTTGTCACTGCCAAAGTACAGAAATGATTGAGTTAAAGGAGCAAGAAGTACTTTGCTAATGGCTGGATGAGAGGAATTACACGCATTAACGAATTTATTTTACCTTTGCTCCACACTGAAATCATCTGTTGGGGGAGGGGTTCCCAAAGTCCTGAGGCCCAGATCCCAATTAATTTGGATCTCTAGGAACAAAATTGATGTGCTGCAGCTAGCTTGACTCCTACCAGCTTGCGAGACTCAACAGTGCGCATGTCTTCCCAACTCTGTGTTCAGCGGCATCAAGGATAATAGCTTGAAACTGGTGAAGGTGGCAGTATCTACACCGCAGAAATAAGCAAATACTATAAATCTGGGCTTTCTAGTTCCTAAAGAATCAACTGTTAAGTATTCCTAGCATATCATCAAGTGGAACACAAGCACTTGTATTTTTTTAAAAATCCCCAGACAGTTTCAATGTGAAGCTAAGTTTGGGAATCAGTGGTCTAGGCACAATGGTTTTTAAACTTGAGTGCTCTTTAGAATCATTTCTGTGCAAGTGATAAAACACTGATTAAGCTTCTGATTCAGTGGATTTGGGGTAGAGCTCCAGAAGTTGCAACTCTAACACATGATGCTTATGAAGATAGGCCAGAGACCACATTTCGAGCACTACTAGCCCCAGGCAGTTAATGAGCATGAACTATCAAGTGGACCGCTTAGAACTAGGAGGGAGAAGAGGCAAGATTTACCTAGATAGACCACTGCTCACAATAAAAGCTGGAGAGCAAGATCTAAATACTAGAACTCTCTACTGATGCCCCTCATCTCCTGCTCATTCGTTATCACTTCTCCTCCAGTTTCTGGGTTATTAATTCATTACCGCCACAATCTTTTATTGATTGAGTCTGTGTTATATGTCTGGCATGACACTGTGTTAGAAATAAAAATGCAAAAGAGACAAAGTCAAGTCTAGAAGCTTACAACCTGGTTGGGAAGACACAACTATTAATCAAAGTGAGGTCTTACAATTTTGCCATCATGCAGGTATAGGCAGCTTGCTTTAAGAACTTGAAATAAGACAGAAATCAGGGAGTCTGCCAAGAAGTACAACCAGTCGACTTACATTTTTAAAACATGAGTAAGAGACAGGTTAATGGACCAAAGGGAAGAAGGAGATAAATCATTCCAGGCAAAGAGAGTAGCTTGTTTAAGGGAAAGAAGGCATGAAATTCCAGTGGGTCTCAAAGTCTGGGGAGCACTGGAATCACTAGAACTTGGTAAAAATACATCAGCTAGGCAGGAGGATTACAAGTTCAAGGCTAGCCTGGCCTATACAGCAAAACCTTGTCTCAAAAAAAGAAAAAGAAATAAAAACTAAAACAAATAGATGAATGGCTTTTATCTTCTCCTAGCCAGGTAGGCATCCACTGTCTCTGAGAAGAGACAGAATGAGAACCTTTGGTTTCCTAACACAAGGGTCAGCAAACTGTAGGGCATGGCCAAATCTGATTTATCATGTGTTTTTCTAGTATCAAGAAGCTAAGATTGCTTTTCATACTTTTCATTGATTGAAAAAAAGAAAAGACTATTTCCTGATACATGAAAGTTATATAAAATTCAACTTTTGGTGGCCATTTAAAAAGTTTTACTGGAGCCCAGGCCCACAGCCATTCGCTCATGA
This sequence comes from Hystrix cristata, assembly GCA_004026905.1. Classification (NCBI taxonomy): domain Eukaryota; kingdom Metazoa; phylum Chordata; class Mammalia; order Rodentia; family Hystricidae; genus Hystrix; species Hystrix cristata. The sequence goes on from PVJO010001021.1 coordinate 44,220, forward strand.
TTCTGACGGCTTTCGTGCTACATTAAGCAGAGCTGAATGGTTGGGAAAGCAACTATGTGACCCACAAAGGAGAAAATGCTCACTATCTGGCCCTTTGCAGAAAAGGTTGCCCACTCATTTTCAAGTCTACGCCTGCAAAACTCTCAAGCTGGAGGAATCTCTAAAAGGCTGAGTGAGCAGGGAGGGCTCCAGCCCCAGGAAGGGCAAAGGTCCCTGGTCTGTGGCAGGACAGAGGGGCTCCAAGTTCAAGGGCTCCTGGAGGCCTGCTTTCATCTCAGCCCCAGCAGCAGCATCTGTTTCCTGGGACCGTGGTAGCTTAGAGAAGGGCCACCAAGATCCGTGGCCTCGAGAACTTCGAGGAAGGTCAAAAGGCCAAGTTCATGAGGCGGGAGACTAGGCCATGAGCAAAGACACGCACCTTCCACCGCCACCTTGGGCCGTGAACACCTCTGCAGCAGTCACGATGAAATGAAGACCAGAGGCGCCACTCCAATGTTCCTGGTCTGTGAACTCCCTGAACTCCTAAATGATGCTCAAGGTAGAGACAGGGACCCTCTCTCCTGCACAGTCCACCTGTCAGGCAGGTGGTGACTAGATCAGGTTGAATTTGATTTAGTAAAAGAGAGAAATGTGACATTTCCTGATACGTCTTCATTTTCCAACATTGTTCTTTCTTCAAGCGACCTCTTCGGTTGGCTCTCCTTGAATCTGAATATGACAGTCACTTTTCTTTCTGGCCTCACTGACGTGCAACCACAGGGTAAAGCCGGTGATTCCTTACGCACACCCGTGGGCGCCATCTTGGTACCACACCCCACTGTGGCTGATGCAAGGAGACAGCAATGCCATGCTCCAAAGACAGCTACCGGAGAACAGCCTGGATTTCATTTACTACCATACTCTGGGTACAAGACCTGTTAAAACCTTTTAATTACCTGCCTCATCCAACATCCCTATTTTAAGAAGAAGTCACCTAAGGCTTCCTCAGAGCAGAAAACCTTCCCATTTCCAGAGACTTCTGGACAGAAAAAAAGGTGCAGAGCCCTTGAGCTTGGGCTTAGCCCAAGGTTGGGGCTTTATATCTTTGGAACTAAGAGCTGCAGCAGTTTGAAGTTCTTCTAGGCAGAAAGCAGCAAACACAAGTTTTGGACAGAGGATTACTTTATTTGGCAAAAGCTGCTTGAATGGACCATTTAGCTATGCAAATGTAAAGTGGAGACTATAATTAGCAAAGGGGATGTTTGAAATGCTAAAACTGCTACAGCGGTGAATGAGAAAGTAGTTGTAGGCAGTCACATCTCTGCAGATAATGTTTCCCTAAAAGAGAGGTTTCTTTTCCTTTAAAAAAAAATTTATTCACTTATTTATTTTGAGACAGGATCCCACTATGTTGACCAGGCTGATAATGAACCCCTGGGCTCTAGTGATCCTCCCACATCGGTCGCCCAAGTAGTTGGTACGACAGGCAAGTACCACCACACCTGGTTTGAAAGGTTTCTTTTCCATGATGGATTTGGCTGCCTTCTGTCCACAGGTTCCGTATTTGGCTTCTAGAAGCTGTGTCTCTAGTCCCTGGCTCATGGCCCTTTCAAAACCAGCCTTTGAATCTCTGACTCTTCTCCTTCCTCCACCTCCTTGTTCTGTTTCTTGCTGTCTTCTTGTTCTTGGTTGTCAAAGTGGGATCCTTGGAACAGTAGAATCAGCACTTCTGGGGAACTTCCTAAAGACACACATTCTCAGGCCTCACCCCAGATCTACCGAATCATAAGCCTGAGGACTTGACCCTCTACTCTGTGCTTTAACCAGCTCTCCAGAACAATTTTTCCGCCCATAGAGGTCTTGCTTAAGCAGTCTCCAAGGACAAAGAAAGAGCAAAGGTTCTTACAGAAGGACTTGAGATCTGAATTTCATGTCACCTAAAGAAAAGACCTTAACAAAGGAATTAGGGTCTGATGCTTCAGCATCAACGTGGCCTATTCTGCAGATGTCCTATTCACTGCAAGCATTAACCACGTCTGAGCAGCAGACGATGATTAAGAGCTATGACAGCCCTCCATGTGAGCAGGAATTCAAGGGAAGAGAGCTGTACTAGTAGGCACAACCAGTGTACATCTGAGCTTGGGGCTGATAGGAGGGGCAACCAGCAGTTGCAGTGTGTGGTATTATCATGAGCCACCCAAGGAGGGAACCTCTGGGACCAGCTTGTGAGCTCTGAGAATGGCCCTAGCTGAGAGCCAGACTGGGTTTCCTTATTGGTGGTCTCCTCTTTCATGCACAAGTCTGTGGCAACTGTTGCCATGTCCTTCCCTATTTCCACAAGTTAATGAATCCCAGCAACCTCCAGGTTGCCCTTAAGTCATGGCAAATCTGTGGTAGGAAACCCTGCAGTCATCGGCTTCTATAGAGAACAACTCAACCAGGTTTTGGCTTCTGAGTCTACATGGGCTTTTGGTTTGTTGGCTTTAATTCTGAAAAACTGAACCTGTAACCCCTGTAAGCCCTGCAACCTTGGCTTTTCTCTCCAACAGCTTGCCAAGTTATAAGGCAGCTCTTAGGCTTAAACAAGTTATAAGCACACACACATCATGTTCTACTCTAAAGTGCAACCAATTCCGGTTCCTTTTTGCTGTGTGAAACAGCGTTAGCTCTTTAAAAGGCCTCCAGGATCTCACAAAAGCAAAGGATGTGAAAATCAAAAGCTTTCTGTCTGATTTTCAAAGCTGCTTATATAACCATATCTGTCATAAAGCAAAAAATAAAAATAAATAGAACTTGCACCCCAAACTGGGATGCACAATCAGTAGAAAGGTGCTACCTTCGACTCCCCCATCTTCACCTGATACATTTCAAAGCTGGCTGTTCTTGCTTACTCCCTACTTGCCTGAATCCTTTGCCTTTTCACTTTTGGGGGTCCCATCTGTAAAGAGAGTACTGGAAATAAGCAACCCCTCATCCACTGTACCTAGGGTTACATGGCCCTATCACCCCAATTGCCAGGGAAATAAAAATGAATCTCTAGACCCCCAAAGTTGAAATGCCTGGAGGCAGGGAAGAACAGCATTACTTAACAGAACCCTTAGGAGCTTTCTACCAACCTTTCCCTGTGGGAAACTTCTCTGAAGTGCAGTGCTATCGGCTAGAAATCTGAGAACAAACAGAAACACCTGCTCATTAGGCACCACTCTTTTGAACCACACTAGTGACTAGAAAGGCACTCAAAGAATGATCTCATCATGTTAACCCAACCAGGGGTTTCTAGATTTTTTATGGGACATTCACGTCCCTCACAGGAAAGAGGACAGAGATTAGTGAAAGTTCCAGAGCTCACATCAGACCTTGTGGTTGCTGAAGCAGGAGCCTGACGGGCTCTAGGACCAAACCACAGAGCTGTGGGAGCACAGCTCCTCTGCTACCACCAAGCATCGCTGCAATCAATCTGAATTCTTGAGGACCCCAGAGGAGGTGAGCAGCTTAAAATCTAGAGATTTATGAAGAATGTTTCCATGAGGTTTTATTTTGAGCCTTCGTAGTAAATCTGTTCAGCTTGATAACATAAGGAGAAAACGGAAATTTTTATGAATGCAGGTACTGCTTGACTTACAAAGGACCTGCAGAAACATGTGACTGGATTCTTTCTCATCTTCTCTCAATTAACCAGAACCCAAATCATTCCCCATCTGCTGGGGAACAAGTTGTCTCAGTGATGGCGAACCTTTTAGAGCCCGAGTTCTCAAACTGCAACCCAAACAAAACCCATTTATTTATCACAAAGTGCCAACACTGCAATTAAACCTGAATGCTCGGCTGCTGGGGCGATGCTGGGGCGACTACTTGGCTCATATGCTTACAGCGAGGGTTCTGTGTGCCCACTAAGGCACGTGTGCCACTGGTTCACCACCACTGTCCTTATGTCATGAATTGTGAGCTACACGTGCCTTTTGTATTTTAAAGTCTCCAGGTTCATCTGATCATGAGTGGCATTTTTGAATCTGTCTATCCCCGGTCATCACTGATGACCTGAACTCTCTATTTCAAGCAACGAGCTACAATTCTTACCACCTCATGCTGCAGAAATGCACAGTTTTGAGAAATGCACCAATTAGGCAATTGCATCATTGTGCAAATATCATAGAGCACTTAATACAAACTAAGATGGCTACACCGTGTCACTAAACCATTGTCGTATATGCAGTCCAATATCTACTGAAATATCACTACACAGGACAAAACTATATTTAAAAGCCAGCTGAGGAAAGAATAAGAGATCTGAATGTCACTAGAAAAAACCAAAATTTCGGTAGAAATCTTCTGGGGAAAACAGGTAAGTGTTTCAACTAAAGCAAGCAAAATGGGCTTACGCAGTTTATAAGAAAACCTTGAAGGTAAAAACTAGAGTATTGCGACTGGGGATTTAGCTCAGTGATTAGAGTGCTTGCCTTGCAAGCACAAGGGCCTGAGTTCGATCCCCGCACCACAAAAAAAAAAAAAAAAAAAAACTAGAGTATGCATACAAGAAACTCTGCATCATCAATGTTTTCCATGGCACCAGGGAAGTTGTTTTCTGTAAAATCATGATTTTGATTTTAGATTTGAATCTGCATTGAAAAATGATTCATATGGGTCAAGTGATATGCATATGTCATATTATATGTACAAAAATTTGAGGAATACTTTGACTAAGTGGTCTGCTTAAATTCCACTTTTCTGGTATGCACAAAAATATTATATAATTAAAATGTATACCTAAGTCTGAGAGTTAGCTCAAGTATAAAAGTCTAAATGTTCTGCAAACTTTTTTCTGAAAAGGTCCGTATGGTAAATAGTTCAGGCTTTTCCCTACAGATTGAACCCAATGCCACCACACTGAGTTATATCCCCAGCACTGTTTTTAGTTTTATTTTGAGATAAGACCTTGCTAAGTTGCTGAGTTGTCCAGGCTAGGCTTGAACTTGCAATCCTCCTGCCTCAGCCTCCCAGAGAGCTGGTATTGTAAGCGTAGGCCACCATGCCCAGCTTCAAATAATCTCATAGAGATATGTAAAATATGTAAACACACGGGTGTTTCTGTGTGCAATTAAAACAGTATTTATACAGACAGTGTGCCAGATCTAGCCTATAGGTCAATTTTTCAAACTATGATCTAAGTGACAAAATAGTATGTCTTCAGTTATTCATTCTACACACAAGAAGATGTCTGGCAATGGAGGGCCTATTTAATCCTATGAAATTTGGTATATACACCGATGACACTGATTGTTGGCTAGTTTAAGAAAATAAACTGATACGTTAGTTGCCCACCAGCTCTTTCCTTCCCATTTAGGGGGATCATACATAGAAAATATTTTACCTTTCTTCTCGATTACACTAGTTACTGCCTAATTAACTCTATATCCAGCAATTTTCTCACATGTACACATGCATTCCTAACCTCTTTATTATTCTCTCTCAAAATTCTTGTCTAGTGGCATTGGGAAGCTATATTCGCATAAGAGTTAAAATACTGGCCTCATCATGAATAATAAGTTTAATAGCTATATTAGGGATGTGCTCTGTCAAAGAAGATGAAAGAGGTGCTTTGAAGTGAAATAAGACCAAATAAAAAGTCAGTCTTTACCCTCTAAAAATCTGAAAAGGATGCAAAATAACTTTCAGAAACTTATACTTACTTACTCTCACAAAGGATCTGCTTCCCTTGCTTCAAATCTGAGCATTTAACAAGCTTCTGAAACCATACTCTCTTCCCATGTCTGTGTCTAATGGCCCCACAATAAACTTGCACGCCATTCGATGAAGTTGTGTGCTTACTGCATTCTGATCATATTGCAGCAATTTTGTTTTCGAACTGGCTTTGACTCTCTCAGCCAGGGAGACTTTTTGGCATAACAGAACAACTCCAAAGTATCAGTGGAATAACTCGGTTGAAATGTATGTTTTCATTACTGCAGACCAGTGAAATGATGGGGAGAGGGGTAAGGGTGGTCTGCTCTATAAATCCATTGAAACCTTTATACCTGGTTTCTCAATATTAGTGGTACTGGCTTTTGCGGTCAGATCACTCTGTTATGGGGGTGCTGCCCTGTAAATTTTAGGGTACATATAGCAGTAGCCCTCTCTTTCACCCATTACATACCAGTAAAAGCCCCTCACCTGTGACAATGAAAAATGATGCCCTCAAACACTGTCAAATATCCCCTGAAGGCATAATCGTACCCGCCACACACATTGGAAAGCACTGACTTACCCCAAAACATTAGTATCATCTATCGGAGATGATTTATTTCTATTTAATCACAGAAGACTGATTTGTTTACATTAAAATTGTATATACATTATGTATGTACGTGTATAACTGCATCATCTTTCTTAATGAAACACATGATCACAACGACAGTTGGGGACACAGGTGCTTCGGCTGCCATGTTCATTATATCATCTTCCCATAAAATGCAAGTGTCCTGTCCCCCTCCTCAAATGATTGCACAAGCTTTTCAGAACCACTCCATTAGCCACAGGAATGACCTCCATTCTTGAATCACATAAGAAGTCTTTAAAAGCCTGAGTAAAGCAGATTCCCCTGGGAGTTTTTCCAGGCTTCAGTAGCTACCACTTGATAGCCAGCCCCCCTTAGAATTCACCATCCTTCCCACTTGTCTCAAAAGGAAGGTAATAGTGCATGGATAGAACTAACTCTGCAAGTGAGACCGAGCCCCACGAGACTGTAAAATTGGCTCTGATAAGCCAAATGCAGGGACCCCTGATAATTATTCCTATGATCCAAATTCCTGGGAAACTCTACTACCTCTCATTCATGCTGATGTCAAGCTGCTAAGTGAGTACTCAGAGTCAGGCCTTGTCTTCTGCATGTTTTTGCCCACATTTCTTGCATGCTTAGGAAAGAGGACTTAAATTATTATGGATATTTTTCCTATAGTCTGCATTTGCTGGATCTTAAAAAGTCGTTTTCTGGATAGTGCTAGTCTCAAAAGCAAAAGGAATTGCATACATTGGCAAGTATAAATATTGTTCGGCATGGAACTCAACCCTGATGGCTACAGTTCACCCAGGTGAGGAGACGTGGAATGAGGTCTGCTATCATAACAAAACTATAAACACTCAGGGTCTCAAAGACCATGTTTTTGTTTTCAAAAGGGTCACTGGAACCAAGCAACACTGCTGTGAAAAATTAGTATCAAGAATGATCAAGAGCCAGGAACTGTGGTGCATGCCCGTAATCTCAACACTCAGGAGGGAGGCTGAGGCAGGAGGATTGTGATTTTTGAGGCCAGCCTGGACTGCATAGCAAGACTTTATCTCAAAAACCAAACCAAAATGAACAAACGAACCAAAACCAAAAGAATGATCAAGTAATAATGGGGGGGGACAGACAGAGAGAGAGGAGGAGGAGGAAGAAGAAGAGGGGGAGAGAGGGAGTAAGGAGGGAAGAATAGTGTGAGCTAGGCTCAAAGGGTATGCAACATGGAGAAAAACACAACTCCAGATAAGGAGAAAGAATAATTGGAATAGTTTAACTTGTTGGATGTCCTGGAAAAATCTCACCAACAAAAATCATTTGGGTCCTGTATATCTCTGTTGAGGGTGATCCACCACTCACTAGGAAGATCTGAGTCCCCAACTGGAACCTACTGGCTGCATTTGTCCCTTGGGAACCAATCCTCAGACAACCATCTATTTTGTTGTCACCTGCATACACACACACACACACACACACACACACACACACACACACACACGTCTTCTCTTTTCTCCTTCTTCCTTTTTTCATGACATAAGGAAGAAATATCAGAAGATGTTACCAGTCAAAGAATCACTATGAGATAAAGGATAATTCACTTCACACAGTCAACGTGGACATCTTTCCAGAGGAGAATTCACAGAGCTGAAGCTTTAACCGGATGAATTCTATAGCCCACTGTAACATCTTAAATTAGAGGAAAAATAAATCTACCAAATCTCGTGGTTTTGCAACATAAACATCATTTATTGAGTCAAGAAGGAATCTCCTTAACCCAAGAAAGCCACACTCACCACAGGAAAGGGGACACGCCACCTGCTCGGGGTGGAAGTGGAGGAGTCTTCCCGGATTCGACTAAAGCCCAGATGCTGCCACCAGGGTGTCTGTGGTGGGCAGTGAATGCGAAAGCATATGTCAATCCCCGCTGTGACTCACTGCTACACAGACTAGCTCCTTGGCACTCATGGTCCTCAGTTTCAAGGGCACTAATTGTAAGTGTCATTGAAAATGATAAACAGGAAACGAGTCACCAAAAAAAGTACATCTGCTTATAGATCCAATGCGTGTAGATCCAATTTACTACTGCATTCTGAGTGGGGAGCTGGTGTTCCAACTCCCATGCCTCATGTAACCACAGCTGTTCCAAGAAGAAGGTTCCACAGTAATTTCAAAGCCTCTGTTCCTTACAAGGCTCTTTATCGTGTTCTTAGAAACAGCCAGCAGCTTTCTTGGGCTTGGTATTGGGTTGCCCAAAATGGATCTCACAACCTCAATTCCATGAATTCTGAGCTGTATATTGTTACCAATTGGACAAACTCTATTAAATTTGAGAAGTCTGTTCCCACCCTACAGTTAAGTATTCATGCCACTGAAAATTAGTGATCAGACCCTCCAAAAATTACTCCAGGAAGAAAATAACTAGTTTTACCTGCAATTTGAGATTAACCTCTACAATGCAGACTTTTTGACATTCTCTGACACTGCACGACAACCATTGTTATTTTAAGTAAATCACACTCATTTAATTTGGAAACAAAATGTACAAAGGCAGTAGGTGTTCAAAAGAAGGGAATATGCTATGTAACAGGATGGTCTTATCCAGAAAGAAGGCCACTGGGGACTTCCAAAACACGTAATTGCTCTATTTCCTTTGGAAGTGATAATAAAAATCATTGTTTTAAAAGTGAAGGGAGAAAGGCAAGGGATGTGGCTCAGTGGTGGAACATATGCTTAGCAGGCATGAAGCCCTGGGTTCAATCTCCAGTCCAAAATAATGATCTAACCAGGCAAGCAGACATAAATATGGCTGTAATCTTAGCACCCAGGAAGCTGAGGCAAGAGGACCTCAGGTCCAAGGCCAGCCTGACCTATATAGTGAGACCCTGTCTTAAAAACAAACAAACAAAAACAAAAAAAAACAGGGCTGGGCAGTGCTTGCCTGGTATAAAAGAGGCTCTGGGTTTAATCCTCAGCACCATAAAGAAAGAAAACCCCGCAAAGATCTATTTTGTACTAGAAATGATCATATTTTGGACACAAGGGTATTCTGAAGAATATGATAACCCTCTGCTTTCCTATCAAAGAAGATAATTGTATCGTTGAGCAGTATTAGGAAAAAAGAGAGCAATCTGAAGATTAAAGAGAATGAAAGCCACAGAAGAACAATTAAAGTAAGAGTTATTTATGATTTGTGGTGATTACCAATGAGGAGAAAATGCTGCACTCAAAAGAAAACAGAGGGACTCTCCTGAAAGAGAGAGAAATTGGCATGCCAGTCCAGCAACAGTAGCTTCTAAGCTACAGCCAGTTCTTAATTACCTAGAAGCAGATTATCTGGTTGGAGAATAATGATGGTCAAAAATATCCACATAGAAGAAGGTATGCACTGATTGGAATTTTCTTACAACAAATATATGTCGCAGAGTGCCTACTTAAGACCAGCTGCATTATCTTGGTACAGTCAGTTTGACTGTAACATTTGCTTTATTAATGTGAATTTGTTTCAGTGGGATTACTACATTAGGGAACAATTTGAGTACAACGCAAATTTCGTGTTTGCTTATGCACAATTTCATGTGGGAGAAGTACCCTGAACTGAGAAAACCGCACCCAACTGAACAGATCTGCATAGCAGCACACAAATGCACGCATGCACTCATGTGCACACGCGCCTCTCTCAGTATCTGCAGTGACCTCGGTTCACGAGGTATGGTAGGAGCCACACCCACTCCCATCTGGGATTTCAACTTCCCCTCTGATTTTAGAGCAGACTCCTTCGTCTTCACGGTAACTCGAACAAACTTCAGGTCTTTGCAAGGGAAAGCGGCATGTGTTTTGTGGTATTTTCATTATTTCTCAAGTCAGTGTGTGTAAAGCTGTGCTATCATTTCCTATTAGCTTTTTTTTTTAAATCTTTTTAAAAAATGTGCCCACTGACGAAGTTTTTGAAATATTGGGTTGTGGACCTTACCCACTGTCCCCGTAAACCTGGCATTTTGTTATCACATGACTTTGCATAGTGCCATAATTTTAAGAATGCTTCTGTCCCATTATAGCAGAATTGACTGTACTGATTTTCTCATGCTGGAGAGCATGAGACAGACATACTCCACTGCTAAACTCCAATCAAAGAGCATAGAACATGGAGACATGTGATGACCACTGTCGGAGGAAAACTTACTAGTTCTGAAGATGAAGACTTTGTCCACTGCTCAGAGGAAGACAGAGGTCTGAGAACAAAGTGAGCCCTGGGATGAGTACGAAGAGAAAGCTCTTGGACCTCCATGGAAGTTTCTGTGGGCGAGACCAGTCTCTGGTCACCACACCACTCTCTCTTATCTGTCACACCCATGAGACCATAGTTCCCACTCTCTCCTGTGGCTCTGCCCATCCTCGGATCCAGTTCTCCCTGATGGCCAGAAGAAGGGCTATGTGTGCCTTCACACCTGCTCTGCCCTCCTTTTTGAAATCAGCCTGGGTGATACAGACAAGCCCGATGTCTCAGAAGCTGTGAATTAAAAATGATGGACAGGAGGAACTGAGGTTCCCGTGTTGTTGCCTGGAGGAAGCCTTACCTGATACTAAAGACCTTTCTCATTTTGGGGTCATTTTGTTACAGCAGCCATAGCGAAACTCATTGTATCAGATGAGCTGGCCAACAAAGCCTGCTCAGCACATGCACCTTGCTCCAGCTCAAATGCACAGTGTTAAGGCAAAGGTGTTCTCAGACCTGTTCAAGATCTCTGCACAATCCCTATGCAACAGCTTCACTGCTAAGTGTAGGGCTTAGACCATAGTGAATAAGACTGCCTCTCCTTTCAAAGAATTTACAGTCTAGTGAGGAGACAGAGAAACAGAAGTGACTACAAAAGACAGTTACAGAGCCAGCAATTCTACTCTTAGGAATATACACAATAGAAGGACATAGATATGATCGACAAATGACAGGCAGCAGTGCTGTTCATGGTAAAAACTGAAACTCCTCAAACCAAAACCAACAGTAGCCCAGACAAATAAACTGGGCACTGCCATATAATGGAATACTATACACAAATAAAAAATGAACTACGGCTACACAAAAACACAGCCATGACTCATAAATACTGCTTAAACAAGGCATATGATTCCATTTATATTAAATCCAAAAACAGGTGAGAGAAGTCAGGGTGGCAGCTAACTTTGGGAAGTGCCCCAAGGTAGGCAACTGGAGGTCAAGTTACATTCTAGTTCTTGAACTGAGTGGTTGTTGTGCGGGTGTATTCAATTTGTAAAACTGCACTGAGTGTGCAACACAGTCTTTAAAAATAACACAAGTGTTACTGATGTCGGGACAGAGGTCTAGACAAGATGCCATAGGGATTTAAAGAGCCAATGCATCTATGGTACATTGTCAACTGCCCTCATTTAGCCAAGTGAGACACTAAGACTTTTTTCTGGCGAGATGTGTTCAGTACAAGGGTTACAAACCTCTACCTACTTCACCTTGCAGCCCAGTCTGATATCCTCTGATTCAACTATAAATTTCTAGTTTACTACTGAAGTACACTCTGAAGTCTGAGGAGTTAAATCTCTGTAGATGCCAGAATTATGGGAAATATGGATTTCTCTGTTAATGAAAACATCATTTTTTCCCAATAAATTTCTCCCTGTCTGCATTCCCTCCCTTTCCCCTTCCTTTCTACTCACTTTTGCCCCTTCATTCTCTACCTATACAGGAACATGTACACACACACACACACACACACACACACACACACACAGGGGTTTATCTTCTGTAACCTTCTAATGTGTTCATGTACCTTAACCCACAGAGGTAATCAATGGCTGTATTGTTCCAAAAGTTTGGGCCACTCCAGAGACAGGAGAAGATCTTTGAAAATCAAGCCCTGTCATGGAAATCAGTACAAGGTGTTCTCCAGGGCTATTACTTAACGCTCTTTCAGGACAGAAACCATCTCAGACAACATTAAGAAAAAACAAAATATCGGCTTGTCTAAGTAAACCCACCCAAGTGTACTTGCCTCTAGCATGGACGGAAGCAGAACCCTGATGCTCTTGAAGGTGTGTTCGTCAAAGCCCTTGCTAGATGCTGGCTCAGCTCTCAGGCAAAAAGTCCCCTGGAATTGGCACCTAAAGCTGCGGGGCACTCTGGAGCAGCATTCCTGAAGGCTTGTCCCAACACAACAGGGCCCTTCTTTGTCGGCTGAAGTTCTAACACTCTGGACAAACTCTCTCATCAGCTCACTCTGGGTCCCAAGGTCTGCTAGTTGGCAGCCACTTCAGTGCAGAATGCTCGGCATGGGAAAAGAGAAGTCCCCAGAGGAACAGAGTCATGTTTCCAGAAGAGGAACGAACTCCCAGAAGGGGGAAAATAATCACACGTCCACACCCAAGGTTCTCTGACATGGGCTGCAACTTATGGGGTTCCAGATTATGAAACTATTTCAGTGGGATGTGATTGGCAGAATTAAGAATAGGGAAAAGGATAAAACAGACCCAAATCAGATTGTAGCAGACTCAGTACTGCTTTGTGACGCTTCTGTTTTAATGGTGTGTGTGTGCACACAGATACGCACGCCCGCATACACCTGTCCTTTATGTATGTGCTAACAGTGGAAAACAAATTTCTTTGCAATTTTTGGTAGAAAAAGTCAGAGTACCGCAATCGTCAAATATCAGATTTGTTTAAAATCTCAATATCTACACCTATTGGTTCATGGAGCTAGACAACATATATTTCACACTCATCACCATGCCTTCATTTAATGTGTGGAAAAATGGAGAAAAACATAGTTCACTGTGTTTACTGCACATTATTGCCCTCATTCAATCAATGAGAAAAAGCTTAGGAATAAAAAATGCATGGATTTCTTTTCAGTATGACATCCTAACAACAAGGTTGCATAAGAATTTAATTGGTTTTATCATAAATACCAAGAAAATTATCTCAATTACTTAATTGTTTATGATTATCTCTTAAAATTTACTTTCAATCACATGATTAATACATGCTTGTTGGAGATAATTTGCTCATTACAGGAAAACATGAAAAAAATACCTTTTCAGTTCTTGTAAACTCAAATTCTGCACTATACGGGGTGCACTGAAGCCATTTCCCACCCGTGTAAAGCTCCATCAAGGCAACCACTGTCATCAGCTGATGAGTCGGCCCACAATTATCAGGTACCCATGGAACCATCCCTTCTAGGTTTCAATCTAGCAAATCCTTTCTGCTCTCCAGAGCCAAGGCTCTTGGTTGCCTAACCAACAGTCATTTCCTCTCCTTCTTCCTTCCCAGAGTCTCAATTCTGCACTGGTGTCAGGTAGCCTTGTGCTAGGCCGGCGGTGGAATGGGGGTCAGGGAGCTGAGGTCTCTTCCACACTAGAAAGTGGCTCCTCATCATGGGAGCCAGCATTTGTTGATGGGAGATGCCACTGCTTTTTGGATTTGGGGGTAGGATGACTCTTCATCACACAGGACTCTTCTGCTCAGGATGCCCACCATCCCTGGACCTTTCTCACCATATATTCATAGTAATACCATCACTATTAACAACCAGGGCCTGAACATCCGTATTTACATACATCCCTAGGGCCATTTCTCAGCATCTGCCTTCCAGTTGAGAAATGATGGGATTCTAAAATAAAGGTTGGCACCGCTTTTCTGTAAAAGGCTAGATAATAAAGAGCTTAAAATTTGTGGACTATATGCTTTCTATAGCAATTATACAATGCCATAATTTTAGTGCAGCTATCAGTTACATGTAAATGGTAGGCAGGACAATGTTCTAATAAAACTTTATTTAAAAGAGCAGGCAGTGAGCTGGATTTGCTCCATAAATCACAGTTTACCAGTGTCTTCAGTCTAAACCAACCATGGCAATTCTCACGAGGCAGATTTGGGAAAGATATAGAAACATGGTGACAATTTAGGAACAGATAAGACTGGGGGACTCTGGTGTGAGGATTCCGGGAAAATTCTCTACATTCTCAAAACACGAGGCACTGAAGGAACAGAGCCTGATTCCTTCTCCTCACTTTTTGTCTTCTTGGTGTGAAGATAAGATTGCTGACATCACCGGAGCCATTCTACAACTAAAAGAGGTGCGCTCAACATCCTGAGACAGCATATCGAAAGGAAGGCAAATTCCAGATACCCCGAATCTACCTAAAATGGCCCTATCTCTGCATTTCTTAGATGAGAAAATAAAAATTGTCCTCCTCCTTAAACTATCTTTGTGTGTTTTCTATTACTTGCTGCTGACAGCATCCTGATGAATACACTTTCAACTTGACCATAAAACAATAAGGATAATATATTTCTGCCAGAATATGAGTATTGTGTTCAGATAGATGTTTCTTAACTACCTCCCAAGTTCAAGTGTTTCTTGTGTGAACAAAAGCCTCGTTGTTCTCCAAGTGCTTCTCTGAATAAAAGAGAAATTAATGGAGAACTGCATGTTGATTACTTTCTGAATTCCTCTTTCTTTTTACTCCATTCTACTGCAACTCTGATTTTTGAGTAGTAGTATTTTTGGAAAGAGGAATCAGAAATGATGATCTCTATTCACTTTGCTATGTGTGCCCATGTGTTTCATTCTGGTGAATAAGGGAAGTTGTCGACTTTGGAAAGGCTGCTCCTCCATGCTCAAAAGAGCCACACAAGGAGAATGCTCATAATGATTCGCTCACCCAGTTTCCTGTCACTGAATGCAGTCATATAATGACTCGATGCCTGGAGCTGTGGCAATCACTTTACACCCATGAGGTGCAAAGCCTGAGGCCAAAGGAGCCAAAGAGGGATAAAGCCTGGATTTTTGCTGACTTCTCTGAGTCAATAATTCCCAATCCAGCAACCACCTACTTTTAGGATTCTATTGTTTAAGCCACTGTTAGTCAATTATTTCTGTCTCTGCAGCTAAAATATCCTGATAAACTTGGAAAGACAAGAATGACATTTTTCATTTTAAAACACAGTATCTAGTTAGGTTATACATGTACTGCTAAATATAGATGTCTTGAAATAAACTACCCACATTTTATCAGAGTTTTGCTATTGTAGTAAAGTTTTGATAGTCACTCCATGAGAGAAGGTAAAACCTGGATAATGTAGTAGAATGGGGCTGTTTTTCATCTATCCTCTTAAGCAACTCTACTTTTCTGGTATGGCCACTTTTCCGGTATACTTCCCTCTAAGTACGCACCTGTAGCAGTAAAAGCAACCAGTGGGCAAAGGAAAAACCAGTTTATCAGCACTGTGCTTTCAATTCTTTCTTGCATAGCATGTGTGGGTCATTATGTCTCCTGTGTGGGAAAGAAAGCACGCAGGAGAACGTAAACATTGAGAGCACGATTCCTGTTTAAATTGTCTGAAATCTTTTTGGGAAGAGAAATAATTCTTTACAGTAGGAACACTGATACTGAGAAACAGCTATAAGTGCAAAGTGATACTGTTCAAAGCCTCATTTATGCAGAATCTAAAAAAAAAAAACCAGAAAGGCAGAAAGGTAAATATATATATATACACACACATATAAATATATACACGTACACATACATGTATGTTGTTACTGCACATATGTTCTCATGTTCATATGATCTTTTAAAAATGGTACCATGTGTACCTACAATAGCTGGACTACTTAACACATCATTATATTCTAGATAAATGGAAGTTTACAGCATTTACAAGACCACATTAGCACTAAAGGGAGATAAAGTAAAGGATTAACCAGTAAAGAAGGATGAGCTGCTTTATTGCCTCCTGCGTGTTTCATCAACTTAGTTAAATAGCACTCTATTCTTCAGCCTGTCAACATGATCTCAACCGGAAAGCCAAATTATAAACTAATGGTATCATAATCAAATTACGGTCCTAAAGGAAACATCCATCAGCAGATCCCCCAAATGTAGCTCTCAAAAAAATAATAATAATAAAGTCATCCCCTATGGTGAATGGAAAAATATCAGACAATTTTTAGATTGGCAAGAATGCTGTCAAAAATTAATACAATTAAAGTTTAAAAGCTTTCCTTACTGTAGGGGGAAGGGTACAAAAATATTTTTTGTTTAGCCAGGCATGGTAGCACATGCCTGTAATCCCAGCACCCTGAGAGGCTGAGGCAGGAGGATTGTAAAATTAAAACCCAGCCTGGGAAACCTGGCAAGACACTGTCACAAAATAAAAATAAAAAGGGGCTGGGGATGTAGCTCAGTGAGAAAGCTCTGGGTTCAATCCTCAGTACCACAAAAAATAAGAGGAATTCTTTGCTTATATTCCTACCAGAGACAACCTTACCTAGATATTAAAAATGAATGAATTTTGCTTCACTTAATTCTATATAAAAAGAGATCATTTTTATAATGATATGCTCATCTAGCTGTATCTTAATTTTCTAATAAAATTATAATTAAAATTTTATAGATTTGAAATTTTTATGATAGTTTTTTGATATATATCCTTAATATATTAAACTGTCTCTTGTTTCATTCATTCAAAAGGGAGAAAACTTAGAAATTATACTCAAGAACTGAGTTAGCAATATATTTTCATATGGGGTAGACTGTTCAATATCTTATCATGTTTTGAGAGATCATAGTTAACTCAGTTTGTTTTTTTTTCAGATGAGATCTCACTATGTTGCCTAGACTGGCCCCAAAGTGACCTTCCTGCCTCAGCCTCCTGAGGAGCTGAGGCTACGGGCATATTGCACTGTGCTTGGTTTTTACCTAATTTTCTTTTACTTTCTTTCTTTTCTTTTTTTCTCCTTTGGCCAAAGTAATATTAGTTTCTTATATCTCCTTTCAGGTTTTTTATGTAAGTACAAGTATATTTACTGTTGTGTACTTTAATGTCTTCACTTAATACTTATGCCCCAGAGCTCATTCTCTGTCACTGCATAGAATATTCCTTTATTTATCTTTTCACAGCTACACAGTATTTCATCCAGTTTTAATCTAAATTCTCACATATGAATGTTTTTAAATTTGTCCATTCTTTGGTAAAATGCTGGAACATTTGAAACAATTAAATTTAGAGGGAATATGGCATAATTTTCCATGTTACAAATAAGGAAACAAAGGTCCCACTTGCTCAAAATCCACTTGAAGTTCCAACTACCACTACTCAAGCTTTCCTCATCATCTGCTGCTTCAGGCTTTGTTAACAGGTTAACTCGCAAGACATGGTGTTTGTCAACTTTAAAACCTCCAAGGAACTTGATGGTCCACGATATTAGCATAAAATTTGAATACTATTTTAATGACTTCTCAAACTGTCTTCTGACTTTCATGGATTTTGAAATATTCAGCATGCTATTATTAATGTCATTTTAAAAATCTGCTCATTGAAATCCAAAGATTCAGCTGTAAAGATATTCATCACATTGTAATCCGAAGCAAAACACTGGTAACAACCTAAATGTTAATGAAACAGGAAATCATTAAGCGAATGGTAATACATATAGCTGTTAATTTTAGATTTATAAAGAACACTTAATGATATGGGAACATAATAGTTCATAAAAATTTAAGTACAGATTTGTATATTTATATTATCTATGTGAAAGAGATACAAAGGTTGAAGAAAATAGAAGGCTGATTATACCAGGCTGGCAGAATTCCAGACATTTATATATCTTTTCCTTTGTATAGTCTATATTTTAAAAACATTCTACAATAAAGGTCTTACTTTGACAATCAGAATAAATATGTTAAGAAACTATTGTTATGGTTGTTTGGACCCTGGGATTTATGTGGGTATCCTATTAGCATCTTTAATTAATAAATAAATTAAAGCTCATTTGTTAATAGTCAACATATTCCTAAGGTTCAAAATCAAATAAATAAAAATAAAAAATTGAATGGGGACATGGCCTCATATACGCCATTCTCTCAAACATCTCTGCTTTCCAGACTTAAATACCATTATCAGTGTTTTATATATCCTTTTAGTTATTTTTATGCAAGAAAGAAAAACACATATGTTCAACTGCCCCACGTCTTCTAAAACAGATTGGTACCTTCTTACTTTCACTTAACAATAAAGGTATCCAGAGATCTTTCTATACCACTGTAAGAAGCATTGCCTTCTGTTTTTCACAGCTCTTCTGTATTTTAAGTTAATTTTTAAGCAAAGTTCTCATAGACTTATTTGTTAAAATTTGTTCATTCAGTGTAACATTTTTTAAAAGTAATATAAAACTAACTGTTTTGGTCAAATATGTGCACTTCAGCAAGATAATACCTTTCATTTGGAATGCACAATTCATTTATAATTCCTCCACATTATGTACTATGAAACAAGAAGCTTACTACAAAAGGGTTTTACCCTCAAAGAGCTCATAAATGGGACATAATTCAAAACCAGATGCAATTATTATTTTTTTCAGTTTTTATTTTTTATTAGTACATGTTTGCACTAAACAATGATTACATTCATTATGGTAGTTGGTACATGTACATAACACATCTTAATTTGTTTTATTGCCCTTCCCCACCTCTCCCTCCCTCCTCCCACCATCTCTTGGTGCCTTTCTCTTTTGCAAAAGATCTATATCCATATTTCCTATTGTCTATCATTTATTTTTCTCTTTGTGTATATTTGGGTGTCTCACATAAGAGAAACCATGTGATATTTAAGCATGTGTGTCTGATTTATTTCACTTAACATTATCGTCTCAACATGCACTCATTTTCCTACAAATGACTCAAGTTTATCTTTCTTTATGGCAGTTAATCCATTGTGTATAAATACCACATTTTCTTTATCCATTCATCTGCTGATGGACATACAGGCCTCCGCCTAATATTTAGCTGCTATGAGTTGTGCTGCTCTAAACATGTATATGCATGCATCACCACAGTATGACTGCTTTAACTCTTTCGGGAAGATAGAATGGAATGGAATTTCTATTTAGTTTCTTAAGGCATCGCCATACTGATGTTCATGGTGGTTGTACTAGTTTACATTCCCACCAACAATGGAGAAGGGGTCCTTATTTGCCACAGCCTCTCCAGCTTTGTGATTATTTGATTTCTTCATGATAGCCATTTTTTCTGGAGTAAAATGGAATCTCAGTGTTGTTTTAGTTTGCATTTCTCTCATGACCAGTGATGTTGAAGATTTTTTCATGTACTGCATTTATTGTCCATTTGTATTTCACTTCTAAGAAGTGTCTATTCATTTCAGTTGCCCATTTTTTATTGGGTCTTTTATTTTGAGGAGTCTAATTTCTTTTAGATCTTTATAATTCTAGATACTAATGCAATCTATATAAGTCAACTATTGCCACAATAAAGCTACATAACATGGCATCACACAACAATCAGCAACTAACTGCTTTTGTGCTTATAGGGTTGTTGGCTGGTGCCATTCCATGTATATCTAGCTGCTGGGGCCAACAGGCTGCAGTAGGCAGTTCTTCATATAGTAACGTCAGAGGCAACAAAGAAGCGTACAATGTACCTAAAGGCATTCTTCTACCCAACCTGATACCGTGTGCCTCCTGTCTGTGTTCCACTGGCTAAAGCAAGTCAGTTAGCCAAGGAAAGCTACATGGAGCAAGCTTAGATTAAAATCTGAAACACACAAGATAAACAGTAGTTATTCAGGCGAACGGGGGCAAAGTAAAGATTGTTCCAGATGAAATGAAGAGTTTATACAAGTCTCAGGTATGGCACCATTTTATGACCTCTAAAAAGTTCAATATGGTTAGCAGTAGACAAGAGAGTGTGTGTGTACCTATGATTGGGCTCAAAGAGAAAGGTAAGGCCAGAAAGGAAGACTAAAAAGTGTCCAGAAGTATGGTACCCAAAGGAAATGAAGGAAAACAGGGGCCAAACCCAAAAGAGTAAAGATAAAGAATGTGGATTTGACCCTCAAAAGCAAGTAGACAAGAGGGACACAGGAGATCCTGTGTGCACCTTAGAAGGCTTCTAAATTAATCTACAAGGGCTACAGTAAGTGCCAACAGTCTCGGATCCACCAAGGGGGGCTGGCAATGCCAAATGTGTGCAGGGTCCTCCCGTTCTCCATCCCTGGAAAGCAGGCAGACATCCCGGGCATAGCTCTAACCCCCAAAGGGAAGTTTGAGCACTGGGTACAGGCATAAAGGAAAAACAATAAAATACTGTACCTATGGAAAGGGCAGGTAGCTACAGTAAATATTTTAGGCTTTGCAAGTCATGTGGTCTCTGTCGCAACTGTTCAACGCTCCCAAAAGCAGCCATAGATAGTACAGACACAAATGAGCGTGGCTGTGTTCTAATAAAACTTTACTGACAGAAACAGGCAGTAAAGATATTATAAAATAAGTAAACAAAAATAAAAGTAAACAGATCAAGTGGGCTGTACTTTGCCAGTCCAGGCTCTATGTCATAAGTGGGGTCATTGCCCAGAACTACAATTCAGTTGGGCAAAAGAGGGGCTCGGGACAAAACTAATCCCAGACCTCACTCTCTGTTAATTGCTCTGGTACAGCGGTCAAGAGTGGTGAGTGGGACTGTGCATTCCGTAACAACAAGCACCCAGGACTCCAGTTAGAAGTGCCATTGGGAAATCACCACGGTCACATGTGTAATCCAATATAAAATCAACAAACTAGCCCCGAATCAGCCAGATGGCTATGTGTTCTCCACCTCACCAGTCTTTGAACAGTTAAATATCTGTGCTAGTTAAATATAAAAAATACAGTCATTTCTTATATTTGTTGGGAAAACTGTAAAATTAATTCTGTGAACTTTTGTCTATTACTGTCTTTCAAGTTCATCTTTGTCAGATAAGCATGTTCCAATTTTCAATTAAATAAATCTCACAAAACTTGTAAAACATGAAAAATAACAAAAATTAAAATTAAAACCCTATAGTAAGACATATAGGAAACTTCCTTTTCTAACTTCGGAAACACTCCTTTCATAAAATGACTGTATTTTCCTACCATTCAAAACGAGCTTCCTAAAATAATAACATCTATGAAAATCCATTTTAATGTAATCATAACTTTGCTTGTTGTAGTAATGACAGCAAAACACAGGTTTCATTGAAATACAAGTTGATGACATTTTAACCATCAACAAAAAATAAAAAATATGCTTTGAATGTCAAAATAGCAATAAAGGTTTATTCTTTGTGGTCTAGACCAAGAACAGACTATTATTTTTAACATTTAACACATGTACTCCTTTACATTCAAGAAGTACTGACTGTGGTATTGTAATTGGTTTTCAATGATGGCTAACCTTTTAGAGATGAGTGTCCAAAAACCCACTTATTTATTGCAAAGTGCCAACACTGCAATTAAACCTGAATACTGAGATTTTAGTTTAGAAAAAACGACTCATACATTAACATCTTTTGTCTTAAAAGAAAACAACATGATTATCAGAGGTTCACCACCACTGGTTTAGCTAAACAAATGACCCATTTATTTGCCTCAAGTATTAGAATGGATTGAATAGGACTTCACTCACTAATTATTTAATACAGAGTATTTATCATATGCCAAACACTGTAAACTATACTTGAAAATACGCTTTAAAAAAAAAAAACAGTTCAGGCAGGAAACCCTTCTAATCTCTTTGCCAGGAAAAAAGAAATGAGAAAGTTAACTTTGTTATCTAAAACTAAGGCTTAGATTTCTTCAAGATAACTTACAGAGCTTCAGTATATAACAACCTAAATTACCCAGAAGCAAGGCAGCATATTTTTGATGTTTCTCCTGTAAAGAACGAAAGGTAGCCTACAGTTTTTTTTTCATTATGATGCTCTCAACCAAATCATAAGAAAGTGAAGTTAAATTCTACTCCCAATCGATATAGCCTACCTGTATTCCTCTGCCTAAAACTAAATCCACTTATCTAGTCTTCTTTCCATTTAGAAACAGATTAGGGAAGGTCATTAGCCATTAGGACTAGATGGCTCAAGTATACTGTAAGGAAATACCCGCATTCTCCTGTGGACTTATCAGTTCACCAGCACACACTGGTTGAGGCTGTACGAGTATTATTGTCCATTCTTTTTCCATCCATGTTGAACTAGAAGCTCAGAGGCCTATTGAAGGGAAGCACTGCTACTCCAAGCAGTAACTCTCCACCCCAAGGAAAGCAGGATAGCTTAGTGACCAAAGAATAAACATGCATAATTTTCCCAAGTGCAACAAATGCCCAGTAGGACACTTAGGACTACTTTCAGTGGTCAGTTTTGAAAAGTTTAAAAACTGATTTGAGATCAGAGGTTTCAACAAAGATATCGCCTACATTAATTGTGAACATGCATCAGTGATACTGAGTACTTGACATGCTCATTTTGACACGCATACACCGGTCCCCACATGTGTGTGGATAATGATATAGAGAAAATGGGAAAAGGCATAGTTGAGCCCAGGGGCCAGTAAACTCTTTCTGTGACGGCCAGGCCAGAAATATTTTAGGCCATGCAGGCCATAACATCTTCATGGCATCTGTTCAGCCTTGTTGTTATAAAGCAAATGCAGCTATACACGATACATAAATGAATGTGGCTGTCCTACAATAAAACTTTATTGATGAATAATGAAATTTTAAGTTTTTATTGCTCTTGTTTTTTGTTTGTTTGTTTGTTTTTTAAGCATTTAAAAATATACCAGTCTTAGCTGCGCATGGCGCCACACGCCTGTAATCCCAGCACTCAGGACACTGAGGCAGGAGGATCCTGCAAGTTCGAGACCAGCCTGGGCTACACAGTGAGTTGAAGGTAAGCCTGAGCTACATGGAGAGACCTTGTCTCAAAAGAAACCACTCTTAGCGCAGAACCTGTACTATAACAGTCAGCATGCCAGCTTTGGCCTGTATGCTATAGACTGCCAACCCCTCATTTTAAGCTACTCATAATTTTATTTCCTTAATATGATTAGCTTTCAAGACTTGTGATCACTTGATGGTATGTGGGTGGTAAATTTCTGGATTATTTGTTTCAAGAACCCCCTCAAAAAAAAAAAAAAGGTCTCAATTTTTCTTATTGTGCCAAGTATCAAATCTGTGTTTTCAAGCATATTCCTTAAATATATATTTCCAGGGGCTGGGGATGTAGTTCAGTGGTAGAGTGCTTGCCCAGCACATGCAAGGCCCTATGTTCAATCCCCAGCAATGTAAAAAAAAAAAAAGACACATTTCTCATTCATTGATAATGTGTATTTTCTCACAGCTAAATTTATGTGGTAACTCCAAGTGGGATAATAAAGAATAATGTGATAAAGTTGAATCGTGAGGTGTCTGTGTGTGCCTGTGCTTGTGTGTGTGTGTGTGTGTGTGTGTGTGTGTGTGTGTGTGTGTGTGTGTAAAGTGAGAGAATGAACAGTTAGAAGGGCCATAAGCAGAAAATGAGAATTTCCAGGTCATGTAGTCAAAGTACAAGTAGATTCCACCGAAGCTGACAGTCTGTACCAAATCTTGAGAGCAAGAAGGTGAAATTCACTTATCTCAGAGAGAGAGAGGGAGGAAGATGCTTGAAATGCTACCAAGCCTGAACTAGATGACTTCTCCCTAAACTATGAACGACTAGACTTTCACAGCTGCACACTAGCAACCCCTGGGAAACTCGAGTTAAATATTCCTAAAACAGGAATCTAGTTCTGTTATGAAACTCTTCATCATTTCGCCTCCTGACAGCCACAGAAATCAGCAGAACTCAGAAAGGACTCAGATGATGAGCAAGTAGCATTTTTAATAAAATTCAAATCCGGAGTCTTTGGGGTTTTTTCACTGCTGGCCTTCAGAGCTCACTATCATCAGCAATATTAACACAATTACTCAGGTAAAAATAGAGGATATGGGAAAACGGTGACCTTTTGCATTTCTTTTTAACCTCCTCTTTTCCCTGGGAAATATTTAATTCTGAATAATGTAAAGGTTAAAAAAAAGAGGTCTCATAGTATCTAAATAGGTTTCCATAAAAATTAAAGGAAACTATAAATACGTAGTTTTCTTCTCCCTCAATTGTAATATACCTGTAATAAAATTAACACACTTTATTAAGACAGATATTAGTCACTGCTAGAAACCACAAAATAACCCATTAAACTACCAGAAGTTGCAAAAACAAAGCATCCTTAAAATTTACTACTCTAAGGAATAATCTTCATATTAACAGTCATGATCCAATCATCCTGAAGTGTGCCATTTTGCTTAAGAGAAAGAAGTCAGGCAGTCAATTCACGAACACTTTACTCAATTAAATAATACCCCTAAGAATTTTGGGTTTCAAATCAGCTCCCTCAGGCAAAGGGGGCATAATCATATGGTTTTCTACTGAACTGCATTCTTCTATAAACATTCAAAAGAGTGCATTTGCTTTACAAATGAAATAGTCAATACAAAGATCAGTAACAATAAAAATATATGCCTATTTTTATACTATTACTGGCTTATAAAGCAATCATCAGTAATTCTCTCATCTACAAAGATGTAAAATGATATATAACTGTTACCAAGGAAACAGTAAAGTAAAACTGCATGTAAACTATCAAGCAAGTTAATAACCAGAAAATTAGAAGAGCAAGAAGAAACACCCTCAGATATAGCTGCAACACACTGTGCCCCCCATGGCAGATGTAATCAAGGGTCATAATTCACACAGATGGTCTAAAGGGCTGCAACAACTTGCCAGCTATTCCATGCTTGGCAGTAAATTTTTAAAGTGATTATCAAAAGACCTACTGGGTTCTTGAGGGGAAACTTGAGTTCTGATTTTTCACATGATCAAAAGGGCGCAGATTCTGTGAACAAATGGTTAGATGTAGGTACCTGAGAAAGCCAAAATACGTACTTTATTAATTCCAGGGTGGATTAAAGCCCTATGAGAATACTCTGCAATTACCACTGCCCTTACTCAGTGATAGGACACTTGGCAAATAGCAGTCACTACAAATGCTTTCTGAGTCAACATTCAGGAACTCAAATTCGTCAGAATGATAGGCAAGGCTAACACCCGGGGTAACTACGTGTATTTGCCTCTAAACCAAGAGAATTTTAAGCACTCAAGAACAATGCTGATCAAAGTTAAATCCTTTAGGAAGATTATCCATTCTGAAATCAGGAAAATCTTGCAGTGTAAGCACTTTCATACTTCACCTTTGAGAAAAGAACTTGATTTCTGTAAATGTTTAAAACACACACACTCTCTCACTATCTTCCTTCAAGGGCAGAAACAAGCAGCTGCAAACATGTGTTTCCGCAGGCTGGCAACCCTCTCAAGGTGCCCCTGTTTCAGCTTGGGGACCGTGCTTGGGCCCACACTGAGGAAAAGGAAGAGTTTCTGAGGCTGGTAGACTTCTTAATCGGCACATTGGCTCAGAACATGTGCACCTTCTCTCGTTAGAATATATAATGCACCACATTAAGGACAAAAGTGAAATTCACACTCATTTCGTAAAAATTAAACTCTTCAAAATGATACTAACCTCCCCCCACCAGGCTCCAGTTCTCTAAACTCTCAGATGTGTGAGTATCATGATGGTACACTCGAATTTAGCAAAGTGAGTACTAAACCCTTTTCACTGACACTCAGCATCCGACATCTCCAAAGCGCCACAGTTTAAGGACTACATCCAGCCTCTAAATGTTACGTTAATCTCCTTGGTTTTAGCATGGGAGGCCACTGAAAACTCTCCTGGTTACTTGAAACGATACTCTCAGTTGAACTTCTTTCTCTCCTCAGTGACATTTCTATTACCCAGAGGGCACTACACAATCTCTAAACTTGCCCATAGCTGTTTCCCGACCATGATTCATTATTTGACAGCTGTTTACTATCCAGCCATAGGCAGAAGCACGCAGGAAGTTAATAGAACAGTACTGTGAAGCCATGGCCCTCTATGATAGCAGCAGGAAACCAAACAATTTGCCACACTACAATCATACACTGCTTAACACATCAGTTTTGTGATCTGCAGGGACCTCTCGTGGGCCACTTGAAGAGACACATATTTACTCATCACCGCTATAGCTCCAGTCTACCCAGAGTAAGTTACGCCGGCCCCCCTTCCCTGGGGAAATCTGCTTGTGCCACAAAGACTGGCCCATGTGAATAGAGAGGGCAGGTGGAGATGGGCAGGAAAACAAAGACCTGTGGCTGTTGGAGAAAGGCCCATCTGCATGCCACCATCCAAAGTGAACGGTTCTAAAGTAGCCCAAATGGCATTTAGCAAAGCAAAGTCAACATACTTTTCTGCCTCCAGGCTTTTGGAAGCTGCTCCTCCCTGCCTGATGCAATCAACATGTCTCAATCTGACACTAAAGAATGAAAGGAAAACCTACAATTATTCTCTCCACATTATGAGCAAGTCTTTCAGCTGCATCCTGGAAAAACTCACCAACCCCCCCTCCTCAGTACCACCTCCTAGAGGTTTGAGGGTAGAGGGCCAGTCCTTCCAGAGAGTTGAGTGGAGAAGGCTGGGCATGGTTTTCTAGGACTTCTCATCCCTGGGTCTTGCCAGTTAATACCACCAGCACAAGCCCTTACTCCGTGGGTTCAGTGAAGACTTTGGAGGAGCCATAGGGCAGAAGATGGAGGAGGAATGCTCCGACCAGAGAAGACCTAGGTGGCTCCAAAGTGGAAATGTTCCTCTTCTCTCAGCACTGCTGGAGAAATCTGCCTAATTCGATTATTTTTCTTCAGTTTCAACAACATGGAAGCAAATTTCTAAATCTTTCAAGACTTATGACTACATAGTTACACACACACACACACACACACACACACACACACACATGCAAAGACTGGAAGTCTTTCTCTTCTCTCTCCATGACTTTGCCATCTGGGTCACAGCTGGGAGCACCTGGGTCAACCTACAAACTGACTTTTCCAGGGCATGGAAGTCTAATTTAGGGGTGCGAGAGGGGCACTTTTGGTCGCTGCTGCTTGGAAGGCAATCGCCCACGCTCCAAGTACTTCTGGCTTTCCCTAGCAGCAGCAATTACAACCATCTTCTCTTGGCCCTGAATTATACATGTGACCCCAAGCACCACTGGAGCTTTTCCTGAGGGAAAACAAACTGACTGCCATGAACATGTGTGTGAAGGCGTGTGTCTCCCGCTGTGTGGTCTACACCCGTGGATGCACAAGCCTCATCAGCCAGTTAGAAATAAGTTGATCACGGCAGCCCCTGGCCACCTGGCTTCCGTCCTATCTTAAGCCCCGCTGCACGCTTCAGCTTTTGCTTCACCCCAGCCTCCCGGGGGCGGGGGGGGGGGGACCAAGTTGCCCGCGGCGGCAGCGGCCCTGGGTGCAAAGCAAACCGGCGCGGCCCCTACCTCGAGAGCTTAGCAATCTTCACAAAGCTGAAGACATCCATGCAGGCAGCGGGGGACCCCAGAGCCCGGCGGCTCCGTCGCCCCTTCTCACGCCAGCAACGGCAGCCTCGGCAGTCCCATGGCCGGGACCTCAGTGCACCCGGGGCTCGAGTGGCGGCGGCGGCGGGTGGCGGCGGCGGCCCGGGAGAGCCCGCACCTTGAGGCGGCGGCTGCTACCCCCCTCCGGTCGGGAGCTGCGTGTGCATCCCCGAGCAGGACCATTGATGGGCGCCGGCGTTAGGAAAACTCAATGGAGAAGGAGCCAGGCTAGGCGCGAGGGGCGGGGGCGGGTGCGCGGCCGGGGTCGTGCGCCCCGCCCCGTGCGCTCGGGCCCTGGAGACCGTCGGGCGCCCTGGGAGGGCAAGGCCCGGGCACAAGGCGCTGCTCCTGCTGCCGGACTCTCGGGCCCCTGTGCCCCACGCGCCGAGGAGCGCGGACTGAGCCGAGTGGCAGCGGGCAAGCTTGGCACACGAGCACGCACCCCTCGCAACACTGCAGCTGCTTCCCAGCCTCCTTCCCCAAGCCGAGTCCCTTCTCCTCTCCCCACCCCCACCCGCCCAGGGGGAGGGGGCACTCTCCTGTCACCCTCTGCTTGTGCCTCCCGATCTTTCAGACCCAGACTAACAGTCTATGGCACACTGGAGGGCTACGAACGCTACCCTCTGCCACCCCAAAGCAAAGGGGAGCTGTGCAGCCGCAGGCTGCCCAATGCCTCGGTTTGTTCCGTAAACAGAACTAGCGATCAGGAAGGAGCAGGGTGTACCGAGTCTGGATCGTGTGTCCAGGGAAAAGACAAGGGAGATGCACAGCGCTGCGGGCTCGGTTTGGAGAGCTCAGAGTTCCCACCGCTTCCCCCGGCCGCCGGGGCGAGACGTGAAATCCGGGCTGGCGGGGAAGGTGTGTTCTTTGGACAGCGGCACCACGGCAGCGAAACAAGCCCGGGAGGCTGGGGGGTGGGGGGTGCAAACAGCTGTTCCTTACTAGAGGGTAGAGCCGGGGGTCCCAGGAGCCGTGCTGCGGAGGCTTATTTGATTGGGGCTGGGAATGTACAGGAAAGAAGGGTGAACATTAGGGTCTGGCCGGCAGAGCGAGCTGCTTTTTCAAATTGTGCAGTGGGTGAAGACGGGAAAGGAAAAGGGGGAGAGAAAAGGAAAAAAAAAAAAAAAAAAAAAAAAAAAACCTTGCCCGAGAAACAAAATCACAGAAACACAAACACTCACCTCAGGCATAGTAAACTCCAAGTAGCAGCCATTTAGAACTCCTAGCCTTCTCTTTTACATAATTACCTTGGAGAATCACGCCTGTTCATTAACTCAGTTCTGTCTCTGGGGAGGCTCAGGCTTCTTCGGGCCCCTTTTCCTTCTTTCTCACGGAGTCTCACGGCCTCTTCTCCAAAATCCTTTACATTTTCTCCCCCGACTCTGTGAAGGTCAGCTGGCCACATAAAGTGTGTGTTCTCCCACTCGGCAGCGTTCACCTGGTGGCAGGGCCACCGCAAAGAGGAGATACCACCCGCGAAATGTTGGAGGATCTAGTCAGTGCGTCTAGCTCTCCAAGAGGATTAAGGAAAAGGAAATAGGTTTAAACTTCCCAGACTTCTGCTTCTCTACTGCTCTGCTGTTAAAAGGAAAACCTTCAAAATCCAACCCTGGTACTTCTGCGTTTTTTAAAGGCATTTCTTTCAAAATTAACCATAAAATTGGTAGCAATCTGCGCATCCTACAAAATTTAGAACTCAGGCATAAAATTACATATTTTATGAACGAACAAAATCAACTTGCCTTTAACTTATTGTAGGGAGACTAGTTTAATATAATGAATATGGCTACTTCTCATGGACCAAGTTGTTGCGAGGGACCTTGGCTTTTGAACCCCCTACTGTTTGTGTAAAATAATTATAGTTTGGTTCTGCACAATGCTCTATAATTTTTAAAGCACTTTTGCATTTGAGTCTCATAGCAACCCTGTCATATAAGTAAGGCAGTATGTTGAAAAAAGAGAAGTCTTTTCTTTTTATGCCACAATCTATTCTCAATATACCAGACAAAGAGATGTTTTTTTAAACATGGGTCAGATAAGGTTACTCGTCTGATCCAAACTCTGCAAAAGCTCTCCATTTCTCTTTTAGCTAAAGTAGCACTTGTACAATGACCAACAAGGCCCTGGGTGCCTTAGCCATGCATCTCTCTGACCCTGTCTACCTCTCTACTCCCCTCCTCACACCTTCCACACACACTGGGCACCGGCAACACTGGCCTTGCTTTTCTTCAAAGCCCGCAAATATCCTCCAACCTTAGGCTCTTTGCAGTGGTCGTTCCCTCAGCTTGGGATGCTCTTCTTGTAGATACTTGCATGGCCAGCTCCTTCACCTAACAAGTCTTTGCACAAATATCACTGGGTGAAATCTATTTAAAATTGCAGGACCCTCACACCCAGGATATCAAGTCCTCAAGAACTGGTGGTTTTTCGTTTTTCTTTCTTTCTTTCTTGTTTCCACAGAACTTACTGCCCACTGGCATATTACAGAGTCCATTTTCATCATTACTATTTCTTGTCTGAATCTCCCGCTGGAATGAAAGCTCCACATGGGCAGAGAACTTTGTTTTGCTTTGTCTTTTTCACTGATGGGTCCCAAATGCCTAGAACAGAACCTTAGTGAGTATTTACTGAATGAATGAATTGGATGCCCAGACAAAGCAAAGCTGGTCAAGCATCCCCAGGAGTCCTGAGGACCTCTCTCAGCCATTCTCCTTCCTCAGCATCCTTTGCCCTCCTTTGCATTGCTAATGATGGCAATGAAGCCCCTCTCATGTACTCCAGCTTACTTCCCACCTTCACCCTTTCTACCTTTCCCCAAGAGAGTGGCTACCAATGTCTTCCCTTATCTCTGAGTCAACATTAGGCTACACAAGACCAGCTTTTGGTTAGGAGAAAAGAAATAAAGGAGTGAGTTTAGAAAATGTGTTTTGAAAAAGTATTTCCTTTTGAGAACAGAACAAGTGAGATGCCTTTTTAAAAAGAATACCCTTGGCCGAGCCTGATGATGCATGCCTGTAATCCCAGCGCTTGGGAGGCTGAGGCAGGAGGATCACTGCAAGTTCGAGGCCAGCCTGGGCTACACAGTGAGTTCAAGGCCAGCCTGAACTAAACAGCAAGACCCTGTCTCAATAAATAAATAGATAAATAAAAAGAATACTCATTTAATCAAGAATTATTAGGGGCTGGGAGTGTAACTCAGTGGTAGGGCATGTATTTAGCATGTACGAGACCCTAAATTTAAGCCCCAGCACCAAAAAAAAAAAAAAGAAAAACAAAGGAATTATTCCTGTTACCAAACAGCTAGTTATTCAACAGTGAAAGTGGCATTGTATTTACTTGTAGAGAGACAGCCTCCCTTCAAGACATCTGGTCTACCTGGAACAGCTTGCCGTGGGGCTTCTTCCTGTGCCAATTTCTGCACTACAATTATGAATGATGCAGATGCTGACTCTCCCCAACAAAATAGTCACCAGGGGATACGACCGGCTTCTCCAGGTCTTTATACTTCTCCGATAAAGTAATTATCTAGTATGTTTTCTAACAGATTGATAGCATTTTCTGAAGCAAAGAAATCCTCCCCCTCCTCCTTTCTGTCTCATTAATGTCAAAACGGAAGAATCTGCTCCCCAGAACATGCTAACACAGCCAGTTTATCCCTTTGAGCCACCATAGCAGACAGGCACAAATGTGAGTTGCCGGTCTCCCAGCCCTGTCTGCTCTGTGCCAGGTGAGTGTGGCAGAGGTTGGGGGAGGTTTCTTTGTCTACCATGAAATGGATAGGGCTAAAACAAACAAAAGCCAAAGAATGGGATCTTGAAGACCTGTATGATTTTCTGAAGTTTTAGCTCCAGCGTAGATAATCTCTAAGGCCCATTCTAGACCTTGTGTAGCAATTTACTCATCAGAAACTATATTTCCCAGGCTTGAGAATCTACTTAATTTGCTTTATTTAGATTCAAGTGACATTTGGTCATTTCTGAAAACCAGACACATTTTGAAACACTGTTGAGTGTACTCATGAATAAAAGAATCAAGGTGGTTAAATCTAGAGAAAATCCTGCAACTTCTCAGAGACTCAGTTTCCCCACCTGTAAATAGAAATTATAATACATCCTAGCTTTACCTAGAATTAGCATTTGAAATTGGGCTGCATATGAATTAAGGCACATGTATGCTAACTCTAAAAGGATTTCCTCCACTGTCTTGACCCTTGGCGATACTGTCAGAAAAAGTTTCAGCCTTTAAGATCATCTTTTTGAAGGTCAAAGTATATGCTTGGATTGACGGAGGTGGGCATGGCTGCCTAAACGTCAAATGCACTCTTACATAATCTCATCAAACCCCCTAGCTATGGTATCTTTTATGCTCTGTGCGATGGTCCTGTGTTCAAGCCCCAGTACTGAGGAAGGAAGTAAGAGGGAGTGGGAGAGGGAGAGGAAAAAAGGAAAAATAAAATAACTGATGGAAATGTGCAAAGTATTAAAGTTTCTTTGATTGAAAGAGAAAGACCAGGTAGCTACCTAAGATCTAGTGGTTAGCTGGGCACAGTGGCACATGCCTGTAATTGCAGTTACTTGGGAGGCTGAGGCAGGAGGATTGCAAGTTCAAGGTCATCCTGGGTAACTTGGCAAGACTCTTTCTCAAAATAAAAATAAATTAGTAAATAAAGGGCTGGGAACGCATGTCAGTATACCCCTGGGTTTGAATGCAGTCACACATACACACACACACACACACACACACACACACACACACACACCATGGTTTAAACATGTAAAACACAAAAACAAGAAGGGTTTTTACCTACTTCCATGTTCATCTGCACTTCCTTCTCCCCTTCTTTGAAGCTGACCCTCCTGATGTGTGCTCCACCTCTCTCTTGCATGACCAAGGCCCTCGTTCTGGCACTTTCTCTTTCTTTTACATCTATGCTTATGTCTTAGGTGACCACATTGAGTTTTATGATACTTAACATCATCTACATGCAACAGTTCCTACGTATATAACTCTAGCCTGGATCTCTTAACTCCAGATCACCTACTTAACATCTCTATCTAACATCTAATAGGTACCTTGAACTTCACACATCCTAAAGCCAATTCCATAGAGAAGACGCTTGCCTGCAGTCTTTTCCAACTGTTAAGGTCAACCCCATCTTTCTAGTTGCTTAGTTCCAAAATCCATGAGTCACTTTTGATTTTTTCCTCATGAACTTCACCTCAAATCAATCATCAAATCTGTCTGTTCTATTTTCTATTTCTGCCCCACTTACATATCTCGCCAATGTCACAGCTGCCACCTATGACCAAGCCACTGTCATATCCCCCTGGATCACCTCAATGGGCTATCATCACCTGATCTCCCTACACTCAATAGAACTTGTTCTCTCTTCCAGGAAAGTTCTCCTAGATATCTAAGAGAACATTCTTTTAGGACAAATAGAAATATCCCACTCTCCAGCATTCTTTATTCCTCTTTCTTTGTTTTATTGTTCTCCATAGCACTTCCTGTCATGTACTATTTCCTCTACCAGAACATAAGCACCATAAGGTGAGGAGGGACCAATGAATGAATGAGTGAACTATGTTGCACAAGCGAAGGTAAAGTGAATTGCTAGAATCACACACAGTTCACAGCAGAGTGAGGATCAGAATCTCACGTTCCTTGCCTTGCTCAGTAGAATGCCCCTCATGTCTCACCTAGCACACAATGGATAGCAGGTTGTCAAGGAGAAGAGGCAACAAGAGGGGAAAGAGGGAAGGCTTTCTGGAGGTGATGATACTGATTCTTAAAAGATATGTGACATTTAGCAACCAGAAAGATAAGGACAGGGGTTCAGTGGGGTTTCTTGGTTCAGGGCACAACATAATAAGCTAGTCAGTGGCATGAGACAGGAAAGGTGGGCAATGTATGGCAGAGACAGAAGAGGGATGAAGCTTGAAAGGCAGGCAAGGGCCAGGTCACGGATTACAGTTTATTGGTCAGTAGGCTTCCAATTTCAGAGAAAAAAAATATTTTTGTCCAAAAGCAATTATTTAGAGTGAGATTTTCTGGTGCAAAGAGGGAATATAGATCCCAGTCCACAAGGCATCCTCTTTGTCTTCTTTGTCTCATCTAACCAAGGCACACCTATGGGCTTCATAGGAACCTAGTTTAAGAGCCATGGTGATAGTGATGGAAAATTACAGACTGGCTAGAAGTAGAAGATGATCTTGTAGGATGGATATTTTAACCAGCTCCTTCTGAAGGCTATGGGGAGAAGAACGGAAATAAGAAATCCAGGCAGGAGTCTATGGCAGAAGTAGAAGCAATGGAGAATTGTGCTGGAGATCAAATGATCAAAACTACTTATTTGATTACGTATGGCATTAGGAAGTGGGGTCAAAGAACTCCCTCCAAGGGTCTAAATTGGATACCTGAGCCACGGGGATGCCTCAGTCAAGTGGGCTGTAAAACACCCAGGGGATCTCCCCAGGATGTTAGATCTACAAGCCTGAACCCAAAGGACAGTTAGGACACGTCAATGAGCCGCTGAATAGGATGAATTTACTGCAAATATTAATTTACCTTCTGTAGAGAGCTTTGTTTGTGAATAATGGAGCAATGTTCACTGAGATGGACAAGTATCTAAAGACAGTAAGATTCTTGAGAAATTAGGAAAAACAAACCCTAATTAACAGTAGTGAAGAAGGGATACCTATTCTTTGCTTGATCTGTCTCTCTCTCTCTCTCTCGTTGTCTCTCTCTCGCTCTCTCTTCCCCCCCTTCTTTTTTATTTTTATTTTTTACTTAATATTCTACAGGGGTGGGAGAAAGGACTAGGAGTTGGAAGGCAAGGCAAGATAGTTTTAAAGATTATTACTTTTATTAGCATTAAGTAAGAGGATGAATCACACTGTACATTTGTATTGTTTGGTTTTCCTAAAAGCTTTTGTTCTATTAGTCCTGGAAATAACCCTGTAAGTTAGACAGGAAAGGTATTATTATCTCATTTTAGGAATGACAAAAGGTGAGACTAGAAAAGCCAAGTGATGACAATAATTCTTGGTAAGTATGAGGATTATTATACCATGAGAAGCACTATTTCCTGGAGATAAACGTAGCATCATAAAGGAAACTTTGGAATACAGATTTGTGGAAAAAAATCTCTAGTTCTACTAATATAATTCAATTG
Organism: Hystrix cristata; assembly: GCA_004026905.1. Lineage (NCBI taxonomy): Eukaryota > Metazoa > Chordata > Mammalia > Rodentia > Hystricidae > Hystrix > Hystrix cristata. Next base: position 79,010 of record PVJO010001021.1, read on the forward strand.
TTTTATATTTGATTATCTGTAAGAAGACTTCACAATTTTAAATGCTATACTGGGTTTTAGAAGGAACGGTCGATAAGGCACTAAGAGTTGAGTTCTATTCCCAAATCTGTACATAAAAATGAACCCACCACCTGTACCGGGGCTTGAACCCCTAGGTACCCTAACACTGAGCTGCATCCCCAGCCCTTCATATTTTTTATTTTGAAATGAGATCTATGTTTCTCAGGAGGGACTCAAACTTTTGATTCTCCTGCCTCAGTCTCCCAAATAGCAGGGACTTCAGGCATGCACCACTACTTAACTTTTCTTACTGTTGCCTTTCTCATCTATAAATTGTATGGGTTAAAATATGTTTCCATGATTTACTTCCCTTCTCATGCACTGAAAATATATAATTGAATCTTCCTGAAGACCGATATATATATTTTGAGATCTCACTTATTTGGTAATTCTGCAAACAAGAAGGCTGGGTTCATGGGCCAGGGATAGAGTAAGGCCCTGGAATGAGTAAGGCCCTGAGTGTGATCTCCAGCACAGAGAGAGAGAAAGTGAGAGAGAGAGAGAGAGAGAGGGAGAGAGGGGGGGGAGAGAGAGAGAGAGAGAGAAAGAGCAGTCAGGCTAAGTTCTACAGGAACGAATTCAAGATCAGAGATTTTTACCAGTCAGCTGTATATCTATAAACTAGAAAATTATTAGCTCAGCCCCCTAGCAGCTGAACTTTATTCAAGGTTAAGAACCAGGTTTGCTATATATACCTTCTACAGGCCTTATTAAGTCACCCCATTTCCTTTACATCCTTCTCCCCGCCCTCTGTCACCCATTTTGCTCAGGAGGATGCCAAAGGCTGCCCATGTAGGATTATAATTACTGCTTTCCCACTGAATGCCCTCTTATCTGATGAAGTATGGAAAGGAAAGGGGGAGGAGGTCATTGAAAAGATTCCGCCGGTATATAACTGTCAGAAGATGAAGTCTTACTGGGACAGACGCTGTAAAAATATTTTGAATTCTTATGCAACATTCAAAAGACCCTATAAAGCCTCATATTTGCCAGAGATACATTTTACCATTTCAAACTCATTTTCACCCTCCCTGATCCAGACTCACTTTTCTGCTGTCTTCTGACACAGTGTTCCTGCCCCTCGGCCCCTGAGTAGACCGAGACCAATCAAACCACTTTGAATAGCAGCACTTCTGCTTGATGGAGAAATTGCTCTGGTCCTGAAAATGCTTGTGAGGGTGAACTTTAAGGGAGATGTATGTATAAAAACAGCTCACTTGAGTTGTTCCAGGCATTTGAACTCTCATTTTGTATTATTATTTTACTTATTAATTCACTCAATTTTTTTTTAACTTCTTCCAAATGCCATCCACTATGTACTAGGGACTGTGGAGAGGGAATCAAGTCTTACTCATTGTGATGTTTTGGAGGATGGAACAGGAAGCAGCACTGGAGACTGAACTCAGGGCCTTCCCATTGAGCTATATCCCCAGCCCTTTTTTATTTTTCATTTTGAGACAGAGTCTCACTAACTCAATAAACTGCCCAGGCTGGGCTCTTGAATTTGTGATACCCCTGCCTCAGCCTTCCAGAGTGATGGGATTATAGCGTGGTCAACGTATCACCTTGATATCAAGGGCTGCAGCAGAAACCTCCCGCTGCCTGCTCCACAAGCTTGCTTTCCCTCTTTGCATGTGGAAATAATGTCCTTGCTCAGGACCACCCGAGGCCCCTCCCATCCAGAATGTAGTCCTCCCTGCCCATTGCCTTGCTGTTTCCTGTCTCCATCAAACCTGGAGTTGTCGCTATCACCTGGCAACCATGAGGCTGCTGATAATGGAGCATAAAACTGGGTTCTAGAACCAACCTATAATGCTGACCTACACATTCTCATTTTCTGAGTTAATTAACTGTCTCTTTCTCTCTTTCTTTTTTCTTAAGCCAATGATAAATGGACATTCTGTTACCTTCACTGAGTGCAACCCTAATTGATCCAGGGGTTATTGGTTGTGGGAGGATGGCATAAAACCACTTTTCAAATCACCACAGTGTAAGAGATTTAATAAGGCAACAGTATAAATAACTACAGTGTAAGCTAGATAATCATTATAATACCCCATATTGATACAATGCTTGCCAGTTTAGAAAGGTTTCTGCACATGTTGTCTCAGGCTTTACCACAATCCTGTGAGGCAGGGATTATTACCTCCAATTTATAAATAATAATACCGAGGCCCTAGGAGGGTAAGTGATTTGCCAGAGATCACACAGCAAGCAAATGAGAAGCAACAGTCCTCACACAGATGCATTCTAATTTCTAATTCACTGAGTTTCCAACTACACCGTGGCTCCCTTGCTCAGCACAGTGGCTGGAGGGGGCGCCTGAGCGGTGTGTGTGGGGAGGGTGGGATGAGGTAGGTGGGAGGACGTCCTTCCTGAGCTGGGCCTTGAAGGATGGGTGGAACTTCCAAAAATCAGCAAAGATCACACAGAGCACAGAGAGATGGAAGAAATAAGTATTGTAATTGGACTACAAGCCCTAACTTAGAAATCAAGCCTTAAATTTTACAAGGATTGACTGACTGATTTGCAGTACTGGAGACCAAACTCAGGAGCATTCTACCATTAAGCTATATCCCTATATCCCAGCCTTTTTTTTTTTTTTTTTGAGACAGGGACTCCCAAAATTGTCCAGGCTGGCCTCAAACTTGCTATCCTCCTACCTCAGCCTCCTGGGTGGCTGGGATTACAAGTATGCACCACCACGTCCAGCAAAGGACACCATTCTAGTAGACAATAGGCTCCCTTGGTGACTCTAGAATAGAGATCGTGGGGTGCTTACAGTAGGAAATTCAACTTTATCAATGAGGCTCCGGTAGATGAAGGAGAAGAGATCCTGGGGTGCAGAAACCAGTGGGGGGCTATGTTTTGTGGTAGTCAGTCTAGTTCGGTGTGATGGGCCAAACTAGAGCTGGACATCGGGAATGGAGGAGATGGAGGGGTAGGGTGTGGCTCGCTGGTAGAGCACTTGCCCAACAATAACAAGGCCCTGGGACCAAACCCAGACTGGGGGACGGGGGGAACAGATGGAGTTGGGTGGTTGGCGAGACTCGGCTTTAGGGTGTGGGTCGTGGTGGAGAAGGGAGGAACCAAATGAGAACTCAAGAATTCAGTGACAGGTTTCAAGGAATGGCAAGACACAGAGGACAGGTCCACTGGCTCTTTGGCACCCTAATCAAACTACTTCCCCCTTCAGAACCACTCAGAGGGCTCCTTATGGAGCCATCAGTACAGCGTGCAGGTGAGGTGGGATCTGTCCCTCACCCTTCCTGGAGTCACCACCAAAATTTCAGACCCACCCTTTGCTGTGTTCCCGGCTGTGTGAGACACCAAAATCCACCTCTCATCTGTCATGCCTCAGAACAGGAAGAGGAGGAGGAAAGAGCCATGATCCTTTTCTTCCCAAGGCATCAGCTTCATCTCTGATCAAGAAGCATCTTCTCCTCTCTATGGCGTTTTGCCATTATTTTGATTATATTTTTCATTCTGGCTTTCCTTGGGATGCTCGCCATCAATTGGCAGACAGATGTCCTTCTCTATGGTGCTTCCTGTGTCCTGCTGTGTCACTGGCTAGTGACAAGCTGTGGCTAAGTTGTCAGCTCCCTAATTACAGGACAGTCTAATTACAGACATGTTACACTTGCAAGGTATTATTACAGAGGCTCTGTCTGCCGTCACCCAGAAGTAATGTAGCAAAATATTAGCTCAGTCATTAGGGGACTTTTACATGTATTGACCTAAAATCCCCCATGCATGTTTGGCCTTAGGGATGCCCTTGGATTCTGGGGAGGGGTGAGCTGAGTGAACCCTGCTGATGGAGTGAGCAGAAAACACTAGGAAAGATGAAAGTCAGGAGCAAGCAAATCAAGAAGGGCCACTGCGTTGCACCCCATTCCACCCCCACCCTCCTTCACTTGGGAGAAGGAAGCTTTGATGTTTGCTTGCTAAAGCTAAGAACATCTGGACTCTGGTTATGAGGGCTGTCAATGTTAGCAAGTGAAAAGTTAGCGGTATGACTGTTCCACCCTGAAGAAATCAAAGGATGGAAATAATCTATTCCCCCAGACGACTTTACCCTGTCTGGAGGGATGCTTGGATTCCTTCCAGAACAGAGCTGGGAAAAACAGTTTCCACCCCTCTGACCCCAGCGTGCTGCACCAGTTGGGGAGCGAGGAGAAAAAGCATCAAGAAGGAAGGCCAGGAAAGGGAAAACTCCCAGTAGCCCGTCAGAGGCTACCCATCAAAGTGGAAAGCTCACCTACTGAGAAAAGCAGTGCTGGCAGCCATCATCCTGGTTTCTGGTATATTTGAGATCGGCCAATATTAAGATTGCTTTCTTTCCAGCCACACCTGCAGATGCGGTTTCCTTTTCGGGATGACAAACCTAAGGGACAGTCTTCTCACTGTGGGTGCCAGATAGCTCAGGATGGCCAGGTGCCAGGAGAACAGTTCAGAAAATTAGCACAGCCCACATTGACTCCCAGGTGAAAGATATGGCTTTAATCAGAGGGTGTTAACAAGCAGATGAGAATTTTAGACCCTCAGTATGGAATCACCGGCAGAGCTAAAAGCTTTTAGAAAGCATCTGGGAGCTAGGCATGGTGACCTATGCAAGAGGATCACAAGTTTGAGCCTAGCCTGAACAACTTAGTGACTTAGTGAAAACCTATCTCAAAATAAAAAATAAAAAGAGGCTGAGGATGTAGCTCAGTACAAAGACCTTGGATTTGGTCTCTAGTGCCACCAAAGAAACAAAAGCCTCTGGGGCCCTAAGCATTCTGTCAGGACTCCATGATGATTGCCTCAAAGGAAACGAGGGCGAAAAGGTTCCCACTGATTTGCAGGACAGAACCCACTACACGAAGCAGAAATTAATTGAGCAGTTAGCCTAGGAAGTAGCGTACATTCTTTCACTGATTTGCTCATTCATTCAGTCAGTACTTTTTGAGCATTTACCATGGGGAAGGCATTGTGCAAGAACTGTGGGACAACACATCTTCATCAAACTGCTATACCCCAGGGGACACCCCACTACCACCTTCCCTCCACTGTCCTACCGAGCATAGGAAAATGGACACTCAGCAACCATTAAATATACACGGCCCCGTAAGATTGTTGAAATAATTCTTAAAATTTTTTTAATTTTGAATTTTATTGCTAATAAAATATGCATCTTGTTCTTGTGATTTAATCCTATTTATATACAAACACTTACGAACTGAGTTTCAGCCAACTGGTTGCCATATTGTGATATCATTAAGTTTTGTAAACATTTAATTATACACTTATTACTTTCAATTTTACAGCTTATTTGCATATTTTCCTCAGGTCTCAAATTATCAACTAGACCCTTGAAAATCACAAAGGTCCCTGCTATTCGGTCTGTCACATATAAGCATTAGGGTATACCCAAAAGGCTCTCCTGCTGTGGAACTCACCTTCTGGGTGGGAGAAAAAAAGACTTAGGTCTTTATGATAAGAGCTAGAAAGGGAACTTACAGCATGTCCTGTTATCATTAGCTCAGGACCTAACTCGTCCTAAGTGGACAAAGTACATATTAGGGGACATTTCCCAGAGCCAAGTGATAAGCACTAAGCATTGAAGAATACATAGGAGTAAAGAGAAATCAAGCCAAGAAGATCACTCCAGAAGGGAGACCCGCATGTGCCAAATCCCGAGGGAAGGAAAAGCCATAGGCTGGACCAGGGTCTGATGACAAAGACTTCAAGGGACAGCAGCAGCTAGAGAGGTCAGAGCGGCGAAGAAGAGCCACAGACCCTCCACATTCATTCAACTATTTGAAAAAAAAATTTTTTTTAATTTTTATTAGCACATGTGTGCAGTGCATAATGATTACATTCCTCATGGGGAGTTGGTGCCTGTACATAACATATCTTAACTCTTTTTTTGACGCTTTCCTCTCCTCTCTCTCCCCTTGCTCCACATCTCTTGGTCCTCCTCTTCTCTTTTGCAAAAGATCTATCTCCCTGTTTCCCATTATCGACTCTTCCTTGGAGTGACTTTTCCAAGCAGCAATGACATGTCTGTTCCCACGATCCCAGGGTGAGTGGGCAAGGTGGGAGAGGGAGAAGGAGGAAAGGTACAAACAGAACAGACTCCTCTTCTCTAACCCAAGCGGCATGGGCACAACAGCCCACGGGAGCAGGGATTCGGCCCGACACGTGCAGAACAGGGGCTATGCTCCCAAGCACTACCTGCCACCTGCGGGCTTCCCTGGGGGTGAGCTGCCGCCCAGGGGCATCTGGCAGTACTTGAAAACAGTTTTTGAAGCCAGGCATGATGGCACATGCCTGTAATCCCAGCACTGTGGGAGGCTGAGGCAGGACAGTCACAAGTTCAAGCCCAGCCTGGGCCATTTAGTGACTTAGCGAGACCCTGTCTCAAAAATAAATAAATAAACAAACAAACAGTTCTCGTTGCCACACCTGGGAAAAAGAGTTACAGCAAGATTCTAGTGGTTTGGGACCAAAGATGCTGCTAAGCATCCTCCAATGCACAGCAGAGCTCTTACAACCAAGTGTCAAGGCTGAGAAACCCTGCTGGAGGGTGATGTTGTAAACTCAAGAACAATGTGGTGAAACTAAAAGCTGGAACTCTACTGTTTTCTGGGTTTTTTTGTTGTTGTTGTTCAGATGAGAGCTGCTATAGTGCATGAGACAATGGAAGGAACCAGGAAGAGGAATACTTAAAAGAAATCAAGCTATGACTTGCTTATGCTCTCTGGGTGCATTTAGCAAGACCACTGGGAAGCTGGGATAAACTGTAAAGAATAAAGGGGCTGGGGTAGGAGCAGTTCTTGCCCAGCAGAAAGGCAGGCGCTCCTTACACAGTTGTGCAGAATGTGCACTAGAGAATTTTAGAGGGTACCATTCATATAATATTAACTGTAAGTGTATATATGGACTCAGAAAATTTTCTGAAACATAAAACTGAAGTGTTTTAGAAAAATAAAGCTTTTTATCTCTAATTTTCACTAAGATGATAGCTGCTTAGTAAAGCTTTCTGCTCATGAACCACAAACCCATACATACTTTCATTTGGGGCCCCTGACCCCGTAGACCTTGTTCCATGTCAGGGGTTTAGAAGCATTGGTACACTCTCTAGAGTATCAGTTGACTTCTGTCTGAGCTCGGATGCTGGCAATATTCCTGAACTCTCTGCATTATTAGTTAACACAGAACTCTTCAAAGCACTCATGAGAGAAGCTGAAATTATGTGTTCGACTCTCCCCTCTTTCTTCTATTTCCTCCCCTTCCTATATTTCCAAGCACCTTTCACAGTGGCGTGTGGGCACAGGGGTGATTTGACGCTGTGAAGTGTGGATGAAAGTGCTGGCTTGGCCCGCCAAACCCTCTGTGTACAATTTTCCACTCTGTCTTTTCCTGTTACTGCAAAGAGAAATCCAAGGCCTAGAGAAGGATGGAGCCAGGAGGCGACACTTCTCTGGGCCTCGCGGTGAGCACATAGCACCCCGAGCAGCCCACTGTGTGCTGGAAGACAAAGGAACAGCTTTTGTATGAGTCTTTTGCACATTTGAGGCTGTTTGGTGGAGCAGGTGAGCTGCCCCTCTTAGTGCACTGTTGAGGGGCAAATTATAATCATCAGGTCAATAGGGTGGTGATAGAATATAGCATTTAATGCCACAGAACCTGGATCCAGAGTACCTGTGTTTGCATATTGCTACTTTTTAGCTGGGAGGCCTTGGGCTAATTTACATGAAAGTGTGCCTCAGTTTCCACATATAAAATTGGGGTGAAGTGTAAATAATTTAAAGAGCTAAAAAAAAGACAGGTAATAGGAAATAGGGAGGTAGATGTCTAGTATAAGGGAAGGGGATCCTGAGATGGAGTGGGGAGGGAAGAGAAAGAATGGTCAAGAAAAAGAATTAAAATATATTACGTACAGGTACCTACTCCCCACAATGAATGCAATCAGTACATACTATAAACAAATATTAATAAGAATGGTGCTAATAATCATGCTTCATTTTTAAGTGTATGGTGAAAGTCAATACATGTAAGTTGCGTCCGCCAATGTTTCAGAAGTCACAAGGCTCAACGATAGCTAGCTATTCAGAGGCAGGTCCTTGGGCATGCTCACTCTGCATATACTGAGGAACGGGCAGAAGACAGCTGCTAGTACAACACAGGACCAGGCTTTGTCACTAAGTCTCGATCTTCAAAAGACCTTTGCTTCAGCCTGAAATATCATCGGTTTCTGTGACCCTGAGATAAGTAACCTTGGAGAACCCCACAGCACAAGAATGGGACATGTTGTGAGGCTTGGATGTGATGGCGTTGCCTAGGGAACCAAGCACACGGTTCAGCTTCATCTTGTGTCAATTTGGGACATATCCCAAAGATGGGTTACTCTCAGAGAGATCAAGGAAGGAGGGAAAAGGAGAAGACGCATGGATCACCCTCTGCAAAGCCACCTTGCCAAGGTCAAGTAGTAGACCAGTGGCTCTCAAATTGTTTCATTATTAGGATCCCCATTATACTCTCCAAAATAATGGAGGGCTCCCCAAACCCTTTGTTTGTATGAGTTATACTTGTCAATATTTACTGTGTTAGACATTAAAACTGAAAAACATTTAAATATTTATTAATTCTTTCAAAATAAGGACAATAAAACTACTTACATGTTACCATAAATAACATTTTAATGAAAAATACTTGTATCTATAAAAGAAAAAATAGAGTAGGAAAAGTGGCACTGTTTACATTTTTGCAAATCTCTTTAAGATTGGGTTTAAGGAAGGCAGCTGGATTCTCATATCTGCTTCTGCCTTCAATCTGTTCAGATATCACACATCATGCAGCCTGTAGAAAACTTCACCAAACATTAATGAGATAATGAGATTGAAAAAAGATAATAAAGTCTTAGGGTTATAAGAAAAGTAATTTTGACCTTGTGACCTCATGAGTGAAATTTGAGGATATATGAAGGATCACCAGAAGCGAGAACTCCTGCTCAGCAGATCTCACTAACTGGCAGCAGGGCGTTGAGATCAAATGCCCATGTTTTCTTCTGAAGAAATCATACATTATTGTATCCTGACATAGCTGAAGTACACATATTAGCCTAGCCCAGCTTGAAGAAATTAAGGCATGAAGAATTTATGTACTTCACCCAGGTTCATATAGTTAATCTGTCTCTTCAATTCAAGTCTTGGGTTTTCTCTGTCTCTTTCTTTCTTTCTTTCTTTCTTTCTTTTTCTTCTACTCAGTCGAAATTCTCGCTTAGTCTTGCTACTATATCAAAATGTCTACTCAGTCCACTGTTGGTAAGTGATCACAGGTAATCTGAGCATAGCACACCTGGTACAGATGACCTCAGCTCTCACCCAATCCCACTCTGAGGCTAATTTAGTATTTTCTATGCTTCCTAGCAGAGATGCAATTCCATGACCCAGTAGCTGGAAGTGGACTATGGAGAAATCGCAGAGTAGAGAGGTGGTAAATGACAGCACACCACACATCACTTATAAAAAGTCAATTTCTCTAAGTGAAAATCCTTCCATCTCTTCCTCACCTCTGGCAACCTCATCTCTACTTCCTCACTTCCCTCAGTCACTCAGAATCGTACTTCAGGCTGGAGACTCAGCTCAGCAATTACAGCGCTTGCCCAGCAAGTGCAAGGCCCTGAGTTCGATCCCCCGCCCCAGAAAAAAGAATCGTACTTTATTTGGGGGGAAAATTTAGCTTTCAGCCTTAGCTTGTATTCCCAGTCTGCAAAAGCAAACTCAAGACTGATGACTACTGCTGTTGCTTTGAATGCCCCTTGCACAGCACCACTCATTTGGCCACACCTGAATGATTCATTGGAAAAAAGTGTGATTACAAACGGTCTTCACTTTGGTCTTTATTTCTACTTAGTGCCACAGAACGGATGTGAGCTTCACAGAGTCTGAGGGGACCACAAAGAAGTCCTGTAACTATACTGCTGTGGCTGGGGCCCACCTTCTGCTCCTGCAGATACATTTACACACGGTATGCCCACAGTGTCCATGAATGGGCCACACTTGGCACTGGAGTCTGAGAGGCGGAGCTGATGCTATCATTAAGGCCCACGTTCTGGTGCATATTATCTCCAGACAGTAGCGTTGAATTCAGTGTTTTTCTGCTTCTCTTTCCTATGTTTGAGGACATTCTCACATCGCCACTCTGTCTTTGCGTCTCCAGGCAAAACTTATTGACTTCTTGAAATTGAAGCTCACATTTTACTTCCTTTCATGTTTTACCATTTGCTTAGCTTTCTGTAGACTCCCCCAATTCTTCCATATGCTTTTTAAAATTTGAGGCCCTATACAGCAACCATCCTCTAATAAGTCTGATTTTTAACCATATAACATATAGTAAGAATTAATTCATAATTTTTCTCATTTTATATTGATGACATAGCAGTGATGTGTTAATTTTAAGACAAAATTAGCAATTCCTCTTCTATATCATGGCAAACCAAAATTAGAAGACAGTCCAAAAACAGCTCCAGGCTACTAAACATAAAATCTTTCACATTACTCATCAAAAAATCTCCAACACATACACTACATCAAACTTTTCATGGTGGCTGGTTTGAGACCTATGTGTAACTCTATTAGAAGTCCCCTTGAAAAGATAATGCCAAGTGTTTATTATTATAACACTGTGGTGCCAATTCTGGACACACTACTGTGGACCAAGGAAAAACACTTGGTCTGAGGCAGTCATCACGGTCCAACTCAAGACTAGCTAAGTCCTTTGACCCAAGAACTTAAATGCAGAGGTACAGCAAGCACACTCAATTACTGGTGGGTGGTACAGCCCTAAGGTTGGGGTCCTTAAGAGAAATTAAAATTGTTGGAGAGAAGAGACTAATAGAAGCAGAAATGGAAGAGGTCTGGGGTTGCTAACAGAGGGCTAAAAAGACACAAGGAAAGAGCCGTCATTCTCAGTGGCTTCCATCCTTCCATTCTCACGATGTATGGCCACATTTTGATCCATGAATCTCAGCAACTGCACGGTACAAATGTTCTACAATTCCCTTCTTTACACAGCTAGTTTGAGCAGATTTCTAATTCTTGTAACCACATGATTTCTGGCCAAGATCATCGTTGCAACCGGATGGCACAGGCCTGAGAGGCATGATGCTCTGGGTCTGACACTGCCTGGCCATACAAGTCCACCCTGCCCCACCCCCACTCCTCAGTGGCAGGTGTTCTCATTGACTTCCCGCAAGCGCCCACAGGAGGCCTTTCTGCTTCCATTGACAATGGCAATGCCCCAACAGGGCCTTGGAAATGGTTTTGCTCATTGCTCATTACTAGGTCTGTTAACAGGCAGCAGTGACCCGCTGCAGACTCACATTTTTTTTTTACATAAAGCATTTAGCAATTTGGTGTTGAAAAAAAGAAAGTGGGGTAAGAATACTTCTAAGCACTTTTTAGAAACGTCTGGCTCCTTTGCCAGGCCCTCAAGTGTGCACTTAACAGGTTAGTCAATGGCTCTCAGTGAAGACAGTTCCAGTGGATAATTCCACTCACTAGTATGTACACAAGGCAATAATAAAGTATAAGAATTGAAATTAGAAAAGGGTATCTAGGTTGAAGAGAGTCAAGTAGGCTTTGGGGAGGAGACATATTTTGACTTGGTACTAAGGGGTTTTAGAAGTCAGTAATAAAAAATATTGAATACTCTGGAATTCTCCCTGTGCTCATTTTTCTTTACTACTGTACATGGGTTATGTTAAGAATAAAAGTATTCTAAACATTAAAAAACAAACAAAAAATTGATCTAGATGAAATAGAGTGGAAGAAATAGGAAAAGAGAATATCAAGCAGAAAAAGATACTGTTTAATATCCTCAGGAAAGAAAAGAGTTGGAGCATAGATATCGAAAAGAACATTTGGTAAAATCTGATAAATGAACGGCAGTAATCTAGGTTGCAGGGAGGGAGGGGCACTATGAGCAGCATGAGCACAGGAGTGACAGCCATCACGTCTGGAGGCCAGTTAGCAGGATATTTGGAAGTGCAATGACAATGTGTCCTTTTATGGGTGGGGTGGTCTGGTTCAGTATTCTTGAAGGGGAAAGAGTGAAAGAGTAAATGATAACATTAGGCGATGGTTGCAGGAATGTGGGCTGAAATGAGAGAGACCTACGCCAGGATGGTGGCCACAGAAATGCAAAGAAAGGACAGACTTCGAGAGACACTTGTAATAAAGATCATGAGTGTGGAGACTAATTTAGTAGAGGGGAAAAAGAAAACAAAGGAATTTCACAGTTTATTCATTCAGTCAATTTTGCAACAAACACCTACGGTGACAGGTATATATTCTCTGATATTATTGCATCAGAGAAGAGTCTTATTTGTTAGCTACCAAAGCAGAATCAAGGTATAGTGTACACAAAGATAATTTGTTATAAGAATAACAAAGATCACAGCATCAGTGAGAACTTGGAGGGTCAGGGTTAGGAATGTGACAGAGCCAACGATGTCCTGTTGTCGCAAGCAGTCTTTCTAACCTGAGCTCCATGAGCAAAGGAAGCTGTACCACCCTACAGCACACCTCACGTATAATGACTTCCCTCCTCTCCTACGCATCCAAGTGCCATCTCAGGCAGAATCGAGCAACTTGTCACTCAAAGCATTTTTAGTCTCTGTGGTTCAAATGAGGTATCCCAGCTGAGAAGGGCTACCTGGGGACTGAGCAGAAGTCACCACAGCAAGGGGGTCCTGTCACATACTGATCACTGCCTTCATTTGCGTATTACTGCTTCACTGGTGCTCAGGATTTAGTCTGAAGAGTGGCAAGAGCTGGAGCATCTGGAAAATCTTCAAAGGACCTGAAAAAGATCAGTGAGGGCATCCGAGCCCAGCCCATGTGTTCATCCCAAAATTCACCGTGCAAAGAGCTTGGCACTTTGGGGGAATGATGACAAGTGTGATGGGGCCAGAGACAGAGAGACTGGGGATTAATGGCAAAAGATGAGGTGGGACATGTGAACAGGACACCGAAGGCCTGAGTTATTCTTTTAAAAAAGCATTCAGACATTACCCTTCAGGCCTTTCAAAAGTCACTGAAGTTAGAAAAGTTTCAAAGTGACATGACAAGACTTGTTTGCCACAGCAGGAAGATGGATGGGAGCTGAGTTCTAAGAAGGAAAGACTAGAAGAGTAAGGAAATGACTATCTATATGATACATTAAGAACAATGAGCCATTCATCCAGGAGCCTATGTACATAAATCAAGCCTCAGAAATGTTCCAGTGACTAGCATGGAGAGGCACAGCTTGCCACGGAAGAGTGAGAATTGAAACCACCAAGTAACAGGGAAACCATCCAGGAGTAAATTTAAATCAGGTGACAAATGATAAGGTCTGGCAAAAAGGAAGTGGCACTAACAGTGGGGAGGAGAAGATATTGCAAGAATGACAATAAATCTAAGGGAAGGGACATGAGTTAATCTTGTATCTATTACTTTATCTGGATATATGTAACATCAAGAAGAGGAATAGGAGGTCAGCACCAGGGAATACTCAGTTAGAGGATGAAAGGAACCAACAGAAGGACAGGAGAGCAAGAAGAGAGTGTCAAAGGCATGGCCCCATGCTGGGTGGCATGCAACAATGAAGGAACGGAACAAATAAGAAAGAGAGAACAATCACAAAGACCAGAAAGACCTATCCCAAAGACATTATACATCTCATTTCTGTTCCAAGACATCTCTCAGATCCTGGTCTCATAAAAAGCAAACAACAACAACAAAAAAAAAATCAAATGATCTCCTTGAAAACTTGTTCATATGGCATAGAATAATCTTGTGTTCTTGCTTCCTTTCATCAAAATATTATTTACCCTTGAAATACTTTATTCTGATAGCACTAAGATATAACAGAGATGAAAAATTACCTCCATATACCTTTGACCTGGTCTACCACCTTTAGGAATCAATCTATCCCAAAGAATGACTTAAAAATGAACTCAAGACTGGCAGTGGCTATATTGCTCATAGTATAAACAGAGTAGAACAAAACCAGAAAAGGGGCATGTCTCAGTGGTGGAGCATGTTCTCAGCATGTGCAAGGCACTGAGTTCAATCCCCAGCAGCAAAAAACAAATGAAACAACCCAGAAAACATAGCTGACAAGCAAGCAAAGCCAGGATATGGTTACACTCACTGTGCTATAGCAATATCCTACACTGCCGATCAAGTAGATACACAGAAAAATTTATGTGAATCAAGAAAAGAAAAAAATAAACCCTGAATGTACCAGCACAAAAATTGGAAGAGGTCATCCAATCTTATACATAATTAAGATTACATTTAAGAAGTTATTGAAGGGAAGGGCGGGGGAAAGGAAAAAGAAGCAGCAAGATATATCATGTACTGGTACAAATTCCCTATGATGAATGTTATCACTATGTATATCTAAAATGTACCATTAAAATAAAATTTTAAGAAAGAAGTTATTTTGTATTTTTATTGTCTATTACCTTGCTACTTATACATTTATTTTTTAAATGACTAAAACTGGAATAAAAACAAAATATAAGACAATTATTTCAGGTATGTTAGTATAATGAGAAAAGAATTTTCTAGGTTGTGAGGGTGACTCGGTGGTAGAACACTCACTTCACACATGTGTGAGGCCTGAGGTTCCACACCCAGCAGTATAATTAAAAAAAAAAATTTCCATTTGTTAGATTCAATTGCCACACATAAAATTTTACAGTTAAATGTCATTGCGTAAGTAAGGAGCTTATACAGTGTATTCTTATGTGCCCAAAATCAAACTGGCCTACTGAGGTCATATCCCAATATAAAAAAAAGGAGATCGAACCATGAAAAGTACTGAGAGACTAAAAATATTATTTTATAAGCTCTTCAGAGAAATAACACAGGGCTGTATTATTTACACAGAAACAGTAAATAACAAGTGTGGAAGAGATTTTTTATTCATTTATTGTGAAATGTGAATTCATGTTTATTTGATGCCACTCATGAGAATGATCATGAAACAGTCTCAAGAAGAGAAGCACGTGATTTTTTAAAAAATGCCTGAGCTTTATTTTCCATCCCCAAAGACAGGTAGCAAAAAAATAGTCACAGAAAGGGAACAAGGAAAAACCAATTCAAGTTTAAGAAGAGAACAGATGAATATTTTGGAAAATGAGAAGAGTGACAGCTGGGAGAAAAGAGGAAAAATGGTTAACAGGAGGAGAAATTATTGCACCAAGTCTCTGTAGCATATAACAGGCTATAGGAAACAAGACATTTTAAAGGTGAACTTGAATGAGAACACGACTATGTGAAAGAAAATTCCCAGTTGGTAGCATAACAAGTGAAAAAGATATTTTGGAAAGTTACAAAGAGATTAAAGAACAGGAAAATATTGGAGCCATTTAAAGTTATACGTACAATTTAATGTTCTCTGTGCAATTCTTTCATTTTTTCAAAAAAAGAAAATGCTTTATAACTCCAAACATGTATATAAAAAGTCCTATTTTGATAATTTCCAAATTACTCCAGTATTGTGTTGTCTTTAATATAGTGTTTTGCAAGACTCTTGGTGCAAGTGACACTATTACAACTCAGATTAGCCTAACCCCAAAAGAAGTAAATTTGCTCATGGCAGTATGCAAAATAATGACCCACCCACCCTAAAGATGGCCACACCTTCATCCTGAGACTCTCGGACTATATTTCTTTATATAGTAAAAAGGGCTTTTGTTATCAACATTATAGATTGATGTTATAGATTTTGAGATCAGTTGATTATTTTGGAGTGTCCAGGTAGGCCCAGTTTAATCACCAGGGACCTTGTAAGGGAAAAAGAGAGGCAGACCAGAGAGTCAAAATCAAAGAAAGAAACATGATTATAGAAACAATGGTTATGGCATTGGGGATTTACCTTAGCAGTAGAGTGCTTGCCTAGCAAGCCCAAGGCCCTGAGTTCGATCCCCAGCACCCTCCCCTTCCCCCCAAAAGAGACAATGGTTAGAGTGATGCAGAGCCACCAGCCAACGAATGCAGGCAGTCGCTTGCAGCTGGAAAAGGCAAGGAAATGAATTTTCCCCTACAGACGCCAGAAGGAACATGGCTCTGCAGACTCATTTTACACATCTGACCTCCTAACCATGAGATAATTTTTTTTTAAGGTCGTAAGTGTTAATATTTATATCTCGACGTCTCCCCAAAGCCTCATGTGCTCACAAGTGGGGCTTTGGGGAGGTGATTGGATCACGGGGACATGACACTTATCAGTGGATTACTTTATAGCTAAATGTGATGTTGGGAGTGAAGCCTGGTCAGATAAGGCAGGTTATTGGGGGTGTGGCCTGAAAAGGTCTATCTCCCTCCCTTGATCTCTCGACTTCCTGCCTTCACACCATGAGCTCTTTCTCCTCTACCATGTCCCTCTGCTGTGCCACCCTGTCCTGCAGCCAGCTGACTATGGACTGAAACCTCTACAAATTGTGAGCCAAAATAAACCTTTCCTTCTTTAAATTGTGGGTGTCACACTGACAAGAAGGTGACTATGACACTAAACTTGTAGTAATTTGTTATAGCACCAGTAGGAAACAAATACACTCGTGGTACTGAGAAGTTCAGGAGTATAGCTAACTTCTATCAGGTTTAATCAAAGGGTTCCGATGATGGTGTGAACCCGTCTATTACAATAATATCTAAGCAATGCTCTCTGCCATGCTAGGCTCATTTTCAGGCAGGTCCTCCTCATGTCATGGAAAAGAAAAATGACTTGATTACAGGTGCTTCAAGGATTTCCTTTACCTTAATGAATGGGGCCCCCTTGGTGTCCTTGGTGGTCGTGCTTAATGATGGCAACCCAAGAAGAAAATCAAGAACATTCCACCAAGATTCCACCAAGAACTTCACATAAGCCCGAAGAGGAATCTCATTAGTTTGACACAGGCCACACCATTTCCTTGATTTATCATTTAGCTAGGGGTATGCACTACTTTAACTGGCCAGGTCTTGGTCATCCCACTCTTGTGGTTGGGATGGAGTTAGGGAGGGTCAGCCCCATAGAAACCATATGGACTTGGGTTCCCACAAGAAAGAGGTGCTGTTACTAGAAGAGGGGAAAGGAAAAGATATGGAATAAGTAAGAAACACATTTACCCCCAAGTCAAAACACAACATACCATTTTAAAGAAACATAGTCAATATTTGATTAAAAAAATGATTTTTTGGTGTGTGTGTGTGTGTGTGTGTGTGTGTGTGTGTGTGTGGTGCTGGGGATCAAACCCAGGGCCTCCTACATGCTAGGCAAGCACTCTTACCACTGAGCTACATCCCTAGCCACCCCCTAAGTTTTTAACTGAGGTAATTTCCTTTGAATATTGATTATTTAAAACATTAAATCATTGCTATTCAATTAATTTAATTTAAACATTAAATAATCACTATTCAATTAATTTAATTAATTCAATCAATTTAATTAAGTATAATGATTTTTAAGACATTATAAAAAGAAAGCAGCTTCGAATTTTGATTAAGTTTCTAGTTTCATTAATACCTTTAACCCTCATCTGCCAATTATGGGCATAGCCTCAAAATAAATTGACCCATTCTATACTAACAAATGAATCGGGCAGTTCAGCAGTTAGAAGGACAACTATTGTTTTAATAATAGGCAAAACAATTACAAAGAGCAATGTCTAAGTGGCACTGTTTTCAACCGGAGGCAAGGCTGCCTCCACAAGGACAGGATCACAGCTCGAACAGGGCTTGAGTCACGAGAATAGCAGCCTTCTGACAAGCTGATGCTTGGTGGAGTCTAGTGGCCCAGCTACTGGATTCTTAATAGAGTGAATGTCCTCCTTCATTTATTGACCCTTTAGCGCAGAGCCCTCTCTTCCTGCTGTGAAGATCCTGGTTACATCCAAGGACAAGTGGTAATGGTGATAAAGGTTTCATGAAAGTAGTGGAGCCCAAAAAAGCCCAAATGACCCGCAGGGTGTTGCTCTCACAAAGTACCTTATAAAACAGTTTCGATGGCTTCACTCTTTTCAAATCTCCAGTAAACAGGACCAACTCTGATACAAATATGGGAATGGGAAAGGATTTGAGTTTACTCTGAAGACTTACTAGGTAGCATGAGGGTTTGAAGGTTGATCTATTATCTCTAGCACCCTCTTCTTGCTTCCCTCTTCCACAGTTCTTAGCACTTAGGCAGAGCTCAATAAATAAATACTGAATGAATGAACTGGCTTCAAATCGTTGCCCTTTCTCACTCGTTGAATATAAATTTAACTTTATGGTTATACAAAAGAGCACAGTTATTCTTTTTCATTCTGGTTCCGTATTTTCATCATCATCAATGTGCATTTGATGTTTGCTGCTTTCAAATAATACATTTGTATTAAGGGTCTGAAGCAGTGGTTAAGTGAGAGATGAAGGGAGTTACAAGCAGCAGAGATTCTGACATTGCTGTGACTAGAAATGAGCACAGACACATGTGCACACGAGTGCAACATGCATGTGCACACCCAGACACAGGCTATTCAAGGTAATACAAATTCTAAGTGTCTAAAATAATGCAGATTGGAATGCAGCCAGAGAAAATGTCATTCTCCTGCTTAATGGAAAGATTAATAAATCAAAACCATGAATTATATATGAAGTCTCACCCAGGATCTCAGTTATTTTTAGCACAAAAGAGTAACATGATGCTGCAGGTACGGTTTGTGCCAACGCCATAACCTGAGGAGCAAGTGCCAAGGAAAGCAGGGCCGGGATGTCTCAATCAACGACAGCAGAGACAAAAACCCAGCATCCTCCAGAAGACAGAGACAGCTTTGCTCATGTGCAAAATCGAATGGCAATTGGCATAGAAGGAGTCACAATTGCGAGAAGGGAACTTCTCCAGCATACTGATAACAATGCAAATAACTGCATTGGGTCTAAGTGTGGCTCTGCTTGTCAAAGGAGGGAAGGTAATTCACAGCTGGGATTTTAACTTCCCTACACAAAAGAAGGCCACTGTCTGAAACAAAAATGAAGGCAGATAATTAGCACTTGACAGAGCTATGTCAGGTATACAGACTAAAGATCAGTCTACAGACTCAGGACTTCAAATCCAGACCTGCCACTTACTCTGTGTTGTCTTGGCTAAACAGTTAACCTCTGGACACCTTCACTTTTGTCTGTAAAATAATAGCTGCTACTGTTTCACAAGGTTTTGAGGAGTCAGTGAAGTGACATGTAGTGTTTATCATGGGGTCTAGTATATAGTAAGGGCTCGGTATATAGTTAATGTTAAAAACAAAGAGAAGAGCATGAATGGGCCCCACATTGACATTTAAAATAATTCAGCAATTTAGCGATTTTATATGTGAATGTATAAAACACTCAATACACATTAAGAGGTTTCGCCACATACATTATATAATGATACAAATCTAGGCCCCACAGATATTAAATAGTATTCAGGCAACCTGCACAACAGTCACTTAAGAAAGGCTGGTATTCAGCAAAGACAGGAGCCAGGCGTAGTGGCGTTGCCTGTAATCCCAGCTATTTAGGAGACTGCGGCAGGAGAAAAGCCTGGGCAACTTAGAGAGACCCTGTCTCAAAATAAAATAATACAAAGGTCAGGGACTGTAGTTCATTGCTCCCTAGGTTCCATACCCAGAACCAGAAAAGAAAAGAAAACAATTCTGCAAAGAGAAAATCTATAGGGTGTTACCTCACCACCTGTCCCCCAGCTTTTACTGCCACAGATATTGGACCCAGACTACAGCCCTGCCTGCTGATTACCACAGTTACACCTTAACATTTAAAAATTATCATAAACACATAAATTAAGCTGCCAGAAACCTACGAAGGGAGGAGATTAAAAACAATTCTCTTTCTACTGGCAGAGTATTCACAAAATTGTAAATCCCACTATTTTATCTAGGAAGGAGGGAAAAACAGAAGCCTGAAAATTAGCGTTTGGCTGCTGTTATGTTTTAGATTTAAAATATCCCCCGCAAGTCTCATGGGGAAGGCGTGGAAGGTGAATGGATCATCTGGGGCTATAATCATCAGCAGATCCGAATTCAGCAGCCAGATGTGTTAGGAGGAGAGACCTGGGTAGAGGTGGATCACTGGGGATGACCTGCAAATGTACCTTCTTGTCCCTGGCTCCTCCCTTCCCTCTCTCTATTCTGGTTTGAGCACCTTTTCCCCTGACATGCTCTTCCACTATGCGTTTCTGCCTCAGCCAGCTGATTTTGGCCCGAACCCACTAGAAACTGTGAGCAATATAACCCTCTCCTCCTTTAAGTTGTATGTATTGGGTATTTTGTGCCAGCCACGAGAAAATGACTGATACGTGTGCTCTGGTTTTGTTTTAAAATAAATTTGTATTGGAAAACAGCCACCAGCCTTTGTTTACATACTCTCTCTTTGGTTACTTTGGAACTACGAAAGAAGAGTTGCATGGCTGTCACTGAGACCTATGCTCACAAAGCCTAAAACAGTCGCACTTTACCAAGTTTACTAACCTCCGAATCAGTCTAAAGAAAACTCTCAAACACAGCTGCCCATTATAAAATGCTTATTTTAAGTGGGCCACTCCCTACCTGGGATACCTTGAACTTTCAACTCTTAACCTGTCTTACTTGCAGAAGTTAATAGCAACAACAGTAAACCTTGTGGAGTGTTTACTATGCACCAGGTACTCTTGTATGTGCTTTATATAGAAGCTAACTAATTTAGTCCTTATAACAGCCCTGAAGTCTAGATTCTGTGATCATCACTATACTATACAGGCAAAAACTGAGGCAGTATGACTCACTGAATTTGAGGCAGAAACAGAACCCAGGAAATCTGAGTTGTAGGTTTATGCTCTTAACGATGAAGCTAAGCCATTAAGCAAACGAACATCCCCATTGCGTGACATCCAGGATACCTAGCCTTCTAAAATTGAGAATTTTTTAATTTTATTTTAAACCAAGAACTTCTGGCATTTTACCTTGAAAACTATGCCAAGTCTTGGTTTTCCTTATGTTTGAGAATTACAATTTAATATTTTTCAGTGAGTTTTTATTTCATGTTTTATATTTTTGGTGGTATATGTTGCAATACATAACAATTACAATCATCTTGGGGAATTGGTACATATACATAACGTATGACGATTAGAATTTAATTTTTGCGAGCGCACATGGCCCCTCACCTTCTTTCCTGGTGTATAATACCCTGCTACCACCTACCTTGACCTACGTTGGCCCAGAAGGCATTTGAGACCCCCTACGAGGGTAGAGGATAGAGGGTTGCTGATTTCAGATGCTCTCCAATTTATGATGTAGTTATATCCCTATAAACCCATGGTAAGTTGAAAATGTATGTAATACATTTAACTTACAGAACATTCTCGCTTAGCCTGGCCTTAAACATGCTCAGAACACTTCCGTTAGCCTACAGTTGGGCAAAGTCCTAGAATGCAAAATCTATTTTATCACAAAGTGGTGGATAGCTCACGTAATTTATTGAATATTGTGCTGAAAAAGAAAAGCAGAATGGTCAGATAGGTGAGGTTTCACACCATCATAAAGTTGAAAACCACAAGTGTCACCATTACCACCTGTGCTAGTGTTGCATGCTGTTACTGAGACAGAGGTCCTGGCTTAAATAAAGCAGCGATCACTGAGATTAGAGCAGGGTGAAGGAGAAGAGGAAATGTCTGCCTGATGTTTGGTCCTCTGTGCAACCTCACCGACTCTTGTAAGAGAGGAAAGGAAAGTAGGGGGAGACAGAGAAAGGAAGAAGGTAAGAGGACAGAGGCAGGGTGGAAGGGGAGAGAGATGGGCCAGGAAGGGAATGGGGAGCACACACCACAGTGGCACTGGGAGAGAGGAGCCAGGAGAAGATGGAGGAGAGGGAAGAAAAGAGGAAGAGGTGTTTAAAGAAGCCAGAAGTGGATTAGGATTAGGGAGTGGGAGGCAAGAGAGAAAAGGCAGGGAGTAGGGGGAGAAAAAGATGAGAAAGAAAGGGAGAAAGAGACAGAATTGTAGACCAAGCTTAAAGCAACGTATTTGTTTTTACTGAAAATGCTGTGACAGCAAGGAACAAAGAAGGCACTTTTGTGTGAAAGTGACAGGGGAAAGGGTGCAAGTGTCCCATACAGTGCTAAAAGGGACACAAAGCAACTCCCATGGTCCCAGCTCGACACTGGGAGTTAAAGTCGTGAGCACTGGTGGCACAGGGGTGACACCCACGCCTAGCAGGTCACTTGCCATGGGGACCAGAAGAGGCTTAAGATGCCATCTCCTAACTGTTCGTGTCATCAAGGTCTCAGTGGTCTGCATCAGAGGAAAAGACAGAAAGGAAAAGAAAATGTGGCAGGTGCCACCGGCTGGGAGGCATGCAGGGAATGTCCCAGTGCAACTGAGATATCCCCAAGGGGGATACAATCTGATGCTGCACCCGACACACCAAAGATAAGTCATATAAGGAAAACAGCCACCCACTTTGTTGCTACTGTTGCACCAGGATGACCGTTACTCTGAGCAAGCCAGGTAAGCCTTTCCAGGAAAGTTTGACCAGCTTACTTTTTAGAGTAATCATCACAGGCCATAAGAAAATTTCATAAGGGCTCTATTTCCAGGAAAATAAAATACTAACACAAAAAATTGAACTCAATTTCCAGAGTCTGTCTTAGTTACTTTCTTGCCACTGGGACTCAACACCCACAATTTAAAGGGGCAAAGATTTATTTTTGGCCCACCATCTGTAGAGGTTTTAATTCACAGTCAGCTGCCTCCAAGGCAGGGCAGCGTGGCAGAGGAGAAGGAACTCAGGGCGTGGCAGGCAAGAAGCAGAGCCGCATCAAGAGAGGCAGGAGGGAGACAGACCCTGCCAGGCCACGTCCCCAGTGACCCACCTCCTCTGACCAGGCTCCACCTCCGGACATCACATTCAGCTATAAACACATCAGTGGGCTAATCCACTGCTGAGTGTCACACCCCCAAGATCCAATCACCTCCCAAATGCCCCACCTATGAGTGCATGAGGCTTTGGGAACAGCTAGATATAAACTATATCATAGTCATAGATCACCTGCCCCTAAAATATTCTTCGACTCTGATGCATTCATGATCGTTAACAACATGCCCAAATTGTATTTGCCCCTACTTGGAACACACAGACTGGGAGTCCTAAATGTGTTACATTGCAGCAGATAAACCCTACTATTCAATTTTTCGAAGAGCTCACATTTATATGCACCAAACGGAAAAAGTCAACATCTAAATGTATAGTTTATCCCCCTGAAATGAATAGATACTGAGGAGGAACAGAGCAGAAAATGATTGAAAGTGGGGTGGTTCGATCTATTTGAATTACTTCTCACTGCCTAAACACACACAAATCACAAGACAACTTGAATCAAACATAGTGGTGGCTTTCCTTCTGAAGGATTTTATTCGGCCTCTGGTATGTTTTATAGCATCACATTTGCAAATGGGCCTCTCCCCTGTGGACAACAGGTTAAAAGATGCTCAGATGTTAAGGAAAAATTGGTTTGAGAATTGAAAAAAATTAATTTCAAGACCCAAATTTACATACAGAAGAAGAGAAGCAGAACTAGGGGTGATGGTGCGTACCTGTAATCCCAGCTAATCTGGAGGCTGAGGATGAGGATTCCAAGTTTGAGGCCAGCCTCAGCAATTTAGCAACATCTTGTCTCAAAAAATAAAAAAAATTTAAAAAGGGCTTGCAGTGTAGCTTAGTGGAAGAGTATTTGCCTAGCATGTATGAGACCTTGGTGCAATCCCCAGTATTGAAAGGAAGAGGAAGAGGAAGAGCAGGAGGACGATGGGGAGGGGCAAGAGGGAGAAGATGGCGAAGAGGAGAAGCAGAGACACTGGACAAAACTAGGACCCACTGTGATCTACCATACTCACTTTGATCTGGAACACTCTGAGACTTTTGTTAGTCATAGTTTAAACAAGGCACAGATCAATTCTCCTGTATCCACATGATAGAATGAAATGTAGTTATTAGCAGTAATCTCAGGGACTACTATTCACTGTGAGGGAAAGGGCACATGCTATGCATAAACGCAAAATCAAGTTACATGTAGTCAAATCTCATGCAGTACTTACAAGTGCATGTAGTCTGATCTCTATGACAACATTTAAGATGCGATTGAGAAATACGGTGGATGTTTAAATTTTCAGAATTTATTATAGTAAAAGACATGTTGCCATTAGTCACCCTCAAAATGCTCCCTCTTGCCTCAAAAATGCTTATTCCATCACTTTGCTATTTTCTGAAGCAGCTCTGGAAGTCCTCTTCTGTGAGTGTCTTCAGTTGCGCTGTCCTGGCTGCCTCGATGTCCTGAATGGATTCAAAATGTTGATGGTTCATTTCATTTTGACTTTAGGGAAAAGTCAGACGTCACAGGGTGCCAGATCTGGTGAATAAGGTGGATGAGGACCCACGTCATGTTTTTATGAGACTGCCTTTCTGTCGCCTGGCATGTGACAGCAGAATTCACCACAGTTTTGGCCATACTTTGGCTTCAGAAACTGGCAAGAATGATGAGATAAGTGAATTCAAAGTGAGGGAAAGTATTTTGAGGGGAATTCATGGCAATGTGTCTTTTACTATAATTAAATTTTTTAAGCATTTACCATATATTTTGATCACACTCTGTAGATGGAGATGTAGATAAGTAGATGTGTAAACACATTTATTCACCTACACACACAAAGGCTACAAAATAAGGACCCTGAGTAACTTAGCAAGAACTTGTCTCAAAGCAAAACAAAAATAGGGCTTGGGATATAGCTCAGTGCAAAGACCCAGGGTGGGGGGAGTGTTTGATCCCCAGTACTGGAAAAAATAATAAATAAAGCAAAGAAAAGAGCCAGACTCTCATCTTATGAGATGTATTTGAGAACTATGTAGTTTATATTATGGGTAAATTAAAGCTTTGGGAGGTGAGATTAGACTTATCAAATATTCTCAAGAGCAACTATACAGAAGAAGGATTAGACTTTATTCCAGGGAGCCTCAGAGAATAGGACTAGGAACACTAGAAGAGTAAAGGGAGCTTCATGACGCTAAATAGAGGGGGAAATGCATTCCTGTGATTAAAGTGTGCTAAGGAGCTGGCCGAACTCCCCCTCCGGAGGCACATCGCAGGGGACCATCTATAGAAACACAACCCCAGATGTTGGGCAATAATCCATTAAAATACAGCCCTAGATGCTGCATGGCCATCAATGGAAACACCCATGTGAATGCCAGATGACACTGATGAGATATATATATATCTCCACATATCAGAGGGCAATCTACAGAAACACACCACAGAGGCAGGCAGCTATAAATGGAAGGGTATATCCAGATACAAGGACCATAGAAAGAAGCACGTACCCAAATGTTGGATGTCCTTCCCGCCCATGACCCATCATAAGAAGTGACTATGAAGCTAGTTTTCCATTCTTAAAGATATGTCTTAAAATAATGAGCCACGGGCCAGTAGGCTATCTTTAGGGACCTGAGTGTTTCATCAATACAAACAGTATCCCGATTGAGTACTACTCTGCCATAATGATAAGCTTGAGATATTCCTAGGTAAATGGATGCATCTTGAGACCATACTCTTAAGTGAAATAAATCCGACACACATGTTTAAACACCGCATTTTTTCTCTGGTGTGAGAAACTGAAAGTGTAAATAAAGACTAAAATGTATTATATTGGGAAAGGGAAGAAAATGTCCAAATGGGAAAGGGAACAAGGGAGGGGGAGGGGGAAAGGAACAGAGGGACAAGAAAAATAAGACATGGAAGGAAAAATTGGAATCAAAGCTTTTGTAAATAGGGAGGGGGGAGGGGGGGAGGGGAGGGGAATGGGAAAAAAAGAAGCAACAAGATATGTCATGTACAGGTACAAATCCCCTATGATGAATGTTATCATTATGTACATCTAAAATGTACCATTAAAATAAAATTAAATTTAAAAAAATTACAAACAGTATCCCGGAATCCACACAGCATCTGTGACAATGAGCTTCAGAAGCACTGCACAGTCACACTCAGCCTGCTCTTTTCAATCACCACGTTTTGGCTTCTTCACAGATGCAGGGGATAATCATTATCTTCCCTTACAAAATGCCCTCAATTAAGAAATAAAGGGGAGAGCTGGAAAGTACAGCAGGGGAGCACAAAACTAAGGATGAGAAAGTGCAGAGAACATTAAAGACAACAACACAATATTACAAGTATAAAAAACTTTTAGAAAACAATTGCCAACAAATATTCACAAGGTTTATTCAAGTGCTTAACAGTCATCTACTTTTTTTTAGATGCTTCAAAAACTGTCCTGCAAAAAGTCAGAGTTTTCACCCAGCCTGGGCAACTGAGTGACTTAGCAAGACCCTGTCTTAAAATAAACAGTAAATATGGGCTGGGGATGTAGCTTAGTGCAAGGACCCCTGGTTCACTTCCCAGTACCAACAAAAAGGAGGTCAAAGTTTTTAAGTAGGAAGAAATAGAAAACCCAAAATTGCTGCGATATTTATATTTTTATCACCAACTCTCCAATTAGCTGTGTGTCATTGGGAAAGTTAATTTCTCTGCAATTCCACTACAAAATAAAATAATAACTACCTAGGTTGTTGTGAGAATTAAGTATCTATTTATATGTAAGTACAGTCATTAGATGTTGAATGAATCCTAGCTTAAGTATAATTGTCGGATCAGGAAAGAAGCAGGTACTAATATTTCCTGAGGTCCTACAGGAGATTTAAGTATACAATTGTAAATTCTATCAAATCTTTGAGCTAAAACTGCAACTGACAAACTTTTTCTGTAAAAGACCACATGGTAAATATTTTAGGCTTTGCAGACACACAGTCTCTGACAACTACTCAACCTGTTGTAATAGCAAATGCAAAAGCAACACTAGGGAATATGAAAATGAAGGGGCATAGCAATGTCCCAATAAAACTTTATTTACAAAAGCAGGTGGCAGGCCAAATTTGGTTCATGAGCAGCAGTTTGTTTTTTGTTTTGTTTTATTTTGTTTTGTTTTTTAAGAAATAGTATTCCCAAAATGAAGTAACTACTGTTCTGGGTGTTTAAGCAACTTGCCACAGTTTACACAGCTCATAATTGGCACGCCTCGGATTTGACCCTAGGACCCTCAATCCCACAGCTCATGTTTTTTCCTCCTTTCTGAGTTGTGTTAATCACATAATACCTTCTGCAGCTCTTTACAAGCAGGATTTATGGCTCAGAAGGGTGATTCTGTTCGACCAAATATACAGTTGCTCCATAACACAAACAGTGCCCAAATAACTCAAGCTGAACATACCAAGATTCCAGGGTCCATGCTCACTGTAAAATTTATAGTCTCGAAAGGGTTTGCCAGTATTATTTCAGTAAGAGGTTGGTCTTGCCAAAATCAAGCAAAGAATTATCATATGAATGTCAAAAACCAATTTTATCCTGAATTTTCTGGAAGACACTAGTAGATATTTTATTTGGATTACCATAACCCAGAAATAGTTCCTAAAAGTCCAGTGAATTGTCAGAAATGAAATGGGTGATCAGTTCTTTACAGAACAAGAAATCGGAATAAGAAAATATCCATTTTTCCAACTTCTTTATGCTGAACATGAATTTCATTTAACGATGAACCACAATCATTATGAAATATTTCAAGCAATATATTTTGACTGGATTGGAAAGACAGAAAATGGAGAAAGGGAGTAACAAAATCAACTGTAAATCTTTATCACGAATACAGTCCACAGTACAGCCTTCACCCCCAACAAAATTCAGGGTTCCGTGGGTATGCAGAATGACTTGTCATGTGCATCCGCACTTAGCAAGTAAACTATGGGAAACAAACATTTTAATTAATTCTAATTATTTTACCTTTAGAAGTATCATCCAAAGCAGGGCTCTTCCATTTCAGTACTACGGACACTTTGGATTGGATATATCTTTGTGGTGAGTCTGTCCTGGGCAGTGTAGGATGTAGCATCCCTGGCTTCTCTACCTAATTAGATGCCAGTGGCATTCTGCCCCAAATCACAACAACAAAAAAAATGTCCCAGACATTGTCAACTGTTCCTTTGGGGGTCAAAATCAGCTTGATTAAGAAGGCTGGGTTAGAATATAACTCATATGATACTGGTTCTATTCTAATATTCAATCCTAAATAAGCAACAAAAAAATGGAGACACGTCCACATGAAACCCAGTTAGATCAATCTTGTGCTTCACTTAAAGATCAGGAGCCCATTCACAGTCCCACCTTTTTGTGAAGTGTAACCATTATTTTGAAGCTTTGAACTCTTTGTAAGTCTTAAGCACACACTAGCATGCTTTCTTTCTTTTTTTTTTTTTTTTTTTTTTTTTTGTGGTGCCGGGGATCGAACTCAGGCCCTTGTGCTTGCAAGGCAAGCACTCTAATCACTGAGCTAAATCCCCAGCCCTAGCGTGCTTTCTTGACATGCTTTTATAATAATAAATGTCACTTTCATTCACTGTAATGTGTTTCATGTCAGCATTAATGCTCTAAGGATCAACAGTTTTCCATGACCGTTTTTTTCTTTTTCATTCTGTTTTTTTTAATACACTTTAACTGGAATTTTCAATAACAACCTTTCAAAACTTATATCATCTCTGTTCTTCTCTAAGTAAAATTCAATTACCTGAAACATGTAATAAAAGTAACAGTCTTCAAATAAATGTCATTCTAGTGTCAATTAGAATATGACCTCGTTCTAGATAACAAGGGTGGGCTGAGACATGGAGAAATTGGAACTGTCGTAATTCCTGGTAGGATGGTAGATAGTAGAGCCACTTTGGAAAACATGTTGGCAATTTCTGAAGAGTTAAACATAATTTATCATAAGACTTAGCAATTGTACTCTTAGACATGTACCCAGAAGAATGAAAACATATGTGTACACAAAGACTTGCACCCAAGTGTTCATAACATTATTCATAAAGAGTTAAAAAGTGGCTGAGTATGGTGAGGCACAACTGTAATTTCAGCTACTCAGGAGGCTAAGGAAAGAGGATCACAAATTTGGAGGCAGCCTGGGCAAACTTAGCAAAAATAAAATTTAAAAAGAAAGGTCTGTGGATGCAATTCAGTGTTAAAGTGTTAGCCTAGCGTGCATGAAATCCTGGGTTCAATCCCGCAGCTCTGCCAAAAATAAATAAATAAACAAAATAAAATAGAAAGTGAACATAATTCAAATGTTCATTAAACAGTGACTGGATAAACAAAATGTAGTACTTCATACAATGGAATACTATTCACCAAAGAAAAACAAAACCAACTGCGACATCTCCATACTACATCATGGATGGCCTTGAGAACATTAGGTTCAGTGAAAGAAGACAGACATAAAACATCACATATTGCAATATCCATTTACATGAAATGTTCAATATAGTTAAATCTATAGAGATGGAAATTAGATTAGCCAAGGCTGTGTGTATGGGGGGGAGGTGGGAACAGAATGTAACTGCTGATATGTATTGAGTTTCTTTCTGGGATGATGAAAGTATTCTAAAATTAGATCATGGTAACGGTTGCATAATTCTGTAAATAAACTAAACACCACTGGACTGCATATTTTAAATTGGTGATTTTATGATATATAATTATATCTCATTAAAGCTGTTAAAATTTGTTGTAGAGGTTAACATGAAACCTTTGCTGAATACAAAATGAGAATCACTTATCAGCCTGTAAACTCAGTCTGGAAACTTTCAGCCTGAAGCAGAACTGAACAGTGAGGGATCTGCCCATATCTTTACGCCCCCTTGCATTTCTAGCATTCTTTGCATGCTCCAAATTAATGAGACTGAGACACAGTATCAAGTCTTAGAGGTTCTAGTTCTATTGCTGCTGCGACACATAATGGAATCACAAAATAACTTACTTATTCATATCAATTAGAAGGCAGTTCTTCATTTCAGTAGAATGGGTGGTAGGTGATTTCTGAAGGATTCAGGAGCATTTAAAGTCCTTATCCTCCAAAGAGTTCCTCTTTCCACTCTGCCTCTCTTGGTCTAGGCATTGATTCTAATAGTTGCTGTCAAATATATACTAAAACAGGTGCTTTGAGTTGATAGATTTTGACCAAGCTGGAGGGAAGACATCAGTGACTTGTCACAAGACTATTTTATCAACACCACAGAAGACAAAGACTCCTCATTCAATTTGTTAGTTACTAGAGGATAGAGATGGCAGAGAATATATTCGGTAATAGAATTAAAAATTTTAAAAATCTCAGTAAGTTGGAACAAACTGCTGAAGAAAACAAAATAAAATTAAATAAAGGTTTTGGTCTGTTGTTTGTCACCATAACCAACTATCTGAGTCTGAGTACTTTATAATCTAAAGAGGGTTTCTGGGTTCATAATTCTGGTCACTGGAGGATCCAAATAGCACAACATCCATGTTCTGGCTGCACCACAACATGGTACAGAAACAAAGGGAACAAGTCACATGCAGAAGAGGCCAAGTGCACAAGGTGGTCCCACTTCGTAACAAACTCTGGGAGACTATCATCAGGCTCTTCTGAGGACGGCACCCCTATTGTCCTAGTCTCATCTCTTAAAGCCTTCCCCATCTCTCAACTTCACTGCACTGAGGACCAAGCCTCCAGCATGTGAACTTGGGGGACACACTCAAACCATATCATGAAACACATACAAATAAATGCATTTCACATGAACAGAATGGATGAGATCCAGCATTACTGTAATCACTGTTTTCAAAGAACCCTGTGGATTTGACATTCCAACAATTTCCATGTGAACTGGATATATGATGTACCTATAAAAAGAATATTGTAGGGGTTGGGGTGTAGTATAGTGGTACAGTGCTTACTTAGCATGCCTAAGGCCTTGGGTTCAATCCCTAGCACTCCAAAAGCAATATTTAATATTATCATGGACAGAGTAACAAAGTACAGAGTCCAGATGACACTGACATTTTGGAGTATTACATCCAAGTTCTGAATGTAATGGTTTCTTGCTAAAGATTAGTCATTCAACAACCATTAACAGATAATTGAGTTGTCAGTATCAGACACCATGTTGGGGGTATAGGAAAAACACTAGAAAACAAGGCTTAGAAGATGTGAGGGATGTAGGCTTTGAGTAGGTCATTATCAGCATGCTCAGTCTTCCGGAGAGAGAGGGGACAGAGAGTGAAAGCAGAGAGTGGAGGACAAAGCTTGGATGTACTTTGCCAGGAAGGCAATCTGGATGGAGGAGGTCTTGAAACAGTGCAGCGCAATGAAGCAACCTGCGGCTGGACAACCTAGACCCAGTGGAATGCACAGGGTGTGCCTGCGGTGTTCCCGTGTGCATGAAAAATCAGCCTTCTATATGCAGCTCTCAAGAAAAACCTTCAGATCAACCCATGTGCGTGTCGGGAAGCCCTTCCTCTGACAACAGGGAGGTGGCTTCATACATGTAGTGAGCTTGCCAATGCAGAAAATATTCAATCTGATGGCATTTGTGTTGGACTAGATCAAGGGCCAGCGAATTTTATATTTAAAGGGCCAGACAGTAACTATTTGAGGCTTTGTGCACAACATAGTCTCTGTCACACTACTTAATTCTGCCATTATAGCAATGAAACAGCCACAGATAATAGGTCAATAAATAAACATAGCTATGTCCCAGTAAAACTTTAATTATGGACCCTGAAATTTGAATTTCATAGAATTATTACATGTCATGAAATATATTATCCTTCTTTTGGGGGTTGGGGATTTAGCTCAAATGGGAGAGCAACTGCCTAGCAAGCGCAAGGCCCTGAGTTCGATCCCCAGCCCCCAAATGTTCATGGACTAGAAATTCAGGCCGTGAGCTGGGGTCAGCCTGTGGGTGGCAGTTTGCAGTCCCTGGACTAGATGGTGGCACTGGCTTGCAGTGTGTGCCTCTGAGACTGGGGAAAGTCTGACAGACAGGGCTTGTCCTTTGAAACTCATCACGCCTTCGCCAATAATTACAACCACATGTAACATAAACTGAGATAAGAGCCTAGAGAGCATTTCGCAGCAACAAAGTGGTAAACTGGGATTTGAACCCAGGCAGCCTGGCTCTGGAATCACTTCTCTGTGTAACCTTTCAGTTACTCTAATAAACAAACCTCAAAAGCAGGCATGCTGGCAATGTCTGGGCTATAATAAAGAAACTGAGGCCCAGATTTAGTAAGTGGTTGAGCCACACCAACAGGAAGTGCTGGCGACAGAGCTCAAACTCAGGCGGTTTGACCCAGAGGCCATACACTTGGCCCCACCCCACTGCCGGCCAGGAGGGGAGTTTAACCATGGTCACGGCAAGGGTTGGCAGCTCATCAGGTGCCAGTCTGTGAAATGGCTGTGGACACTCTGGAACTAGTGACACTGAGTGAATGAGGAAGGGCAGGAAGACAGTAATGAAGTATCTAGAAAAGCAAGAACAATTAACTCTTCCTCTTCCACAATTTGGTCAAGAAGAGAGCCTCTGCTAGAAAACGTAGGCTAATATTAACATCTACCAGTCTCTCCCAAGGGTGTTGAGTAAATTAATTAATCTCAGTAAACTTCGTAAGGTCTTTAGTTAGGAACAAAAACGTCAAGAACAAGTATAACAAGCAGCTGATGTGTATTTATTATGTGTTTATGAACTCGTCACCCTCCTGGCCTCCAGGAGCCTTTGTGAATAAACAACAGTATATTAATTATCTTCAGAACTATTAATATCACTCTGAGAAAATGAAGTTCCAAGAAACAATGGTCACTACGACCGAGAAGCTTTGGAAAGCCAAAGAACTACAATCATTGAAATGTCTTCCCTATTTCTCTCAACCTATACTTCTGTCTAAGGAATGAAGAGGCCAAGTTCAGCCACTGCTCTGCCTTTTTCTTTCTGAGTAGATGGAGTGCAAACTCCTTACTTTTAGGACTCGTTTTGGCACAACAGTAGTCACCTGCATCCTAGAAGGCGCAATGTTGTAAAAAGAAGACAGTGGGACACTTGAGACAGGAGAGAAGTCAAGCACGGCCGTGGCCCAGGATTCAAGCAGGACACTGATTTTTGGTCACCTTGTCCAGGCCTTCTCTGATCTCCAGGCTGAATTGGATGCTTCGCCTCTGTACTTTGATAATATAAAGCATACAAAGGATGATCTAAAACTATAGTGAATGTTTAAATTTTCTAAATTATTACAATAAAAGACACATTGCCACTAATCCCCCTCAAAATACCCCCCTTGCTTTGAACATACTTATCTCATCATTCTTGCCACTTTCTGAAGCAGTTCTAGAAATCCTCTTTCATGAGTCTCTTTAGGAGGTATGATGAAAAATAAAGTGCTGGCAAGTGCCATCCAACTGAAAGGAAGCTGCATCAAAGCATTATGGTGTGTCCTCATCTACCTCATTCATTGGGAGAACTGTGCAACTTCTGACTCTTCTCCAAAGTCAAAATGTCCACCATGAAAGGGAAACATTTTGAATTGATTCAGGACACAGAAGCAGCCACAATAGTGCAACTAAAGACACTCGTGAAAGAGGACTTCCAGAAGTGCTTCAGAAAGTGGCAAGAATGATGGGATAAGTGTGTTCAAAGCCAGGAGGAGTATTTTGAGGGGAATTAATGGCAAAATGTTCTTTACTGAAGTAAGTTTTAAAAATTCACTCTATTTTTCAGTAGACTTCATACAGTACTTTTCTCACACTACATATGCCATTTTAAAATTGTTTATTTTTTTCATTGAGCAGACTGGACATTCCTTGAGGGCAAGGTCCTGTCTGTAACTATTGCAAAAACAGGCAGGTCATGGGCTCTTAATTAACACTGAGTAACAATAAACAATGAACTGGCTCTGGTTTGCTTGTGGGTAATATGAGAGAACAACATGATATAGTCATTAGTATTTCTTCAGTCTTGAGATTCAGCTAAAGACGACTCTTCTAGCACCCATGGAGATACTCATACAGATGGTTATTCCCTGGCTTGAGCAAGAAGTGGAGAGAATCTCAAGGGAGAAAGGAATTTATATGACTAGATCCCTCTCTTGCTGTTGAATGGATATCCTCTTCTCAGCTTTACACCCAGAGAAATCCATTTTCAAATAGTGCAGTTATTATCCCTTCCCTGCTCATAACCCTCCAAATGAGTCCCCGTCTTGACCAGAGTAATGCCTACAGTCCTTCCCATGACCTTCACACACTCTCTTCCTGGCTGACACCATCCAAGCTCTGTATCTTCTTACCAGTCCTCCAATTTACCTTCCAACACCAGGCTCTATTCCCCAGTGGTTCCCCCTTGCTCCCACTTTTCCCTCTGGATCCCCTGATAGCTTGTTCTCTTGGCTTTTTCAAATCGACCGAAAGTCACCTTCATAGACACTTACTCTAACCACCTTGTTACAATCCAGAGTCCTCCAGAACTCCCTATTCTCTTTGCTGGTTTATTTTTCTCCATGGCGCTTGTTAGCTTTCATCATACCACAGAAGTTTTTGTCTGTCTTGATCACTCCTGTGTCTGGGACCTACAAGACTAGCAGGCATGCAGCATGGGGCTCAGCGAAAATTTGTTGCATGAATGAACACACCAAAGGCAACACAATGAGAATGGGTATGAGGTTCGCTTCATCAGCCTCAAGTTCCACTGCTTTTCCTGGTTGGCCTTTGAGCTACCGCTCTAATTTCACACTCATGGCCCCTTCCAGAGGCCACATTTGTTCTGCTCTTCCAGCTCTATTTCCATTCTTGGCCTCTATCCACAGGTTACTCCCTTTCAAGATAGTGGGAGCTCTGTCCCAAGGCAAATTAGACAGGGAACCAAGCTATGAAAAAGGAAAATATCTGCATGTACTAATGGACGGTGAGAACTTTTCTCAACAAGGAAGGCACAGTGGTGATCATTGAGCCTATTTCCCATTGTCGAAAAAGAAGACCAAAATCAGATTTTCAATTCCAGACTGTCACAAAGCTACCTTTGAGCTCATTATGGTTAGAAAATCAACTTTACAAATAAAATTGGAGTACATACATGCAACACTCTATGCACTTAGCTTGTGTTCATGGATGCTGTATAGACTTTGAAGTCCTTAGGTCTAATGGCTTACGTTCAATGATGTTATTTCATTATAGTAATGAGAAAGAGGCATTGGGGTAGAATGGGAAGATACACACTATGGATATAAGCACTGGTTTTTCTTCATATGAAGAAGCAAAACTATAATACTTACTTTATGAATTTATTTAGGAATGAAATGAGATATTGTAAATGTGGGATATTATATACAATTAATTATAATGGATATATAATAGATGCCATATCTGCCATCACCATCACTACCAGCACCATGATCTCTACCATCATCATTTTTGTTATTATTTGAAAGTGTTGGTCTACCTAGGAGGCAGTAAAAGGAAATACTGTGCAGACAAATGGGGAGGTGGGGCCATTCTTCAGGATGAAAAATGAACCTGTTTCAACTGGTTCAGTTTCTCAAGATTGGCATGGTTAACATTTTCAACTACATAATTCTTTACTGTGGGGGCTACCCTAAACATTGCAGGACAGTTAACATTATATATGGCCTCTATGTATTAGGTGTACTAGAAAACCCCTCAGTTGTGATAAACAAAAATATCTCCAGACATTGATAAAGTTTCCTGGGAGACACAGCTGCCTCAGGTTGAAAACTGCTGAGGTCTGGCCAGGAGAGAAGAGACAGAAGATAGTGAAAATCAGATGTTACTTAAATCATTTGCATAAGGGATAATATATAATTTTGGATTAGATCAGGGACAGGCAAACTATGGTTCAGGGGCCAAATCTAGTCCAACGCTTGTTTTATTGAAACACAGACATGCTCATTCATTCACATATTGTCTATGACTGCTTTCTCGTGCCAGTGGTGGAATTGAATAGTTTCAACAAATGCTTTGTGGCCCACCAAGCTTCAGATGTTAATATCTGGCCCTTCAAAAACAAAGTTTGTGGATTCGTGGTTTATAGCATAGAACATAGACAGAAACTGAGGCAAACTGCTTGTCCTGTAGCTAACTTGTATGTGCTAATTCAGCTCCTTATGACTGACAGAATTTATTGCAAAGTCCTTAAATCTCCTGGTGCCTCAGCTTCCCAGTGTGTCAATGGAGCTGATAATTGGTGCCAAATTCAAAAGGTTGTTATCAAGACGGAATGAATAAAGGCACGCGGTGTGCTTAGGACAGTCGAAGGACAGTTGTAGGTGCTCAGTAACTGTTGCCCATTATAATACTCTTCAGAGGGAAACAGAAAACTTGGCAATCTTTCCTTTTAGGACACTGATTTATATGTCCAAAAAATCTGCTCAGGGCTGGGGATGTATCTGTGGCAGAGCACATGCTTAGCATGTGCAAATCCTTGGGTTCGATCCCCAGTACTATACACACACATGCAAATCTGCACAGAAAAGAATAAAATGTCTGTGTTCAATAAACACAGGACTTTCTCTCTTTCAATCATCTCTTACTAATACCTGATGTGCTAATTTCAAAGAAAGAAGGGGAGAATAAAATGCCTTTGAAAAACATGAGCTTAAAGTATCTGATGGAAAACCCAAGAAAAGAAATGCAAATCTGCAGTGAAACTGATATGGCCTTTATGTACTTTCTAGCCATTTCAGATCAAGAAAGGGCATGCTTTCTTTTTTCACTTTCTCTTTCCTTATCTTTGTATTGTTTTCAGTGCTGGGGATTGAACCCAGAGCTTCATACACACTAGGCAAGCACTCTACTATTGAGCTCCATTTCCAGCCTCCTCATTTGAGTTTTAAACTCCTATAAAGAAATAGTTTCAGGCAGTAATGTACACTTAGGTGGGTGTGAATGTACACACATCTTCATCACTAATCTCCCACCATGATTATATCAGGAGCTTCACTGTACAGGGGCAAATTAAATTCCTGACTGTGCCTTTGCATTTGCTCAGGCTCTTTCTGTTTCTGCAGTTCTATTTATTCTCTTGGTGTGAACTTAGATACCACATCTCTCCCTGTTGTCCTTGGCATGCTCTCTGGACTACATTTTCAAATTCAGTAGTCCTCAGAGGACTTCATCTACTCTTCAAGGGTCTCCTCACAAGACACTTCATCCCCCCAACACTTACAGCTATCACTCAACTGCTGCTCATGCACCTCCCTTGTTTCCCAACCAAACTGTCAATGACTTGTGGCAAGGACCTTAACTTATGCTTCTCACATGTAATGCCTGCTGCACTATGCCCAG
Organism: Hystrix cristata; assembly: GCA_004026905.1. NCBI lineage: Eukaryota > Metazoa > Chordata > Mammalia > Rodentia > Hystricidae > Hystrix > Hystrix cristata. The sequence continues at coordinate 116,352 of PVJO010001021.1, forward strand.
AGAGAGAGCTCTTATGGGCATCAAACACATTTATTAATTAAACATTTTATTGGTTGACCCCATACACATATTCAGTGAAGCACTCACAACCATATATATATAGAGAGAGACAGATATAGATATAGAGATATATATAGATATATGGATGTGGGTATATAGATGAAGACACTCCAACAAAAAAGCAAACAACCTCATAGGTAAATGGATGAAAAATTTGAACAGATACTCCACAAAAGTTTATCTAAATGACCAATACATATGGATAGATACTCGACTATGTTAGGCATGAGGGAAATGCAAATTAAAACCTACCGTTGAAAGTAGGTGTGGTGGTGCATGTCTGTAAACCCAGCACTCAGGAGTCAAGAGGATTGGGAGTTCAACAATAGCATGGGCTGATCTGGACTATATAGCAAGATCCTGTCTTAAAAAATAAAAACAAAACAATAAAACTCCCCCTGCACAAAAACCATGCTGTTGATATCATATACCAATGAGAATGGCAAAAATATAAAATGCAAAAGGCATAGAGGAAGGAGTAGACCAACTGGCATTCTGACATACAACTGAGGGGGCCACACATTAATACAGGCATTTTAGAGTACTTAGTCACTTTCCCATCACTGGGACACAATACCCAACACCTTCAATTTAAAAAAGGACAGGTTTATTTTGGCTCACAGTTTCCAAAGTTTTAGGCCATGGTCAGCTGGATCAAATGCAGAATCAGCATGGTGGAAGGGCCTATGTGAAGAAAAGCTGCTCACATCATGGTGACCAGGAAGCAGAGATAGAAGAAAGAAGCTAGGGAGGGAGATATACCCTTCCAGATCATGCTCCTATTGACTCACTTCCTTTGACCAGACCCCACCTTGCAGCAGCATACTCAGCTACAGATTCACCAGTGGACAGATCCAGTGATCAGTACAGTGCCCCTGTGATGCAATCACCCTCCGAAAAACCCACTTCTGAGCACACAAGAATACTGGGGGTCATTTTTTATCTAAACCATAACAAGTGTTTAGCAGTATTTACAAATTTTTAACACAAGTACAGTCTGTGACTTAGCAACTCCACTACTTGATTGATTCTCCACAGAAATGCATACATATGTTCATCAAAAGGCAGATGTTAAAATATTCATGGTAACCAGTCATAACAGTCAAACTCAGGAAACCACCTAAACTTTGATTGACAGTGCAATGAATAATGAAACATCTATTTTCTTTTAATGGAATATGACATAGCAATGAAAGTGAATGATTACAATACACTCATCGATATGAGAGAATTTCACAAACATAATGTTGAGTGAAAGAAACCAGACAGAGACATGTACAATCACATTTATATAGAGTACAGTACTTGGTGAAACTAGCACACACTGTTGGCAGTTAAGACAGTTGATATTCTTTATTTTTTTTCTTCAATTTTAATTTTTTATTAATACATTTTTACAGTACATACCAATTACCTTCTTTGTGGGGAGCTGGTACATGTATAGAACATATCTTAATTCTTTTTTCATTTCCCTCCCCTTCTCTTCTCTCCCCCTTCCCTCCATCTTTTGGTCATCTTCTCTTCTACAAAAGATCTATCCCCCTATTTTCTATTATTTAACTTTTATTTTGCTCTTTATTTATATTTTGGGTTTCTCATATAAGAGAACTATTCTTGCAGAGGGAAGTGTGAGGGCTCTTCTCAGGGAAGAGTTTTAATGTTTTATTTTTTTTAATCTGAATGTTGCTTGTACAGGTGTGCTCAGTTTGTGAAAATTCATTGAGTTGTGCAATTAAAATCTGCATTGTTTTCTTCATGTAGACCATTATTTAATATAAAGTTAAAATTATTTTGGTTGATTTAAAGGAGAATGAGTAGGTGCCAAATAGTAATATTCTGCCTTATTTCCACACAGTGATTTCTGTTTTGTACATAGTATGCAGATAACAAAAGTCACTATTCCCTGGAGAGAGAAATCTATAATGAAAGAACAGCTGTTCTGCTCAAACTGTCACAAAAACCCTTCAATTCTCCAGCACCAGTTCACCACCTCCGGTCTTTTGCCAAACACACTGGAACATGTCATTCTTTACACAGAGCTCAGAGAATTTAAGAACTGCAAAGAAGTTCGTTTTATAGGCAAGAAAACAGACTCTAAAAGTCAAGTTGCTGGTCTGAGGCCACAGAGCCAATTCACAACTAAGAGTTGCAAAGAACGGAATGCTTATATACTTCCTCCCATTCGTATGATAAAATCCTAACTCCTAAGAAGAGACAGTATTAAGAGTTGGGGTCTTTGAGAGGTGAAGAGGTCACAAAGGCGAAGCCCTCATGAATGGGATTAATGTCCTTATAAAAGAGGTCTCAGAGAGCTCCTTGCCCCTTCCACCATGTGAGTACACAGTAAAAAGATGCCATTTATGAACCAGAAAGCAAGTCTCACCAGACACCAGATCTGCCGTTTCAACTTTGGACTTCCCAGTCTCCAAAACTGTGAGGAAGAAAATGTTGCTTGTCTACAAGCCACTTAGTCTTTGGTGTTTTTGACAGCAGTCCAAATAGGTTAAGACAAGATAGGAATGGGGGCCCAAGACCCCCAAGCTGCAGTGGCATGTCTGCCTCCCCCAAAGCTCCACAGGACAGGCCCATAGCTTAGATCCTTCCGGGGCAGCTAACCATCCCAAAAGAACAAAAAGATGTAGATTTGCAGTGAAGGCATCACAAATTCTCCATCAACATACTTTCCTAGGAAATCTCCACAAGAACCTAATAGAAAAGGATACATTTAATAATTTTCTTTGAGGTCAATTGTTTCCTTCAGAACATAAGTACATGCTAATTTCTGCACTAGAACAGCAGAATCATAACCTAGTACTTGGTTAGTAATTATACAATGTACAGTGTTGTAGGTTGTTAGATGCTTTGGGAGAAAGAAAGAGAAAAATCTTACAAGTGCTAATTCTTTGCATTGTCATTTTGAAGGCCAAAAAACTCTATATTTTGGATTCAAGGAAAACATGTTTAATGACGTGGGCATTTTTTGTTTCTCCTTGAACAAGGCTTTTGTAGTTCTTCTCTGCTTAGCACATACTGATGCCAGAAAGAGGTGAAGCTACCAAAGAGGCCAAAGTATTACATAACTACGCCTGGGTAAACAGCCTGTCTACCTAGGAGGCTCCCCGAATCTCGATGACCCTGGGTGACAGTAACAACGAGGAAGGAATTCTGAGAGGAGGGCACTGAGGGCATAAACTTGTACATCAAACAGAGGCTGCAGAGTAGGGCAGAACTGAGCTCAATTACAAAACAGGGAAGTCAGCTCAGAACACCTGCCACCACGATATTCTGAACATCTCTCCTCTCTTTGATTTTCCACTCAGGCCTCCCACCTTAGTCCTTTGGTGTTCTTGATGGACACAGGCCAAGATGACCCAGTGAGTTACGGCCTTCCATAATTTGCTCCCCTTGAGTCTAAGGTCTGTGCCTTCCTTCTAGCCAATGGAATATGGCACAAGTGGTGAAGTGTTACGTAGGACTCCATCTTAGCAGGGTAGAATAAGGAATTCTCTCTTGGGTCCTTAAAGAAGTAAGCAGCCATGCTGTGAGAGGACATCTGTGTGGCCTGGGAGATGGCTATGTGATAGGGACAGCAGGTGGCCTTTAAGAGTGACATTGGCCCCAGCTGACAGCCAGCAAGAATGTAGGGAGTTAAGCCTACAGAAACAAGAAACAGCTCTGCTTACAACCAGGTAAACTTGGACGAGGACCCCAGGAAAAGGAATGCAGTGCAGTCAGTCCCTTGATGACAGCCTTGTGAGACACTGAAAAAAGGGCCTAGCTCAGCCACGCCTGGACTCCTGGCCTGTGGGCACTGGGAAAGGACAAATATGTGTGGTTTTAAGCCACCATGTTTGTGGTAACTTGTTACCAAGCACTAGAAAATGAACACAGTGCTTTCAGGATTAGCCTGACTTCACAGGCCCATCCCTGTTATGTCGCACCCAGAACTCCCTAGCTAGCCACTGTAGTTTGGATCTGGAATGTCCCATAAAGGACTATGGAATCTCAATATTCTCCACTCTCTCCTTACTTCCTGGCTGCCATGAGATAAACAGATTTTCCCCACTATGTACTCCCCGCTGTGATGAGCTACCTCACCAGAGGCCTGAAAGCAATGGCTCCACCAAACCTTGGACTGAAACCTCCAAAACTATGAGCCAAAATAAACCTCTGATTTTTTCAGCTTATGATCCTATGCATTTTGTCACAGTGGTGGAAAGCAGACTAACATACTTGCCCTGTCTTTGAAAGACAGGGGTTCACATCATTCTTTTCAGTCAGACATCCACTCTCTGATTTTTAACAACACCTTAAAGAGAATTGCTTATTAATTGCTGATCATTTAATAATAAAACATCAATTGCCTTATATACATCCATTCTCCAGTGACATAAACCTTCTAATAGAAAACCATAGTATGTTTTCTAGAGGCGATCCCTGAATTATTTGTTTTTACAGAGAAAACAATAAGCAAATGCAAAACAGTTCAGTGGTCAAATACATTTGGGAAATGGTGAGTAAAGCAAAATTAAGCAAGTTCCTTTGCTGTGGAATTTTAGAATCTGTAACACCTTCAAAAGTTTGTGCATCCACAAGAAGACCAGTGTATAGCACTTCTATAACATTTTGTTATAGAACCATCTCTTACCTTTTTATCTAGCATGTGCACTTTGTGTGGGGGGATACCACAGGATATCATCATCTCAGTACGCATGTGCACATACACACTTACACAAATATATAGCAAAATGACTAGAAGACACTCAAATACAATGATGTCTGTAAATGATAGAAGTCATACCCATTATGACTTCTATTATATTATATAATAATGGTTTTAAGGGGTCTTTTCTCTATAATAATAATAATTATTATTATTATTATATTGTTTGCAAATAACAAAATATTTTTTTAAAAATAAGGAGAATAGTCAGCACGTATCCACCCAAACCCAGAAATTTCTTTTATTTTACTTATAAGGGATTATTAGAGCAACTAATTTTTTTCAGTATTCAAAAAGATGCCCACAAGTTTCTATAAGACATGAGCCTTTCTCACACATTTAAATTATATTTTAATTTTTATACATTGAAATCCACATGTTTCATGCAGTGTAGATCTATAGGACGATTTTGCTTAATTGAACTCTGGGTATTTTACTGAGTAAAGTTTGCCATTGGGTGGTCTCTCTGCTATTATGAGGCATAGTCAAATACCATTATCTAAGTTAACAACTGAACTAAGAGTAATATAAATTTCATGATTTTTTTATTTTTAACACTGAGTTCTAAACATAATAGGTTCAGACTCTAGGAATTTTACATATGCTATTCTTTTTTATTATCTATTCTCCCATTGCTTGTGATCACCTGAAGTTAACCAAGCAAGTACCTTTTCTCCAACATTTTTCTGGCCGTACCAAAATTCAAAATGACAGAACTGAGTCTGTCTTAAGGCTTTGTATTGTTTGTGTGCATATTTTCTTCTCTAAATCCCTGTGCCATCTAGTCCTCCACACACAAGAGAATGTCACACTTAAGTTCCTGTGGCTTCTCTCTTCTGGCAGCTTCCTTTGTCAAGAATATTCTCTTAATTATCTATTATACCATTTTATTTTGATTCACAATGAAGAAGCAAGAAACATCAACATCCATTACATATTTGTTTTCCTGATATGTTGGAAATTGTTCATTATTTTATCTAACGAACCACTAAAATGTTTAGCTGTCTTTTGATAATGAAAAATAAGACTCAATGTTAACATCAGAAATTCCGTCACTTCTTCAGAGCACCAAAATCATCTGAAATGCATCTATTTACTCATTCTGAAATATAAACCTTTAAAAAAAATAAAAGTTCTTCAGAATGCAGGTGTATACACAAAACCACACAAAATACCAATGTAGTCAATGAGCCAATAAACAAGAAAGTAATTGCATATCATATTATCATAACATTGATTGAAAATCTCTTCACTTTCCTAATTAATTGGTCTCCTATAGAAAATAACCTGTGATTCATTCCGGAACAGAAAAATGTCTAAAAATATCATTATTTGGGCTACATCAGGTAATTTTAAAAGTATAACTCACCAACTGTCTGAATAATGTCACAGTGAGAGGGAAGAGTATTTATGGTGGCTCTTTTCTCGCATCATAAATTTCACAGGAACGAGGACATTCGTTTCATACACAGCAGAGAATACTGATGCAATTTTCTAAGGTAGGACCTGTCAATTCTGGTAACATTAGGGAATTCTGAATATATTTAAAAAAATGAAAATCGCAACTCCTAAAAGGGTCTGTGGTCATTTTTTCTCCTCCCCATTAGAATCTAAATTTATACCAACATAATTAAATAGAAGAAACCACTGTTCTAAAAGCAGTAATCTATGTGTTATCAGGGGTGTAAAAAAGGCTTTAGGCAACCTCCTTATTACGTTTTAGCCTATCAATTAAATAGTTAAATCACCTCTCTGTTAAATACTATAGTTACCAATGCATAAGGCAATGGCTAATGTTAGGACTGAGAAAGAAGCCGTGGGAAAGAAAAACAATCGAGTCATGACAAGTTCACCATTGACAAGACCGTGGCCCAAAGACTGCTTGATGAAAAGTGCTCCCCTCATAGGAAGATGTAAGTAAATATATTTGCAGTCCTACTACAATGTGGCTTCTAGGAGAACGTGAGTTGAGAAAAGGAAATATCATTAGCCTAGGAGGGAGGAAAATGTCGGTGTTAACCTCCACTCAGTTAGAGTGCACAGGTTCTGTATAGCAAGACAAAACAAGTGCAACACGGGAGAGCTTACTCTTATTCTCTGTGGGCTTACCGTGTGAAGGACCAGGGTTTTCTGCTGGGCAGCAGGCTGTGGGGAACTAGAACGGCTTGATCTTTTGATCTTGTGCAAGTTTGTTCTATACAAGATGACTTAGTTCATGAAAGGAAACGATGTGCAAAAGCAAGAGATTTGCCATGATGAAGTTTCCTGGGGATAGCTTTACATAAGCAGCCATTTAAATGGGAGGAAAGGCAAACAAATAAGTAAATAATTCACAGGAGTTATGTCTGACACATTTTTGGAAGGCAACAAAATGCAATATTGATGGCTTTGTAAGGAAATAATTCAGCTTTTGCATTGTTTAGCTGGGTTGTTCAAGAGACCTATGATAATATTGCATTGACCTCCCGGATTTATTGAAAAAAGCAGCTGGAATCACTACCAAAAGGGCTATGTTCATAAATTCTCTCTGAATTATAATTCCCAAATAATCACATCATAAAGAACTTCTAGAAGTCTAAATGCTGCCTCTTATTTTTCTCTTTGCAATGGGCATCTTCCATTCCTTCTGCACTGCGACATTTTCTTATGGTTTAAGAGTATATTGTGCTTTCACGTTTTGCTTTCAAGTTTTACAAAGTTCTCCTGAGAGTTTTGTGTCTAACTAATCTCCTGTCAGAGATATCCATGGGCTAGCGTCTCCTCTTTTTTCTTAAAATCTTCCAGGAGAGAGAGAGAGAAAAAAAAAAAAATGCTGAGGGATGACAGCCAGAAACAAGAGCACTCCCTGGTGGTCAGCCATGGCGATACCATCTAAGTAGAAACAGACAAGAGCTTCCCCAGCAAGAAGAGATGGTAAGAGAGGGACTGTATACATCATTGTCCAGACATTGTCTGCGAGTGAATGCAGGAAAATGGGTGCAAACACGGACTATCTGCAACATGTGGCTATCCCAGGTATGAAAGGCCATGACAGGTGTTAAGTGAGAAATGGTGAGTCGTGAAGCAAGAAATAGCTTGCTAACTTGTGGAGGGGAGAATAGTGAACAACAGAGCTGGCAAATAACGTCATCATCTTCTCCTTATTGGGTACAATGGCTTCATTCAATCTGTAGTCACAGAAAGAAGAACTTTATTGATTGGAAGGATACGGTGCCTGATGTCAGAAAGTTTCCAAAAATAAACTGATTCAGCAACAATTTTCAAATTTTAAGTAAGAACTTAATTTCTAACACAAATGTGTTAATGATCTAAATGGCACATTATGGGATAATATATCTTTGATTTTACTTTTTATTGAAACCCTGGAATATATGGACATTTCTAGCCAATTTATATTGTAGCAAAAGATTATTAACAGACTTTCCCTATTTTAAGAGCTTGGTTGCAGAATATATTTCAATTAACGCTGCCAAGAGCAGAATGACCTAAAGAGGGAAGTTCAAGACTGCAGATGTTTACAAAATAAATGAAATCATCAGGTTATGACTGTAGAACTGGCAGGACTTAATACTACCTTGGCCTGAACGAAAAATATTACATAATAAAGCAAAACAAATGGAAATAGTCTTTCATGAGTGCCAATAATTTAGAGTTATGGGGTCATCTATACAAATTGCAATTTCTAATGGTTTGCTAAACATATGTCTGAGGACTTTCATTTCCAATTGTGTACATTTTATTATCGTTTGAAGGGCTCGAAAACTGGAGCCTTAAATTCAAGTACAAAAATGGGGACATAAACAAACCTTTTGAAAATGGATCATGCATAGAAATTCATTAAGCAACCTATATCTTTCAAAAGAGTTTTTATTTGGGGCTGCAGTGTAGGTCAGTGGTGGAACATGTGCTTAGTATGCACAAGGCCCTGAGTTCAATCCTCGGAACCCTTCTCTCAAATGTTCAGTTATATAAATTGCAAAATTTCATTCTTTATTCTATTAAATGTCTTGAGATTATCAGTGGTAAATATTTTAGCTAGCAAGTACTTTATTAAGAAAGACAAAAAAGGAATTTCTATGGATGCAGCAGTGGTTTTCAAATCAAACAACTCTTTGATTACAGTACCTTATTTTACAGAGCTGTGTAAAAGATACCTATTTTACAGATGAGGTGATCCAGATATACAAAGGTTACAGTTCAAGCTAGTACGTGAATCTTTTAGATCCTAGTAGGGTGCCTAAAGCCAATTCCAAACTTCCCACTGCCTTACATCATCAGTTTGAATTTAGTTGGATAGATTCACAGCTGTGTTCATACCAATTTCACCCTAATTATGTTTCCATGAAATTACACTGCATGGATCTTATTGCAATCAGGAGATGCCCACTGTCTCTTTAATGGAAACCTGGGGAAAGATCCTTGCTTAGCAGATCTCAACTGAAGTTGATTATGCACCACCCCTCCAAGAGCCATTTGGCGGTGTCTGGAGACATTTTTACATGATACATTCAGAGAGGCGGGGAGTACAACTGGTATCTGGTGGGCAGAGGCCAGGGACATTGCTAAATATCCTAAAATGTATAGGACAATTCCCACCACAAAGAATTATCCAGCCACAAATGTCAATAGTGTTGAGGTTAAGAAATACTGTCCTGGACCAATCATTTGATAATTAAACCAACCCAATCTATATTGACACCTATGGGTTGTGAAATCAGATACTTTTAAAATTTCTTTCTCGATAGTGGGAATATAGTGCATCTGGAGCCTGGTGGTCCCTATTCAAAGGGCTGCAGGATCTTTCAAAGTGTTTCTGGTATAGGGAAGAAAGGAAGGGATTCTGAGGAACCTTGTCAAGAAGAAATGGCCAGTGTCTCATTTTCATGCCACAAGGTGACCACCAAGGAGCTACATTCTTGTAGAATCCTCCCCTTTGAGTGTGGGTGGAAACCATGACTTGCTTCTGAACAATACAAAATGGAAAACTTGATACCACGTTGCTCCCATGATTCTATTACATAATATACGACACTGTCTTAGAAAACTGGAGTGAGATATTCTCCTGTTGGCCTTGAAGAAGCAAGCAGCCATGTACACTGCCTATGCAGTGAGCCACATGCCTGGGAAGTACAGGAAGCTTCAAGGACACGAAGGTAGCCGCCATCTGCAGCCAGAGCAACCAGAGATCTCAGTCCTACAACCTCAAGGAAAAGATTTCTGCTGACAACTTGAGAGGGAGCTTAGACGAAGATTCTCCCCAAGTTGAGTGTCAGATGACACTTCAACTTTGGCCACTACCAGAACTGCAGGCTTATACCGCCCCGAGTGGGGAACTAGTGAAACCATGCTCAAACATGGCCTGTGGAAACTGGCAGAAAATAAAGCGTGTGCTTTTAGGCCACTAACATTGTGGCAATGTGTCATGCAGCAACACAGGAAGAAACCCTCGTAGAAAAGCAGTGTTTGTAGTGCTAAAGAGAAAATGAGGAGCTATGTGATATTCTTCCTCATTAGCCTGACTTCCTAAAGGAGAAAAAGAGAGATGTCTGGGATGAGGCTTGGAGTGAGGAGCACCATCAAATGGCATCTAAAGGCCAGGTGGCAGCAGTGAATCCAAGGGACAGACATACAGAAAATTCCACACTGTTTTGCCAAACAAATCTGGAAAGCCTCTGGGTTTCACCTTCACGTGTTATCTCACCAACATGGCCAGATGACCCTAACGTACACGGAAATATGAAAGAGGCTCTTCTATGAAAAATAAATCACAGGGACCCACTGGTGCAGAAATTTCACAAGGAGAGAGGAGACATTTCAAGAAGACAGGCTTCTCAGTTTCCAGCTGCAAAGCCCCAAAGCCTAAGCCTCACACCCAGCCCCCGCTGCCCTAGGAAACTGAGGCCTGAACATAGACTAAGAGAGTAAGGCACAGCCCTCCACTTGGCGTTCCAGGGGGAAGACTGAACTAGAGCTCTGGCGAGATCAAGGAAGCTCTGTCGCTGCTCCTCACCGGCAAGGAAAGGGACAGGTGCTGAGAGTGGCCGTGAGCACAACTGTCCCGATTCAAAGTACACAGAACGAAACAGAAATGCAAGTGTGAGATCTAAACAAAAGCATCTGTAACAGGAAGGAGTAAATTAGGGATGGAGAAGGACAATGGCATGAACAAGAAGGGGAAGATGTAGTTGAGTAAACAAAATAACATTTTCAATGACTCAAATTCTGAGAGAAGTGAAAAAAACAAGCTTTATAAAATCCTAAGATGAGCTTGGGTGTGCAGCTTAGTGCTAGAATGCGTGCTTAGTATTCATGAAGCCCTGAAGTCCTTGCCCAGCAACTAAATAAATAAAATTATTCTTAAAAAACTTAATAAAAACAGAATGAGAGACAGGCAGGGTGGCACATGTCTGTAATCCCAGCGGTCTAGGAGGCTGAGGCAGGAGGATTGCAAGTTTGAGCCTCACTTGAGCAATTTAGCAACATAATGAGATGCCGTTGATGGTTTAGATAGAGAATGTCCCTCAAAGGCCTCATGTACTTATAAGTGGGGATTTTGGATCACTGGGGTGATATAGCTGACATGCTGTTATGACATGGGGTCTGGTCAGACATGGGTCACAGGGGGCGTGACTCGGAAGGGTGTATCTCCATCCCCAGCTCCTCCCTTCTCTCTCTGCTTCCTGCCCATCAAGACATGAGCAGTTTTCCTCAGCTACGCCCCTCTGCCATGCTGTTCCTCCCTGGTGTTAGCCAACTGTGGACTACACTCTGTGAGCCCAAATAAACCTCTTGTCCTTTAAGTAGCAGGTGTCAGGCACTATGACTCACCAATGAGAAAGTAATTAAGACAGACCCTGCCTCAAAATAAAAAAATGAAAAAGGCCAGGAGTGTAGCTCGGAGTGAAGACCCTGGGTTCAAACCCCTCTACTGCAAACAAAGAAATGAAATAAGAAAAGGATGATAGCAGAAATTAGGAAATGAATTAAGATGAAAAGTGATAGACAGTGGACTAAAAGATCTAGAGGCAAGGTTAGTGTGTGGAGTTTGTTGAAAGAACATGAACGTGAGATGATTTGATGAAAAATACAGTCACCAATTTTCTTAAAAATTTATTACAGCAAAATAAACATTACCATTAATCCCTCTCAAAAACCTCCTCCTTGCTTTGAACACACTTATCCCACCGTTCTCGCCACTTTCTGAAGCCATTCTGGAAGTCCTCTTTTGTGAGTGTCTTAGTTGCGCTGTCTTGGCTGTCTCCGTGTTCCGAATCAATTCAAAATGTTTATCTTTTGTGGTTTATCTTTCCCACTAACTTTGGAAAAGAGCCAGAAGCCATACAATGCCATCTTATCTGGTGAATAAAGTGAATGAGGACACGCAGTAATGTATTTATGAGCCTGCTTTTCTGTTGGATGACACTCGACAGCAGCATTCACTGTATTTTTGATCACACTTCATAGAGACACTCACGAAAGAAGACTTGCAGAACTGCTTCTGAAAGTGGAAATAATGATGGGATAAATATATTCACAGTGAGGAGGAGCATTTTGTGGGGGATGAATGGCAGTGTGTCCTTTGCTATAACACTTTTTATCTTGATCACCTCTTGTATCTAGGCTGGAGGGGGTGAGGATGGAAAAGAATGAGTACATATTTAGGAGAGAGAGGAGAGAATGCAAAAAAAGGTCTCTTCACAGAAGCAGAGAGATAATGAAAATGGAATCCATTTGTGGAATACAAGCAAAGAATTTCTAGAAGCAAGGGCAGTCAGTGTCAGGTGCCAAGGAAAGATCATCCATGAGTAGACAAAGCAGGAGAAAACCTCTCTGAAGGAAGAAAAATCAGAAGGTCTTCAACTATGGTGCTTCAAGGATCCTTGATCTTTACAAATGGGCTGCTAAGGGAAGGTCAGAACTTTCCAGGTCAAAGTGGGAACAGCGGATGTCTATTCAATCACCTCTAGTTTTCAACTAGGACTCTAGCTGCTAAGAGGACTTCTTCACCATTCCTGCTTGTGATAAATGGACTTTGTTTTGAAGCTAATTTTTACAGTCTTTTAGACAAGATTTCTGTCTAAAGACACAGGTAAGCGTTAGCAACAGGTCAGGATCCAGTCATTTCTCTTTCGTTCTCATTTCCTCCCTCCCTCTCTCCATCTCTCTGTTTTGAGGCAAAGTTGATGGCATTATCTCATCTAAGGACTAGTAACTTGCCAAGAGAGAACACTAGCTGGTGGTACTGTACAGAGGTTGAGAGTCAGTGAAGATATTACTCTCTTAGGGACCAAATGCTTTATTCATGCATTTGATATGCTTTAGCCGACTTCACAGAACTGAGAAATGTTCTTAATTCTCTGCCCCCTGTGTCTATTCTGTATTCCACGCAGGAAGAAAGCAATAAAAAGCATGCCTTATGGCTATGTTTCAAAACCACAAAAACAAAGAGACAAGCAACAATTTCAAGAACACAGAAATAATTTTCTGAAATATTTATTATGAAACAGAGGCTAGAATTTTGGGTTAAGAGGCTACTAACAGCAGGGGGCTGGGGATTTAGCTCAGCGGTAGAGTGCTTGCCTAGCAAGCCCAAGGCCCTGAGTTCGATCCCCAGCACTGCCTCCTTCCTCAAAAAGAAACCACTACCAAGAACAGGACAGGGAAAGGAGAGGACGTGAAAAGTGAGAAATGGCTTGTTTTGCAATTCCGCATTCAATCTCCCAGTGCTTTTTGCAATCAAGACCCATGGGAAGCCCAGTTTGGCCCAGGAAAACTAATTCAACAACCGCTGTGGTCAGTGGTTGTTTTGCTGCTAATTTGCTATTATAAATAAAGCCTGGAAAGTGACTTGCTGCTCTGTAATTATCACTGAATTGTGGCCTTGAAAACTAACTTTCCCACAGTGCTGAGTGCCTGGCAGTTGGGGGCCACAGGGCACCTGTTGCAGCTGTCACACTGAATGCAGTACTGTGGGCCAGGTTGTAAGACCCCAACCACTTTTTGTACACAATTATAAGGCCCACAGAATTGTTTGTTTCATCTTCGCAAGAATGCACATGGTGAATGAATGCGTGCTCCCTAATTATTTTTAATGCAGTCTTTTTCCCCATTTCCTTTTTTTCCCCCTTTTCTTCTTAAGAGCAGTTTTATATATACAGCAAAGTTGAGGGAATGTACCAGGATTTCCCATATACCCCCTTCCCTGCCACATCCACAGCTTCTCCCATTAGCAACATCCCCATCAGAGTAATACATTTAATACAGTTGATATTGTCACCCCAAATCCACAGTGTATACTAGGGTTCACTCTTGGTGTTGCACATTCCATGAATTTGGACATGTCTAATGACAGATATCTGCCATTAAAGTATTACACAGCATATTTTGACTGCCTGAAAGTTTCTCTATGGTTTACCTATTCATCCTTCTTCGCACCTCAGAGTTAGTTCTAGGACTCCAAAAGGACACAACAGGCATTATAACATTTTAGTTCAGTTAGATAAGAGCTGAACTATTAGATATAGACCTAGGTGGACCTGTGGATTGGATGATTATGAGCTATGTTTCCTTACACAAGTGTTTTAAAAGAAACATCCTTTGGCTTGACTTTTGAAAACAAAGAGGACAAAGTAAATGAAGGGTAAAATGATGAGACACTGCAGCATCTGCTTTAAAACACTGTGAAGACTAAATGTCACACTTCTTTTTGGGGGGTGATTGCTGCAAATCAAACCAAGGGCCTTGTGCGTGCTAGGCAATTGATGTACCACCGAGACACACCCCTAGCCCTAAATGTCATACTTTTAAGTACGGTGATTGGAAGATTGGAAGTATTTTATAAATACTACTTAATATTGATATTTCCTTATAGATGTCATTGGTTATACTGATTGTAAAATTAAGTTTTTAAAAAAGAAGACCACTAGACCTTTCAAACTATCTTCCTACTAGACTAATTTGGCCAATGATAGGCTCTATAAAGAACATTTGGGTATGAATGTGGGTGTGTGAAGAGTGATTTGGAAGAGGGGGCAAGGAAACCTGGAAGTTTAAAGTCCAACAGTAGACTCCTATTACGACACCTGTCCCAGAGGACTGTAATTAGATTTCCGTGTCTTTTCTAGACGAGCTCATGCACGTCAGGTACTTACTTTGATCTCCTCTCCTAGCTTCTGAACAATGGCAAATTAGATGGATTGAGAGGGAAGAAAGTGGAGCTGGGGCTGTGAATCAGTGGTAAAGCACCTGCCTGTTATGCTCAAGGCCCTGGGATCCACCTCCAGCACAGGAATAAGATAAAAAGGGTGTGTGGGGGAGGAAGCATTGGTGGAGGTGGGGCAGGTTTTCATTTCAAAATGATATCCAATAATATCATTCATGTCGGCCATCTGCAGGTCGTCAATACAGAACATGTCTTGTGAGTGTTCCTTATTACATCTCTCATCTCTCAGCACTGCTAACTCTGCATTTTCTGTGTTGCAATAAGGTCTCATCCAGCCTCCACTGGGAATCATCACCACCCCCGTCATTTTCATAATCACCACTACCACTCTGAAACTGATAGAGGCACTAAATCTAGAAAAAGCCAAAGTTTCCATTGCTTTCTTTCCAAACTGTAACACCCGTTGTAAGGAGGGGTCTCCTTTCTCCCTGGGTCCTTCTGTAATCTGGATCTTGTTCAGACCCCACAGTGGAGGCAAATTTCGTGACCATGCTGCTCTCCTTTCCTCCTGGGACTCAGGCTGGAGGCCTGGGAACACTCATTCCCTGAGGTTGCCTGCTCACATGTAGATAATCCTCAAGGCGAGAGAAGGAGAAAAATCTGCAGATCTGCTGTGGAGTTTTCTTTCCTCAGACTTCTTCTCCCCACTCTGCTGCCTGAGCAGTGTCATTATTCTTTTCTTGTATGTAGGAAGAAGATTCCCTCCAGACTTTTCTATTCCTGTTTGTAGAAACCTCCAGGGAACTGTCTCTGAGCTGTCCCTCTGCAATCTGTGTCTTGCAGACTTCAGCAGTCTGATGGTAGAGTTTGCCCAATGCTCCTTCTCTCCAGAATTCCCTGTTTGGAGCTCCAGCCATCTCAGACATGCTCGATAAACACAGGCACATAAAAGTAATAATCACTGATCTAAAAGATGAAAGGCAGAGTCAATCGAGGCATGGGCTGGGTCATTTACGCCCAGGCAAAGCCATGGATTGCCTCCAGGTCGCATCCATTCTCAGCCGCTGGGCCCAAGGGCAGATTCCAATCACTGCCTGCACAGGCATCAGAACCACTAGCTCCCTGGTTGCTGACACGATCTGGCCAAGGAAATTGCCTTCTGTTGCCTGCAAGCTTATTGCTTTTCAGCTTCTTTATCACTGATTACAAACCTCTTCCCACACAGGCTGTGAGATCCTTCTTCCCTTTACAAACACTGCACTTCTCTTTCGAAAGACCGTAATTTAAAGCATTTGGGGAAAATATCTCTGAATGTTGTTGTAAGAGTTATAGGATAAAAGAGATTATCTTAATTATGTCACTCAATGTGGTGCAAGACTCATGCAGAGAAAATGTATTTGCAATCTCGTGTCACTGGAGAAAAGCTAGTGAAACATGTAATATATTTTTGGAACATTCCCATATTCGTATTATCTCAAATTTCATTAATGGAATATCAGAACCATATGTTGCATCAATAATATGTGGTGTTAAAGTAATAATCTCATTTATCTTGCAATACTAACACACATCTACTGCAAGTCTAACTGGCTTGATTTCAAGGAGTCAAGAAAATCCTCTTATTTTACTGACACCTAAAAATTTACATCAATTATCCCTTTAGATTAAGGCACTGATCACTTTGTCTAGAAAAATTTGCAAGCAGATATTAGGCATTGGCATCTAGGTGGGAACCTGGGGGCAGGATTTAATAGGACACTCAGGGCTAGAGGGAAGAGGCCACAAAAAGTTAGGAGATGGGCTCATCTGTGTCAAGGGTCAGCTCCTTCTAGATTTTGGAATGAGAGCTGTTGTAGTGGTGGTAGTCTTTTAAATAGATAACAATGATTTTTAGAGTAAGCTAATCTGGAAATTTCTCTTACAAAAAAGCATGACCATTAATAAAATATTGATGAAGTTTAACATTAATTATTCCAATATACCAAAGTCATGCCCAGAACATAAAATATAGGCAGTGAGGTGTTTGTATCTGTGAAAAGATTAGTATTCAGACAGTATAAAAAGATTCCACAGGGGTCGGGGATTTAGCTCAGTGGTAGAGTGTCTACCTAGCAAGCACAAGGCCCTGAGTTTGATCCTCAGCACCCCTCAAAAAAAGGATTCTACCAATTAGTGACAAATAAAAGCAAATAACCACTAAAAAAAAAAAGCTTGAAAAGGAAACAGGCAAATCAATAGAAGAGTGAAAGCAAAGAGTTAATGAATATATGGAATATTCTCTGCTAGTTCCGAAGGAATGGAAAAATGAAAATGCTGACTTGCAGAAAATGCCTATTAAAACAAGGATGAGGTACCATTTCACATGCATCAGATGGGCAGTATCTTAAAAGCCTGACTATACCAAGTGTAAATGAGGCTATTAAAAATGTGAGTAGAAGTATAAAAATAAGTACATTTACTTTGGGGGTAATGTGGCCTTCTCCATCATTATGGACTTGCACATACCATTTGGGAGGGTTTTTTCCTTGCTTGCTTGCTTGCTTGCTTGCTTGCTTTATCGCTTTCTTTCAATTACTTAGTATGAAACCCAGGGCTCTACACATGCGAGAGAAATTCTCTACCTCTGAGCTACATTCCCAGCACACACAATATTTTTGGTACGGTAATACCTCTTCTAGGTACATATGCTGGAGCAAGGGTCAGCAAATTAAGGCCTATACACTGAATCAGATACAGTGAAAGTTGCTGGATGGCCCATGGGCTAGGGATGTTTTTTAAATACTCTTAAATGGCTGGTGAGGGGTATAAAAAGAATCATAGTGACTTGTCAAAATGATGTGAAATTCAAATGTCCACCACATCCATACAGTTTAATTGGCACGCAGCCACACACACTCATTTACATATTGTCTATGGCCACCTTCCTGCTATCATGGCAGAGAGCCACGGGAGAGATTAGTAGTTGTAACTGAGGCCATCTGGCCTGCAAAGCTCAAAATACTATCTGGCTCACTGCAGAGTTTTCAGACCTTGGCCCTACAGAAACTCTCATGCATGTGTGCAAAGATGCACAGGAGTATTGTCTCAAATGATGCTCATTGTAAGGGAAACTGAAAGCAGTGCGAACATCCAGTAAGAAGTCATTACATACATAAACTGGTATGTTTACAAAATGAAATCAAATAGTTAAAAAATAGACCTATATTTACCACCACAGATAAACCTTAAACACTCCATGATGAATGGAGAAAAAAATGCATGTTGCAAAAGGATACAATATGAATCTACTTACATGCATTACAAAACATACATTAAATGTCACGGTGCCTGGACATAAAAGAGAGAAAAAAAGAATTAGAGTATAAAAATATGGACAGAATACAACCTCTGTGGGAATCAGTATGGAGATTCCGCAAAAAATCTAAAATTAGAAATGCCATTTGACCCAGCTAGTTCCCTTCTACGTATCTTCTCGCAAGAGTTGAAGACATCATATTACAGTGATACTTGTATATGCATGTTTATAGGAGCACAACTCATAATAGCTAAATCTTGGAAGCAAACTACATGTCCATCAACGGATGAATGGCTAAAGAAAAGGTGGCATTTACACACAGTGGAGTGCTACTCTGCCGTAAAGAAGGATAAATTTGAGCCATTTGCAGGAAAATGGATGTACCTTGAGATCATAATGTTAAGTGAAATAAATCAGACACACAGCTTAACTATCTCATGGTTTCTCTTATATGAGAAACCCGAAGTATAAATAAAGATCAAAATAAAAGACAGATAATAGGAAGTAGAGAGAGAAATTTTGCTTAGATGGAAAGGAGATCAAGAGATGGAGGGATAGGAAGGAAAGGGGATGATAAAAGAATTAGGATATGTTAAACACATGTGCCAACTCTCCACAAGGAATGTCGTCATTATGCAATGCAAACATGTACTAATAAAAAATAAAAATGGAAAAAATAAATACCAAATTTATGAAGCTATATCTTTAAAAATATGGACAGGAAAAACATACACTCGGGATGCCAGTTATTTCTGCAGAGGAGGAGAGGGGAATAGGATGGAGATCTGTATCTGCATTTGTAATGTTCTATTTATTGCTTTAAAAAGAAATAACTGCAGCAAATAAAAAAGAAATTTAACATGTTTAATATGGTTATATGTGTGTTTATTGCAATTGACTCTGTATCTGTAATGTATAAAATACTCGCATAATAAAAATATATTTCAGAGTTACAAAATGACGGCGACAGCTATGATTTCTCTTGTCCATATTTTCAGCTGACCACAAGCTTTTCTGTAAATGCCCTTTGAATTACATAACACTTGGGGGAAGAAATCAGGCAGGAGGTTGGGCTAGTGTCAGCCCCGTATTGTTGGATGATAGGAAATGCATGCAGCCGGGCATGATTAATTACATAGTCCATAAAGCTGTGTTATTTGACTATCCACCTAATTACAGTGAGCACTATAGGGTATGGGTGACAAAATAATTGCTGTAACCCAAGATAAATGCTTTATGAATTTTGGAACAGAGATGGAAATGGAAAAGAATTCAGTAGCAATATATTGCACGAGACATAAGGCATCTCCCAATCACTCCTCTACTAATAAAGAGGGTGCATTTCCCAGACATGTTGAATTAAAAATAGCTTCAATTCCAACTGTAGCTTCTAGAAAAGAAATAGAAATGTGCCATCCTTGGCTATAAGTCGAGAGGGATGTTGCTATGATTAAATACTAATGAGAATAATGTCAGCTGTGGTGGGAACTTTACATCCACCAAAATGTCTCAGAGTCTGAGGTTCCCAGGGATATAGTGTGTTCAAGGAAGCCCATTTCCTTGTAAAATTCCTTGTTGCTAGATCACATGCCTGCTCGACCCTTCCCAGTGCTTCCTCTGTTGATAAGCCTGGAAGCGGAGCATTGGAAAGGTTTGGACAACCTAGTAAGGAAAAGTTGATGGAGAGAGGGCACAGGAGACCTTGCCAGGCTGTATCAGCTTCACAGTTGTGCCTTTTTACCCTCAGTAACCAGGAGGCGAGCAGAATCTGAGATTCTGCAGCATTAGTGCAAGAGTTTTGGAGTCATGCCAGCTGGGTTCTGTTACCAGTATTTCCACTTGCAGTCTGTGCAAGTGGGTAAGATCCTTGTCTCCTTGTTCTCCCCAAGGCCAAATTAACAAAATTATAAGCTATAGTAAGACTAAGTATCTGTCTCCCAGGATCACTGAATAATTTAAAGAAGAATTCTGCAAAAATGGTTTAGAAAGAGTTGAGTTCTGCAAAGGTATTACTATTCTACCAGATGCTTTGATTTGTGTAATGTGCAACTTAGTGAGACCATGTCCACTGATCTGTGCGGCCTCTGCCATAGTTTACGTGATTTATAAAGGGGAGGTAGGAGAGAGAGAGAGGGAGGAAGGGAGACGGGAATGATGGAGGAGGAAGGACGTAGGAGGTAGAAAAGAGGGGGTAGAAGGGAGGAGAGAGAAAAATGAGGGGTGTAGAGAGGCAGGTTAGGAATGATGGAGAGAAAGAACTGGGAGCGGGGAGGGAAGGAGGAACAGAAAAGAAAAGCCTGTCTCTTGCCCCCAAAGGAGAATCTTGACCCAGCCTGATCAATACTCACAGACCCATTCAATCAGCACCACGTATGGGCTCTGGGCAAGTAACTCAACCATCTTATTGTCACCTGATGTGTGGAGATAATTTAACCAATCTTTCATAAATGCTGTGAGGTAACTTTCTGAGATAAAAACTTGACAAATCCAAAATAAGCCCAAAGGACACACTCCCCTGAAAGATCTTAATAACCAATATGGCTGTGGAATTGCTGTGATCAAACAGAATGCTTTGCAATGCAAATGTCCAAACAGCTCTAAAGCTTGCACTTTAAATGATTTAGTTCAATCACAGCTCATCTTTGAAAAGGCTGCTTCATTGCATTGAAAAAATATATATATATATATATATATATATACACACACATATATCCCCAAAGGGCCATTTTTTATATGAGATGATGCTGATGCACTGATATTGGAAGGGTCTTTTTTTCACTATCCCTGGAACAATTTGTTCCCAGTAGAGAGGAGGGCCCTGCAATTAATTACTGACACGTGTTTATGCTCACCCGACCTTCACTTATATGGCTCATATTAGCAGCATAGTCCCCAACTGCTGAACAAGTACCCGTTTAACGCTAACAAAGCTACCCTAAGCTGAAGTCTTGAAGAGCAGCCTCACATAATGTTCTAATAAATGATTTAAGTGATGCAGATATACATAATAACTACCATTCAATTAGTTAGTTGACTCTCTGTGTGTGTGTGTGTGTGTGTGTGTGTGTGTGTGTGTGTATGTTCTGTGAAAGTCAAGATTTTTAAAAATGTCTTATCCTATTGTCCCCTCTAAAACATGAAATTTCTTACAGGTGTCTATTTTTTAAAAATTTGGTATCAAAACCATATTTCTCGAAATGTGCCTCACTCTAAGAAGTGGCATAAAAAGCTTTTGTTAAGGGACTCGGGATGTCGCAGTTGCCTAACATGTACAAGGCACTAGGTTCAATCCTCAGAACAGAAGAAAAATCCCTTGTTAAAATATGTGTGTCTGTCAACTGTTTTTATAACATGAACTGTCTGCTTGCCACTTTAAAGGCCAAGCTTTTCCCCTGCTGAGTGGACCTCCATCTACTCTTGGTTCTCTGCCCTCTCGCTGGGAATCCCTCTCAGTCACATTTCCTGTACCTCAAAACCCTGATGCACTCTGTGTCGGTCTAACTCTTCAGGCTGCACGCTCACTCCTTAGGTGTGCTCATCAAGTGTGGAGAGCTGAAACACCTTTCACCCACTCACCCTTGCAAAATGTGTGTCTTCATCCTGGCCTCTCTGCAGAACTCTAGACTCATGCCCCACAATCTGCATCCAATCCATGAGAAATCCTATTGCCACTTCCTCAGAAATACATCTGCAATATGGTGACTTCCTCACCTGCACAGCAACTGAGATCTAAGCTGCCACATCACATTTGTCTGGATTCCTATTCCTTCTGTCCTAACCCTCACCACCTGCAGTCTAATCTCCATATAGCAGACAGGGAGATACTGTTGAATTGGCACATCATGCTGCCTCCTAAAGCTTCCCATCATACTCGGGATAAAAGTCCAAGTCCTAACCGTAGCCCTCATGACTTGCCTAGTTTATCTTTCTGATCTCAATACAGCTGGCCTTCCCCTCATCTGTTTTTGGGTGTTTTGTTTTGTTCTGTTTTTGCTTTTGTTTTTGTTTTGGTGCTGGGGGTCGAATCTTCCCCTCATTTGCCAGCTTCTAGAAGCCATCTGCATTTCTCAGTGCGTGGCTCCCTCCCTCCTTCGATCTTCAAAGGCAGCAATGTAGCATACCCCAGTTGTTACATCTTCACACCTACTCTGTGACTCACCTTCCTGTTTCCCTCTTAAAAGGATTCTTGTGATATTACCTGATGACTTCCTCAATTTAAAGTCCTTAATTCAATCACCTGAATGAAGAGTCTCTTGGGCATATGAGGCAACATAATCACAGGTTCTGAGACGTCTAGGACAGGGACATCTTTTTTTTTTTTAAGTTTTAACTGGGTATTGAACCCAGGGACTTTGCACTGATCTACATCTCTAGCCTTTTCTTTTTTTTTTTTCTTTTTTTTTTTTTTGGTGGTGCCAGGGATCGAACTCAGGCACTTGTGCTTACAAGGCAAGCACTCTAATCACTGAGCTAAATCCCCAGCCCCTCTTATTTTTTATTTAGGCAGGGTCTCAATGCTTAAATTGCCCAGACTAGGTGTGAACTTGGAATCCTGCCTCAGCCTCCAAGAGTGCTAGGATTATAGTGTGCACCACCACACCCAGATAGGAGAGGGACATCTTTAGGGGCCATTATTCTGCCTACAGTAATCACCAAGTGTGAGGTCAGTAACCTGGGCCTGAAGAATCTGAGAATATACAGATCATTTACATCAAAAATATCTCCACTCGGTGTTTGGTTTTGAGTGACTGAGACCATAAGGGGTGAGTACTGGCAGCTCTGACTGGTCACAGGCATTCCTGGGGCCAGGATACTCTTTTCAAGCCAGTGCAGGTGGGAAGATAAAGGGTGTTGCAGCCATCATGCAGTCTTCTCATGTGCCAGGAGTTCACTGTACAAACAACCTGCCATGGATCGTTCAGTGCTTCTTGCAGTCTTGGGGCTGCTGCTATGCTTGTGTTTTATTTTATTTTGCTCTGTTTTTAGGTATCTGAAACATAAAGTATAGCAACTAAAGTTTGAGTTTAACAGTATAATCCCTCCAAAACAATGCTCACTATATATCGTTCCTGTAAAAAAAAGTATCAGCCAGAATTTTTTTAAATTTATAACATTACTATAACTATAACATTATTGCAGAAACCTAGATAGTCTAGAATATATTTTATTGCTCTTCAAATATTCCAAATGTTCAAAAACCTAAATGTTCTATAATTAAATTTTTCCTTCTATGAATACGGCCCAAGTAGTTACATTTGTTAAAGGGCAAAGAGAACCGATGTTGTACCAAGGCTAAGAAGCAGAAAAGAAATGCTGAATATCCAATCAAATAGATTTGCTTAATTAATGTTTTTTATTGTTTCTGTGCACACCATGCTCACAGAAAGATATATTCCTGGGAAGTTAAATTTCAAGGGTTCATCTCCAAACTTGGAAGATCAGAGAAAACAGTTTTAGAATTTGATTTGTTTCCTAGGTAACACACCTTCAAATCTGGTATCAGTGCCTCATCATTTTGCTCCTACACGTGGATAAAGATCCTGAAACTACATAGTGTAAATTTCAGCAACAGAAAATGACTTGAGCAGACAATCTAAAAGAAGAATCTGGGGTGGGTGTTATTCTTTGGAAGAAAATTTAATTTATTTAACTTAATAAAAATAGCAGGAGAAAGAAGCAAAATTGGAAACTTACTAAAATTTAATTCACTGTGGGATATTGTTATCTATCGGGTTAATCTTGGGCCCCAACCAAGTAATTTCAGTTTCTGAAATACATGAAATAATTCATACTTTACCCCAATGGCTGTGATATGATATAGTTCACATGAGAGGAAAAGAGTTAGATTTAAATGTTTGCACAATAATACATGGTTTCTGAACCTTAAATATGGGGAAGGCTAGAAACACAGCATAAATTAGTTTTTTAAATATATTTTTTAAATTTTACTAGTACATGTTTGCAATTCAGGCAGTTTTCAATCATCTCGGAGAGTGATTACATGTATACATTACAACTTATTTCTTCTTTTGGGGGGGTTGCTGGGGATTGAACTCGGGGCAAGCACTCTAACCACTGAGCTAAATCCCCAGCCCCTATTTCTTCTTTTTTAATCCCTTTCTCTCTCCCTCCCTCTCCTCCCTCCAGTTCTCCTATCCCCTTTTTCATACTTGTTCTTATGATTTTTCTTAGCTCATGCTATGGCATATAGTGATTACATTAATCGGGGTTATTAGGTTCCTGTACATGGCACATCTTCCTTCCTCTCATTTCCTCTTCCCTCATCCTCACCTCCCACCTTTGTTCCCTTGGACCACTTCCGTACTGTAAAAGATTCATCTCCTTGTCCCTTTCTATCCATCCTTTATCATTTTTTGTTTGTACTTTGCCTCGCTCAAATGAGAGACATCATACAGTATTTAAGCTTGTGTGTTTGGTTTACTTCACTCAACATTATATTTTCCAGGTGCATCCATTTTCCTACAAATGTCTCAAATGTGTCACTGTTTATAGCCCAGCAGTAGCCCATTATATATAGTTACCACATTTTCGTCACCCAATCATCTGTTGATGGGTATACAGGCTCCTTCCAGGATTTAGCTATTACAAATTGTGCTGCTTTAAGCACTGGCATGCATGTATCCTTGTAGTATGATGACTTAAGATCTTTAGGAAAGATACCTAGCAAGGGAATAGCTGGGTGGTATGGAATTTCTAATTTCAGTGCTTTGCAAAATCTCCATATTGATTTCCATAATGGTTGTGCTAGTTTGCATATCCACTAAAAATGCAGGAGAGTTCCTTTGTCACTACAGCCACACCAGCATGTATTATTATTTGATTTCCTAATGATTGCCTTTCTTTCCGGTGTAAGACAGGATCTTATCATTGTTTTAATTTGTATTTCTCCAATGGCCAGAGATGTTGAACATTTTTAATATATTTCTTGACCATTTGTATTTCTTCCTCTGTGTCTATTCATTTCTCTTGCCCATTTCTTGATGGGGTCTTTAATTCTAGGTATGTGTGGTTTTTTTGGTTGTTGTTGTTGTTGGGGTTTTTTTGTTTTTTGTTTTTTGGTTTTTTAGCTCTTTGTATATTCTAGATATTAGTCCTCTCTCTGTGGAGTAGCTGGCAAAAAATTTTTCCTATTCTGTAGGTTGTCTCTTCACTCTACTGATTGATTCTTTTGCTGTTCAGAAGCTTTTTAGTCTGATATAATACCATTTGTTAATTCTTTCTGCTATTTTTTTGAGACTGAGGTTCAGTTTGGAAAATCTTTTCCTACACCTATGTCTTCAAGTGTTTTACCTATTTCAACTTCCAGAATGTTCAACATTTCTGTTTTAATGTTTATATGTTTGATCCATTTTGATTTTAATTTAGTATATGATGAGAGATAAGGGTCCAGTTGGATTCTTCTACAGATAACCAGTTTTCCCAACACCACTTAGTGAACAGGTTATCTTTCCTTCAACGTTCGTTTTTGGCTCCTTTGTCAAAGATCAAACAGTTGAAAATGTCTGGGGAGGTTTCTGTAACCTCAGTTCTGTTCCAATGATCCACATGTCTGTTTTTGTTCTAGCACCATGCCATTTTTATCACCCTTGCATTGTAGTACATCTTAAAATCAGGTATTGCTATGCTACCTGCTTTGTTCTTATTGCCCAAAATTACTTTTGCTAATCTGGGTCTCTTCTGGTTCCATATGAATTTTAGAACTGTTTCCTCTAGATCTGTAAAGTATGCTGTTAGTATTTTGGTGGCCACTGCATTGAATCTGTAGAACAGTTTTGGGAGTATGGCCATTTTGACAATATTGGTTCTGCCTATGCAGGAACAAGAGACATTTTTCCACTCTCTGGTGTCCTCTTCAATATCCTTCTTCGGAGTACTGCACTTTTCTTTGTAGAAGTCTTTCACTTACTTGGTCAGGTTAATTCCTACATATTTCATTTTTCTTGAAGCTACTGTAAATGATGTTGTTTTCATAATATCTTTCGCATCTTGCTCATTGTTGGTGTATACAAACGCTAATGATTTTTGTGTGTTGATCTTGTATCCTGCTACTTTACTGAAGTTGGTTATTAATTCTAAGAGTTTTTTGATGGAATTCTTTGTGTCTTCTATGCAGAGTATTATGTCATCTGCAAATAATGATACTTCGAATTCTTCCTTATATGTATCTCTTTTATTTATTTCTCTTGCCTAATTACTCTGGCTAATATTTCAAGTAATATGTTGAACAGAAGAGGTGGTAGTAGATATCCTTGTCTTGTTTCTTCTTTTGTTGTTGTTGTTCTTTTGTTTTGTTTTGTTTTTTGTCTTGTTTCTGATTTTAGTGGGAATGCTTTTAGTATTTCCCCGCTTAGTATGATGCTGGCTTTTGGTTTGTCATAAATATCCTTTATCATGTTCAGGTATGGTGTTTTTATAACTGTTTTCTTCAGGTATTTTTATCATGAAGTGTTGTTGGATTTCGTTGAAAGCCTTTTCTGCATCTATTGATATAATCATGTGGGTTTTTGACCTTGCTCCTGTTTAAGAGATGTATTATATTTATTGACTTATATATGTTGAATCATCCTTTCCTCTCTGGGATGAAACCTACTTCATCATGATGTATCATCTTTCCGATAACATGCTGCATTCTATTTGCAAATACATTGTTGAGGATTTTTGCATCGATGTGCATTAAAGAGATTGGCCTATAGTTTTCTTTTTCAGTTGGGTCTTTATCTGGTTTGGGGATCAGAGTGATACTGGCTTCCATAAACAAATTTGGGAGCACTCTTTCCCTTTCGATTTCTTTGAAGAGCTTGAAGAGTATTGGTGATATAACAATCCTTAAAGGTTTTGTAGAATTCAGCAGTGAATCCATCAGGTCCTGGGCTTTTTTAGATGGTCAATTCTTTAATACTGAGTCAATTTCATTGGTTGGTATTGGGGTATTAAGCATATTTATGTCTTCTTGGGTTAGTTTTGGTAATTTGTATGTGTGTAGAAATCTGTACATTTCTTCAAAATTTGCTAAGTTGTTGGGAAATAACTTTCGAACTAGTTACTATCTTTTGGATTTAGACAGTGTCTGTTGTGATTTCACCTTCTTCATTTCTAATTGTATTGATGGGAGTCTTTTCTCTATTTCTCTTGGTGAGTCTAGCTCAGGGCCTATCTATTTTATGTATTCTTTCGAAGAACAGCTCTTTGAGTCATTGATTTTTTAACAGTTTTATTAGTCTCAATATTATGGCTTGTGTTTAGATGTCCCCGCAAAGCTCATGCAGTCATAGATGGGGCTTTTCCAGAGGTGGCTAGATCTAGAGTATGTTACACTCGTATTGATTCATGGTGCAATGCTAGGATTAAGGGTGCTAGGATTAAGGGCGTGAGAGCACTACATTAGTCCACTGATTTGTTTGGCACCCATCCTAAGCTGGACACCCTAAATAGAATACAAAAGGGGCAGGAAGAAGCTGCTATTGCTGCTTTCTTGCTTTTGCTATCTTCTGCCTGCCACAAACTATTTCTCCTATACAATGCCTCTCTGCCATGCCACTCCACATTGGAGCCAGCCAACTATGAACTGAAACCTCTACAAATTGTCAACTAAATAAACCTTTCTTCTTTTAATTTTGAGTGTTTGGTCTCAGCAACAAGAAAAGTAACTAAAACACTCAATTTAATTGAATTCCAGTCACACCTTTATAATTTCCCTCCTTAGTTTTGGTTTGGGGTGGGATTGTTGCTGTTTCTCAATACTTTAAGGTTTCTTATAACGTTATTTATTTAAGCCTGCTCTGTTTTCCTAATGTGAGCATTGATTGTGATGAATTTTCTTCTTAGGACTTCTTTCATAGTGTCTCAGAGGTTTCATTGAGTTGTACAGTCATTGTTAGTAACTTCCAGAAATCTTTACATTTCTTCATTGATTTCTTCTGTGACCTATTGCTTGTTTAGGAGTATTTGTTCATTTTCCAGGAGCTTTTGCCTTTTCCAAAATCTCTTCTGTTGTAGATTTCTATTTTCATTGCACAGTGATCTGATAGTATGCATGGGGTGATTTCAATCTTTTATACCTACTTAAGTAGGCTTTGTGGACTAGTATGCGATCCATTTTGGGAACAAGTACCACATACTGTAAAAAGAATGTATACTTGGCTGTAGAGGGGTGGAATACTCTGTATATGTCCATTAAATCCATATATTCAAGGGTGTGGTTCAGCTCTGAAATGTCTTTAAAGGTTTTTTGTTTAGTTGATCCATCTCTTTGTGAAAATGGGATGTTAAAATCCCCCACTATCACTGATCTTTTAATTTCTACAGTTTTTGTTTTATGAATATAGGTGCTCCAATGTTTGGTGCATATATGTTTATCATTGTTACCTCTTCTTGTTGGATTGTTCCTTTACCTGATATGTCATGACTTTCTTTGTCTCTTCTGCTCAGTTTTAACTTGAAATTTACCATATCTGATATTAGAATTGCTACCTCTGTTTATTTGGGGGGGTCCTGGTGCACGAAATGTTGTTTTCCATCCTTTAGTTTTTAGTCTATGAATACCTTTTTCCATTAGATGAGTTTCTTGAATGCAACAGATTGCTGGAATCTGTTTTTTGATCCAGACCACCAGTCTGTGTCTTTTGATCAGAGAGCTCAAGCTGTTAACATTGAGAAATATTACTGAGATGTTTTGGTTATTTATTATCACTGCCATATTTATATGTTTGTGTACCATTTGTTTTTCTTTTCCTGGTGCTTTTTGTTGTTGTTTATCCACTGACCTCATTAGTTTCCTCAATGTTTTTTAGATGTATCCAATTCACTGTTTCTGTCAAGAATGTTCTTGAGTATTTCCTTTAGAGCTGGTTTAGCACTCATATCTTCTGAGTTGGTCTTTTTCATGGAAATACTTTATTTCTCCATCTATTTTGAAGGATAACTTTGCTGGGTAAGTTAATCTGAAGTGGAAGTTATTTGCTTTTAGGGCTTGAAATACTTCACGCCAAGATCTTCTGGGCTTCAGGGTTTGTGCTAAGAATTCTGCCATGATTCCAACTGGTTTACCTTTATATGTGATTTTTTTTTTATTTTTCTCCGGGTGCCTTTAAAATGTTGGGTTTTGCTAGATATCTGTGAATTTAATAAGGATATGCCTTGGTGAATTTCTTCTTTCCTCACAATTGTTTGGTGTTCTATAAGCATCATTTACTTGTATTTTAAACTCTTGTATTTGAGAAGTTGTCTTTTATAATTTCTGTAAGCATTTTAATAAATAGTTCTGTGCTGTCTTCTAGATTTTCTCTAATGAGATGATGCAGTTCAAAACATGTTGTAATGTAATCTGTAAATCACCTCCCCAGAAGGTTTGGGTCTAATACTCCCAGTCTCCTTAGCAAATACCACAGGGTGTAGCACGTCAGAGGCACTCAATAAATACTCAAAGTCATTTCCTTACAATAATGCCAACAGCTAACAAATAAAGTCATGTAAAATCCAAAAAAAAAAAATCTAACTCTGATTAGCCTTAAATGAGTCTCCTTGTTGTCATCTAGTAGTTGCTGGATAGTCTTCTCTTGTTCTCTTATTTTCTTTTTGACTTCTTTCAGCTCTTTATTGTAATTCACTATTTTGTCCCCAATATCAGAAACTCTGTCTTTACTTTGGTCATTTCTGCAATGTATGAATTCTATACTGTTTTTTAATTCAGATATTTTTATCTGGCATCTTTATGAAGCTTTCACATGCTTGTTGAATATGCCATTCAAATTTTGAATGGTTTTGGTTAGCTCATACAGTTTTTTACCCATTTCCCTGACATTCACCATGGGCATATTCAGTGTAATTGCTATAAACTTTTGGCTCATTTCCTCTTTGAATTCATCTATTTTCTTCATCCCCTCTGAGAACTTTTCATAGATTTCTGCTACCTGGTATTTGTTTTCTTCTCCCTTTGTGAACCCTTGCCTTGAGGGACTTGGGGGGGCGAGTTCAGAGATTTATTCGTTTGTCTTTCCATTCTCCTACTTGTACCTGTGTTTATTTGTGTGTATGTGTAGGGCCCCCTCTTTTTTCTCCTCCCTTTTGGGAGGGGGTTACTGCAGGTTGGGGACTAGAGAAGTGAGGAGAGTTTGTGACTTATATGGAGATTTTCAGTAGATGTTGCTTCCATGTGGATAATCTTCAACTTTGCAGGTTCAGTGCTAATATTTATTCCTTCTGTTATTTACCTCAAGTAATTCTGACTCTGCATCTATGTTTTGCCAAAAGAACTGTTTCTATTTATAACAGCACCCACAAATTCAATCTTACAACACTTCTATATGATAGTCTGTGCGATTTCTCTTCCCCCTTTGTCTATTCTCTATGCGCACTATAACTTTTTATTATTTGTAGTTCTTCTGCAGTGAGTGGGGTGGGGAGAATTGGGGGATGGTGTTTGGATGAGTACTATTACGCA
This sequence comes from Hystrix cristata, assembly GCA_004026905.1. Taxonomy (NCBI): domain Eukaryota; kingdom Metazoa; phylum Chordata; class Mammalia; order Rodentia; family Hystricidae; genus Hystrix; species Hystrix cristata. The sequence continues at coordinate 147,052 of PVJO010001021.1, forward strand.
CAAAGAGGAAAGTTTGAAAGGAGGACTATTGGCAGTTGAGAAGAAAAGATTGATGTGGGGTCTAATTTTATTGGAGTACTTCTAGTTGAGTTGATGGTTTAGTATTGAGAGCTTTCAGAGGATATTTTGTGGTGGCAAAGATGAGATATGGGACAAAGGGGGTTCACTTTGTGATTGAGGAAGCTATGTGGTTATCAGAACTTGCTTATAGGGAGTACAATAAGCTAGGCAAACTATGGAAGAGCTAAAGGCTTAGGATGGGGAGGATCAAGGAATTATACTAGTGAAGATAAACGTGACTGTGATGGGACTAAGTGTGGTTGATTAAAAAGCTTCGGAGGAGGAGTTTGTGTGTTTAGAAAAAGAATAAAAAGTATGTTAATAATATTGTCTCAGGAATTTGAGGTGAAGAAACTAGATAGAGGGCTGAGATGAAGGAGAGAACCTAGATACCTATTAAATCACAACCAATAAAAGAACAAATATGCAAGAGTAACAACCTAATAAACACATGAAACCATAAAAGAACATAACATAACCCCATGCTACTAAATAACTCAAAAAACATACAAAAACTTAAACCAACAAGATGTCCTATTGGAACACACTATATAGTCCAATGAGACACTGCATAGGTGATTCCCAAGTAGCATCTTTGTCAGAGAGTCTGAGTGCTCACACCCCAATTACTTCTCTGATCCTTCCACTGCAAAACTGAAGTTAACTCAAACTCAGGACCTCTTTCTGCCAGGTGGCAGGCATTCTTACAGAGTTTGATCCAGCCCATGTTCTTGGGTTAGGAACTCTTGCTGTCCCTCTCCCTAGGTGTGATAGTGGATTCATCAGACAAGTTTGCTGGCACTAAATTCTCTATTGAGTCAGGATTATTCCTATGCAATCAATTCAACTACAGCAGTAACAAGCTAATCCATTACAATGGTATCTATCAGGGCTAGTTGAGAAATAACATACCAATAGACCCTGTTTGGGGTCTCCCTTTAGCAGTGGGAACATGGCACCAATGTGAGCTTCCAAGTCGGTGTAACTCAGGCTGACTGCAGAAACCAAAAGTCTGTGATTACCAGTCCCTAACTCTCAGTGGGGCTGCCCCTAGTCTGCTCTCCAACTGCTGGCAGTCTCCTGTGGCTGTCCTTCCCCATCCACTCTGGGAACTTCCCAGGTTGAAGCAGGTAAGGGGCTGTTCTGGGACCCAGGTTCAAACACTCAGTCCTTCCCTACAATGGGGCCCTTGGCAGGGAACTTGTGACTGTGTCCTTGGGTGCTTGTACTGAAGTCACTCACAAAGTGTTGACTCTTGAGGGTTGCTGGGGAAGCAATGTCTTGTGTTCTTTCTGCTGCCTCCAACTGCATAAAATTCTCCTGGTCCTGATATAGTTCCTCGTGAGCAGAAAAGTTTCTAGTTTCACTTTGCCTCCCAGCTGACAGCTAGCCAGCTGCTCTTGTCAGTGCCATGGTTTCTCCTCTGTGGCACTGACACCTCTTCTGTACCACTTAATCCTATTTTCCTCTGCCAGTTCCCTCATGGTTCCCATGTATTCTCTTTTCACTTAGGTTCCTCTCCAAGCTACTGTTTTCCAGATTCTAGACACTTTGTCCTGGAGAAGCTGAGTTGCTGACACTCACTGCTCCACCATTTTGTCTGAGATTTTTACAGAAAGAAAAAATGAGTAATCTCTCATGTAACCCCAAAGTATAAATTTGGATTATTAATCATATAAACCTTAAATTCACTTTGATGAAAAGAAAGTAATCTCTCAAAAAATATAAGAGCCGTGGGCAAATCACAAGGTACATCTATGATCCCATCTACTGTTGAGATACTAGTATTCAGGGAATGTTTTGTTCAAAATAACCATCAAAGGTAGCCCTGAGCCAGAAAGCCAAAAGCAGAAATAAGAGCATCTGCAGTAGGTACATTGCTGCAGCAATACACGAAATGAAAAGAGATACTCATGCTCAATATGCAGCCTCAAGGTCTGAAACACAAGTAGAATGTGGGAAAGAAGGAATAGAGCCATCAGGTAACCAGGCCTGTTCCAGCCTGCCAGTCTGCCTGCCCCTTTTCAGCAAAACTGTCCTGGGTTCTAGAATAGGCATCTGAATAATATTCCTTCTCATGATGACAGTATGAAACTGTCACCCGTCACTAGTGTTGGCTGAAGCCACACTCTCCTTTTCTCCCCTTCTTCTACTATGTCACTCTGCATTTCCAGCTACCTGCTTCTCAGAGTGGCTCAGCACCTGAGCCTGGCCAGGGACAACTCTGTTTGTGAGGGATAAACCCAAGTACCTGGAACTCATACAGAAAGCTTTTCAAAGGTTTAATGATTTATTTCCTTCTGCTATTCATGGGCTTTTAAAAAGTCACTACACCCGCTCAATTTGCCAACTGAGGATGATTTAAAATTCAATAGTATTTGCAAATAAGAATCTTTATGTCCTTTAACAAACTACAGAAGCCTAATTACTCTATTTTCATGTTAGCTGCTTTCTCTGCCTTTAGTAAATGGATATTATTAATTATAGACACTGACATTTAAAAATCATATGGATTATGTGCACTTTTTTCTAACTTGAAGGTTTCAAGTCATATTCTTTCCTTCACAGATTAGCTCATTATTGTGAAAAGACACAAAATGTTTTGTAATCGTTACCAAAAACAGTTATGTTAATGTAACAAAAATTAATGTTTTTCATGTTTTGGGGCTCAACTAATTACTATGCTAAGCCCTACAATAAAATTTCCCCCAAGATATATTGAAATAAAGAACCTCTTGATCTGTATTCTTTTTTTTAATGAGCACTGGGAAAACTCGACCAATAAAGTAGATGACTGATTTCTTATTTCTATATAGATCAACCTCAGTGTTCCTCAATTTTATTCCTCCGCATCTCACTTTATCAATAATTCTGAAGCATCACATTCAAGTATCTTCAGTAGTAGTCTTAAGACATACTTTTATTCACCTCTAAGCAAAAAACACCTGACTGGTAAGTCACACACTAGACACATTTCCTGGCCAAATGTCTGTTAGGCTTGAAATAGGCCCAGGGAAGCATATTCTAGGAATAAGCTGATTTATCTAGATCCTTGAAAAATTCCATCACAATTCAATTCTCTGCCAGAAATGTGGTACTGTCTCAGGAATACTCCCCACTGCCACAGAATTTGGTTCCAGTCTCAACTCAGCCACAAACTTGTTCTGGAATGCTGAACAAACATAATCACCCACTTTAGTCTGTATTTAATCATCCATACAGTGTTAGTGAATGTGTTTGTAAAGCACCTAAAACAATGCCCAGAAAAGTAGATGGTCAAATAATAATGTCTGCCACAAACCATTCCCTGATGCATAAATACAACTGATTCAAAGATGCAACTTCCAAGCTCACAGCGAGGTAAAGAATAGCTAAGAATACCAACCAATTGCTTTTGGATGAATAGGTGCATATATATGCATGCAATGTTCACTGAAGAATTATTGATGAACTGCAAATATTTGAAACAGAATGTAGTACAACACTGTAGAATGTTCCAGAGTCCCTTCCAGCCAGATAATGTATAAACCAAAGGGAGTGTTAAGCTCATCATTCATCTGGATCTTCAATTAGTCTCTCGGTGAAATATGAGACTCAACAGTTTGTTGTGCTTACTAAGATAGCATGATGATATAAACAGTATTATGAACAATGAAAACACTGTAGCTAATAGTCTCAGTAGAATTCAGATGTCTTTGTTAAAACAAAAGTAAGTGCATTTGCTTTTCACTATATGGGGTACCTAATAGTTTGAAAATCTAGGAAAACTGAGCAGTTCTCTACAAAAACATAAAATCTCATACTAAAGTTAAGCAGATTTAGATAATGGGAACTGCCTAATAACCATAGAAGAATTTCAAAAGGTAGCAAAAATCAATCCTTGCAAAGGCACAAATGGTTTTATAGAAAATGTCTAAGACACATGCCGTGATCATATAATTCTATTATTTAAAATAGCCCAGAATATCAATAAAGATTAAAATGTCTTTTCTCCTAAAATGTATTATATTGGGAAAAGGAAGAAAATGTCCAAATGGGAAAGGGAACAAGGGAGGGGGAAGGGGAAAGGAACAGAGGGACAAGAGAAACAAGAAATGGAAGGAAAAAATGGAAACAAAGCTTTTGTAAATAAGGAGGGAGGAAGGGGTGAAGGGACGGGAGAGGAATGGGAAAAAAAGAAGCAGCAAGATATATCACGTACAGGTACAAATCCCCTATGATGAATGTTATCACTATGTACATCTAAAATGTACCACTAAAATAAAATTTTAAAAAATTGGAATCAAATTGCATAATTGGAGTAAAATAAATAAATAAATAAGTAAAATGTCTTTTCCCATCTCACTAGCACAACCATCTCTGAAATAGGTAGCACAAAATACTGCTTATTCCTCTCACTTATTACTGCTTCTACAAAGTTACAAAGTGAAATATTAGCAGATTTTGTTCTGCACGTTTGGTTATCCAATAACCATGCAACAATATTAGGAAATGTATTAATAAATCCTATTACATTACTCTGTTAAAGGAGCAAACTCTATTACCCTTTCAATTGGCAATAAGATGATTTGGTTCATTTAAATATCTGTTCTTTAAAAAAAAAAAAAAAAAGCACTAAGCCAAACATGGTGGTGCATACCTGATTGTAGGTACAAGCTCAGCCTGGCAACTTAGTGACTTAGTGAGATCCTGTTTCAAAATTTAAAAAATGAAAAAGGACTAGGGATATATCTCAGTGTAAAGGTCCTGAGTTTAATCCCTAGTACCAAAAAACAAAAGCAAAAACCTAAATAATATATGAATGTGATGAAAAACATTCACAATTTGAAAAAAAAGATGTCTACCAGAAGTCTACATTAACTTTCATTCTTGGTAGTAGAATGTTAACAACACTGCCCTAAAGCCACAAAAAAGACAAACATACTCCTTGTCATCTCAATTAATCAACACTGGATGATAGATCCTATCAGACACAATATATAAAGAATATACTATGTATTCATATTGGGAAATGACAGAAAAGTATTTTAGGATATTTTTGTCACAAATTCTGACACAAAATTTTCTACAAAAAGACAAAGATACTGGCATGTGCCTGTACTCCCAGTATTTAGAGGGCTGCAGAAGAAGGAATACTTGAACATAGGAAGGCTCCATCTCAAAACATTTTTTTCTACATAGAAAATTCTAGTAACTCAATAGAAAAATTAACAACCCAAATTAGTAATATGTAGATAGAAAATCGTATAAAAGCAAAGTTCTCCTACACTCCATTAATGATCAGTTAGAAAATATAAGTAGTGCTTTTTCACAATAGCACAGTCAACCTCTAGAACTACCCAGCCGCCCATCCACTCTCATGAAGAACAAATACTAGAAAACTCTTATGAATAAACTCAATGAGAAATGCGCAGAACCTATAGGAATACAATTACAAAATATCACTAAAGTGTATTTTAAAAGGTCATAACAAAAAGAGAAATTGGCCATATCTTTGGGAAGGAAGACTCAGTATTTTTTAAAAATGGTTACTTTTCAACCAAATAATATGTATTAATGGTTAAACTTCTTACATACATATTTGTGAATACTATAAAGCCACAAAAAAGTGTAATATGCACAGTTTCAGTTACTTTTCCCTTTGCTGAGACAAAATACCCAACACCCAAATTTAAAAAGGAAAGGTTTATTTCACCTCACAGTTTGTAGAGGATTCATTCTACAGTCAGCTGGCTCCAAGGCAGGGTGGCGTGGCAGGGGGACATCACAGAAAAGCAGCAGTTCATGACAGGGCAGGCAGGAGACAGCAAAAGCAGCAAACAGCAGCAACGGCAAGCCAGCCTCCCTTTCCCTTTTATCCCATCCAGGCTACAAACTTTTTGGGTGGTGCCACCCATAGCCAGGGTGGGCCTTCCCATTATCCACACCCAAAACTGTGACAAACTAATCAGCGGACTGATCCAGTGCCACACACCCTTAATCCCAGTATTGCACCCTTAATCCACATTCATACACTCTAGACCCAGCCTTCTCTGAAAAGCCCCACTTATGAATGCATGAGGCTTTCAGGGGACATCTAGATACAAGCCATAACAGCACTGAAAAATGACAACTAGGACAATTGTTGAGTGAAACAGTTTCCCCGAATCATTCCATTAATGTCCATGCCTGAAAGAAAAATCTAATGTGTGCCTTCATGTATAGACACAGTGGTTTTTTGGAGCCAATAGGATCCGAAGAGCACAGGCAATAGGAGGAGGCCAGGGAAGTAGAATTTTTTTATGTCTATGACTATATGCTTTGCATTTTTGTCTTCTTTTCTTTTTTACAGAGCTAGAGATCTAACCCAGGGGCTTCTGCATGCTAAGTAAGTGCCCTGATGCTAAGCTATATCCCTATCCCTGAATTTACACGAAGTTTCCTTTTGCCAATTAAAAATGTTAAGGCTATTAGAGACAATGGTGACTTGTTTATTCACTTTTTCTAAACACTTGCAGATACAGCTGTGCATTTCACATCTTTCTGACTAAAAGGACAGTAGTCTCAAGTAAAAAGAGGTTTTAGTGAGATCTCCTTAATCCATCAGGTCAGCATGAGTTAACTTACAAAAAAATACATATTAGACTTTGAGTTTTGGGGGGAACAAAAATATTCTTCGATGTAATAGAACAAGAAGTGCACAAAAATAAGCACATGTGCTTTCCCCCTGCCAGGACACAATATCTGACACCATAACTTAAAGGAGAAGTTTAATTTGGCTCACTGTTTCAGATGATTCAGTCCATGGTCAGTTGGCTCCAAGGCAGAAACACCATGGTAGAAATGTGCGGCAGAACAAACATGCTTAGTTAATGGCAGCCAGGAAGCAGGGCAGGGCAACAGTGATAGAGAAGGACAGGCGAAGAACGTGATATGGATCCCAAGATCATGCCTCCATGACCCGTCAAAACATACCCAGAAGTGTGCTTTACTAATCTACTGGACAGCTGCCAAGCCAATCAAGTTGACAACTGACCTTAAACCATCACAATAAGTAAATTATTTTTAAATTTATTTTTAAAGCACATATCCCTGAAAGCAGGTACCTTCAAGGGACAGGAAATGGAGGCATTCTTGGACCCTAATCCATGACCTGTGAGAATGTGTGAAGGTGAGAATATGTCCTTTTTCCCTATCCTCCCTTGCTAACAATGTATGGAATGCACCCTTCCCTTATCATGGCAAGAACCAGGTGCACTATAACAATAGGGGGGTGCCATTATGTCTCAAAGGACAAAAATAGCCACTGATCCATATCTTGCACTAGAAGTAGATGCTCTAAATCATGAGGAAGAAGCCACTAAAGTGCTATACTGATGACTCAATGAAGAGTTACCAACCCATATCCCACCCCACTCATTACATAAAAGCTAGCCCCATTCTTTTGTGAATAGACCAACGTGGTATTCTCAGGGCTATGCCCTGTTTAGCCCTTCAAAATAAAGTCCTTTCCCCGCCTCCCCTTTCTTCCTAAGCCTCCCTTAAACCCTTTGTCTGGGATTTTGGGCCATCCCCTAGTTTAATTTCCATTATTACTGAAGCAGGGTCCCACAGGCATCCCGTTATCATCCCTATCATCACATTTACTCTTACTATGAAATGTAAAATCTTCACTTTCAAATTTCCAAAAAATTTTAAAAGTATCACCTGCATTTGGCATGTGGCAGTCATAAACGTAACTTGATTTTTTTACTGTTTGTTTATTTGCTTCTTTGTGTTTTTTCTCCTAACGTAGAGCCCCATTTGACCAATCCAGTCTCCAATATCTGCTTGATTGGTTAACTTTATCTGTTTCCACTTACCTCATTTTTTAAAATGCGTATTGTAGGAGAATAGAATATGACATCCCAAAATACCCCTTTTTTGCATAAGGATTATTTTTGAAAAACAGTAGACAAATGAGAAACTCTGAAAAGAGAGTAGAAGTCACAGGGTTGTAAGGAAAACTTACACAAAAGAAATCTCCATTTGTAATGATGACTCCTTCAGTATACCAGGAAGAGGAAAACTAAATCACAGGAGACATACAGACTTTAATTTGCACAAAAACTTTCCTCTTATTTACTGAGCTTCTCTAACCCTTACTATAAAAGCCCTTTTGTGCACCTGAGTTCCCCAAGATGCTCTTTTGGGGGGCACCATAGTTCTACCCTATCTTCAAGGGTGCTGGCCCTTTAGTAGTTTGATTTCCTTCCCACAAATGCTATCTCCAGAGTAATGGCTTTTAAGAGGTAAGCATGTGAACTTGGGTCCAATAAAAGGGTGGTTTTGTGCACTGTATGATGTTTAACCCAACCCTTTGCCTCTAGTCACTAAGTGCCAGAAGTACCCCTGGCACCATAGTTTTGACACCCAAAATGTCTCCAGACATTACCTAAATCCTCCCTGGGGGAAGGAGGTGCAATACTGCTGAACTTAGAAAATTCCCTGCCTTAGTGAAATGATGAGCTTTCTCCCTTATCAAGAAATAGTCTCTAAATACAGTTTTTAATAATTTCAATATATTACAACACATAACCATTAAATGACTATATATTATGCATTTTAGTTTATTCATCTTTTGTTTCATGATAAATAAGAAAAACTTGCACAAAATTCTTTGGTTGGGTATCTGATGATTTCCTTAGGCTAAAATCCCAGGTTGAATTATTCAATCAAAGGACATAAAACATTCACTCATTCATTCATTCATTTACATACTTAATTATTTGTTCTGAGGATCAAGCCTAGGGCCTTGCACATGCTAAGCACATGCTAAGCACATGCCTTATTGCTGAACTACATTCCCAGACCTGCCAACATTTTAAATTTTTACTGATTGATTGATTGATTGTAGTGCTTGAGGTCAAACCAAAGGCTTCCCACATGCTAGGTAAGTGTTCTACCACTGAGCCACATCCCCAGCCTTAAATAACTGTGTATTTTTGTGGTGCTGGGGATAAAACTCAGGGCCTTGTACATGCTAGGCAAGTGCTCAACTACTGAGCTACACACTCAACCCTCTGTATTTTTAAATTGATTCTGTGAACCACTTTCCAGAAATGTCGAACCAACAAACATATTTTCAGAGCATATGCGTTTTTATACCACCAACACTAAGCAACCCTGCATAATATACTTTATAAATGTTATTTCTGAAGCCAGTGCATGAAAAATGGCATACCACATCACGGTGCACCACTGTTATTTATTGTCATTTGTTTTCCTGCTTATCCTTCAATGATATTGGAGTCTCTTTATTTGATGATTGAGTCTTATAGGACATATAATTCTGCTTTATGACAACATTCCATGGAGTAATTTCTGCTTGTGAATGACAAGTGACACCCTCTATGTTCCCAGCATAATTTTATTTTACTGACCTTGAACCTATTGCTAGGAATGGTTAGAAGATTCATAGAAACACTGTAAGATTTGGTGGGGACTCTAGTTTTGAAAAGTCCATTCCTACCAGCCCTAGAACAAATTTCTTATTTATACAATGATTAACTGTCTAGGAAATTCATACATCAAGAAACCAACCCTAAAGCAAAGATTAAAAGGCAGAGGTAGGCAGAACTGATTGTCACTGTAACCCAAAAGCTGATATACATTGCACATTATGTAACAGCTAAATATAGGAATACTATTCCTGCATTTGCAAACTTTTTAAAATTAATTCTAGTAAGGCTTGTTTGAGACAATGGGCATGATAAGACAATATTCTAAAATGACTTTCACAATGACAGCCTGGTGAAATCCTGAGATGAAGACTACAGAAATAAATGAATACCACAGGCAGTCACCAGAGTCGATTTAAGATCACTCTTGTTAAAATGGTTAAAATATTTGAGCCTTTGGAAAAAATAAACATCAACTTACTATATGTGGAAATTCATTCTCCTAGACCATCTTAGGCCCCAATAAGATTTGGGGAAAGAAGGCAACTTTCTATATTTCATAATCTCTTAATGTACTGCAAGACACAACATAATACCAAATTGGTAATACTCAAGCCAGTAGACTCAAATCTAAATTTATGTTCCAAATATTTAAGTGGATTCTATCTAAGGCAAAAGTAAGAAATGACACAAGAGAAATAACTAAAAATAGTAATTCTAATTTTGATTCTTTTCAGTGATGCTGATGAGAGTAAATTATGCTCTGTTCAAAAACACCATCATCAGTAATGTAACTAATTGACAAATGAAAGCAGAAGGGACATCTGCCAAAATTTAGGTAATTAAAATAAATGCCTGTCTTCATTATGTTCACATTAAATTTATCATACAATTACTATACGGTGTTTTTATTCTTTGCTTCAAAGCACTTTATAATACTTATTTTAAAAAATAGGCACTAGAAATTGAATTTACATAGTGGGAAAAAAAACAGAAAGAAAGAAAATATAATTTACACTTAAGTAAGCTTCTCACTATTTGTAACCAGACCATATTTTGCGAGTCATTTGAATAGCTATATTAGTTACATAATTGCTAAAAAATATAAAGATGATAATTATAGCACTTTTTATTATAATACAATGTAGAAACATCCCATATATTCATCAAGACAGGAATTGTTAAACACATTTTGGTATATTTCTATCATGGAAGGTTATGTAGTCATTAAAAAAGAATAAGCTTGTTGGGCATGATGGTGCACTCCTGTTAACCCAGCTACTTTGGAGGCTGAGGCAGGAGAACTGGAAATTTGAGGACTGCCTGGGCAACTCAAAAACACTCTATTTCAAAATAAAAAATAAAAAGGGCTACAGGGATGAAGATCAGTGGTAGAGCACCCTTGGATTTGAAGCCTAGTGCTAAAAAAAAAAAAAAAAAAAAAAGAATTTGCTTGCCAGAATGTGCCAATATGGATTTATCCGTAATATTTTATTGAATGAAAAAAGTTATATAACAACTGTAATATAACTGCAACATACAGTTCGATAACACTTATTTTAAAATATTTCTGTTTTGTACAAAAAGGTTTAAAAATATGAGATTTGTTAAAATTTTTAAAAAGTTAATGGATTAAAAATCCAAATAGCTAAGAGAAGATAGCATTTGGGGAGAAAGAATGGAAAGGAGATACTTGGAAAATTGTATTTTTAACTTATTCACTGTAGCCTCTATGAATTATTTACCCACAAAGTCCAAACAAACAGAACAGTAATTGTTTAAAATGTGTCATTTCTCAGGGGATGGAGGTACAGCTCAGAACATATGCTTAGCACACAAGAGGACCTAGGTTCAACACCCAGCACCAAAAAACCAAAACGGTCTCATTTCTGTCCCAACCCTCCAGAAATACAAATACTGTTTCTCTCCCACCCTTTCTAGTGAGCTATACTTTTTCCCACTCGGTGGTCTTTGATTAACTGAAAGATAAATATTTTATCAAGTCTTCTCCTGCTCCATGCTTCGAATCCTTAAGCCACACCTTCCTCTATCCATGCTCTAGTTCACTCCAAACATTTTATGAAACTGTCCCAAAGGACGAAAGCTCTTCATTGAGTAAGGCCAGGCAGAGAGTCTAGAAACATCTGTAGAACATTTTTAGGCTGGGGATGTACGCAGTGGTAAAGCACTTCCCTAGCATACACAAGGCCCTGTGTTTGACCCACAGCACTGCAAATAAACAAATGTTTTTTGCCCCAGCTTTCTCAAGGTATAACTAACTAACTAACTAACTAACTAACTAACTATATATATATATATATATATATATTATATATATATATATATATATACTGCAATATAATGCTTAGATATGAACATTGTTAAGGTTTATATCGAGATGTCCTCCTAAAGCTTTTTGGGATCATAAGTGGGACCTTCAAAAGGTCCTTGGATTACCGGGATTTATAGCTGACTTGCTGTTAGGAGGTTAGGGCCTGATCAGAAGAGGCAGGTCACCATGGGTGTGACCCAGAAGTTACATTTCCCTTCCCTGCTCTTCCCTTGACTCTGTTTCCTGTTGGCCAGGCAGTGAGCAGGTCTTCTCCACAATGCCATTCTGCCTTTGAACCAGCAGACTGTGGACTGAAACATGAGCCAAAATAAACCTCTTCTTTAAATTGTGGGTATCAAGTATTTTGTCTTGATGACAAGGAAGGTGACTAAGACAATTGTGAAATAATTAATTAAATCAAGGTAATTAACATACCCCTTACCTTAGATATGTATCACTGGCACCATCGATATATTAATAAACTGGCTTATGCCACATTTCTATAATATTTTCTATCAAAAAGTTATTTAAATTTGTTTTGATAGGTACTGTTCTTTTTTTCCATTTGCTCCTCAGAAGTGAAATCCATTCCAATTAAATTTTTCCATTTTCTTCCTGTCAGAGTTAATTAAATTTAACTCAACAACTATTTCCAGACTAGATTTTGAATAAAATAAAGATGGTGACCAAATAAAGACTGATTCCAGCCAGGGGTGGTGGCACATAGCTGTAATAACAGCTACTTTGGAGGATCATGAAAGAGGACTACAAGTTCGAAGCCAGCCTGGGCAACTTAGTGAGACCTGTCTCAAAACAGAAAATAAAAAGGGGCCAGGGATGTAGCTCAGTGGTAGAGCACTTGCATAGCATGTTCAGAGGTCCTGTGTTCAAATCCCTAATACTGAAAAAAAATTGACTGAATGATATTCTCAGGGAGCTTACATATTAGAGAGAGAAGGAAAATGCTTTGATAGTAAACAGAACACATTAGCAAATTATATGGAAGGTACAGAAGAGAAGAGCAGGTCATGAGGACAGAGGCAGGGGCGTGCACATCGATGGATTGTTAACAAACTGAACAGTTACGATGAGCCTGGATGACTTGAAGGCCGCCCATAACACTGAAGACAGGTCTAGGGCACAGAAGGAGAGTGCCGGCCTGTTGAGACATCTGTGCTGCCTTTTTCCGCCGATTTGTCCTTGTACCCATTCCCTGCAGATATGCACATGCTGACAGTCGGGCTCCTCATCTGGGAGGCTACATGGATCTGATGGACTGATGGGCTAGTAGGCTGGCAGGCTTCAGAATACCCTACTCCACAATATTTTAAGTGGAAGGAATTTGAGAAAATTGAAAATGCAGGAGGAAAGTCACTCTCATCTTCCTCCCAGCCCCCAGCCTGCACACATGGCGTCCTTCTCCCTTGAAGCAGATTATAACCTAGGAAGGATCTGACTTTCCCTTGAAACAGATCTTAATACCCTTATATAAGTGGTGTCCTCCCTATACCCAAAAGAGAGAATCTTTCTTGTCTCTTTGAGGATACACTGGCAAAGACAAATCCAAATAAACAGGCCTTGCTAAGTTCTCCTAGCTTATTACCATTAGGTCATACCCTCTTTGCCCGATTATATTTCTCCACAACTGTCCACTATTCATCAAACCCAGCCTAAAAATATACACATTTAACCATTTCTTTGGAGTCTACATTTCTTTATAAAGGCTCTAATGCCATGTACAGTTTATATTAAATAAATTTGAATGTTTTTCTCTTGGTAATGTCTTTTGTTACAAAGGTCTCAGCAATAAACCTAGAATAGGTAAGGAAAAGATCTTTTGCCTCCCCTACAGTGGCTACTCATCTATTTTTTTTTTTCAAATGCCATCATTTGCAGAACGTGGAGGCACTCATTACTAAGAGCTGGCCACCAGTTGTTTACATATGTTTTCTTCTACCCTTTTTCATTTGTGATATGTAACCCTTGATTAAGTTTGCAACAACATGAAATTTTCCCACATGAATGTACAGCCAAATTCAATATTTAACGGTGTTTTATTAGAATCTCAAAACTTGACATATGTCATAGCGTTAGCAAAGAAAGTATCTCAAGTTTAGATATCTTTATGTTGATTACCCTCTTAGAACAACTTCAACACTTTTCTATCTTCCCTGATAGAAATATTGCCACATTAGTTAGACTATATTAAGAACTGTTGTTAATTTCTTATAGGTGGGTTTTTGTTGTTGGTGGTTGTTCAAAGTAATTGAGAGCATGCCTATTAAATGAGAAACTTAGAAAGAACTTGACTGTAAGCCAATAATCAACCTTTTTCTCAGATACAAAATACTGGGGAACACCTTGCCGATATGGCATTGAATGGCTATGGGATATAGCTGATAAAGAGACCTAGATACTTAAAACTTTGACATGGCTGACTGATTTGCCCAGTGTCACAGCATGATAGAACTAATACGATGACAGAGTTTGTGCCTCCTTGGTTTTCAATTCCTAGCTTTTGCACCATACCCATTTAGCTAAGAGAGTCAAGGCATACATTCCTTTGCCCAGACAGCAAGCATGTCCTTTGTGGAAATATTGCAAAGACATTACTGGAGAACAACGATGTCTTCTTTTCCTCACTCCATTCTGACTCTCTCACTGAGTGAGATCAAAGCAGCAACCCCATAAATTTTTTTGATGTGTTGGTTAGACCACCAATATAGTAAGCTTTAGGCATAAGACAAAGGGAGTTTAATGACCACAAGAAGCACTTTTGCAAGCCTCCCTTCTCTATAAATCTGACGTAGTGATTTACAAAGGACTCGTGTGATTCTACCTCTGACAAGTAGAAATAACCTCAAGAATATGAAGGCTAGTAAAATCTTGGTGTACTTATTTAGCACAACACACCTAAATGGCAGAATGTCATTGGACCTTATCACCACATTTATTCAAGAAATCAAAAAATTAAAAATATCTTTGGGGTACACAATAAAATATGTGTAGGTGATTAATTAACAAATCTAATGGCTCCATTTAATGAAATGTTTTATATTCTCTACAGCAATGAAGCAAAACATTGTCTCCATTGACCAAGTTATTATTTTTCTCTTCTGTGCTTCTGAAGCATTTAGAATTGTATCTATTCATATAATGATGAAATTTTTCAGTTTTCTGTATTTCTTTCTAGAGGCTTATAGGAAAAGGACCATGGTTTCTTTCCTTTCCATTGCCTTAACCATTCCAACGATTAGCACA